>JADHKL010000058.1:0-154791 GCA_019925545.1 Ophiostoma angusticollis
CTTCAGACCTGCCGCGCTCTTCTTGATGCGCACGAGCTAGGCGATGTCGAAGTGGAAATCCGCGTGGCCACCGTATCAAACACGGCGGGACCTGCTCTTTTCCCGGCGACTGTCAGCGCCACCCTTTTGGAAAGCCGCTTTCGCCAGGCCTATTCGACTTCCGTTGGCCAGTCCTTTGCCTCGGCACAGACCCCCGACATCCAGGGGTCTCTCGGACTGTACCTCTGGACGAGCAGGTCGGATCAGTCGGACCTGTTTGCTTTGACATGCAGACACGTTGCTTTGCCCAGTGTCAAGTTTCCTGGAAATCGTCCTTACCGACGCAGATCTCCCAGTCAGCCTAGCAACAGGATGATTATCCCTGCAAATAAGGACCTGGAGCGTTCGATCACCAATCTCACAGATCTTGTCCACAACCAGGAGCACGATGTCCGGAACGCTCGCCGCGATGACCCGGGGGCCGTCCAAGAGAGCGACTCCAATCTCCAAAGAGTGATGACGTTGAAGAGCATGTTCGAGTCTCTCAGGGCCATCGAGAACAGGATCATAGGCGATATTTATTTCTCTCCGTCCATTGGCGTTGACATCGACGGTCGGTATCATTGGATGCGAGATTGGTGTCTCGTCCGTCTCGACCGCAGCAAGTTCCCAGGTGGCCACATGCCAGACAATGTCGTGGATCTCCGCGCACAGAGCCTCATGCGACTGGCTGCTTACGGGTTCGGTGGGTTGACGCGCTCCCAGGTGACGCAACTCCTCAACCCTCACCCCCGAAGTCCGCATAAGTTCAAGTATCCAGACGACAATATGTTTCGGCTGTCTGGGGTCATCCCTCTAAACGAACTTCACAAGCCCACCATGCTTGACGAATACGGGGAGGAGTGTATCTTGGTCGGAAAGCGTGGAGCAGGGACAGGCCTGACCTTTGGCACAGCCAACGAAATCAAGTCCGTCGTTCGTTATGTCCACGGCCTTGATAAGATTTACGCACACGAGTGGCTGCTGGTGGGCTTTAGCCGATCAGATACCTTTTCTGTCGCTGGTGACTCCGGCTCGGCCGTATTCGACATCTACGGTCGAGTTGGTGGTTTGCTAACCGGAGGGTGCAACACCAGCTTTACCAACAGCAATGTCACCTATGCCACTCCGATGGCATTCATTCTGGGGGACATAGAAAAACATATGGGTACGAAAATGAAAATGGCTTAAGAAACCAGGTCATGAAAGCTCCTTGCTCCACGAGTAGGGCCCAGTAGATAGTGGGCGGCCTGGCAGGGCGAATTCTTACAGAAATCCTACTTCTGAGAGCACAGGAGTTTTCTGGACAATACAACGCACTTTTCACTCTCAAATGTCCGAACTCCCGGGGCCAGAGGTTCCTGTCGATCAAGACGTCTCGTATTACGGAATACTCCGTGCGCAGCAAGCATATTACTAATATGTGATCCACTAATAACGAACGCGGAGATCCGCGTATGGAATCCGCAGTAGTGGGGCTTTTTAGTGACAACCACTGCTCCAAGCTCGAGAGCTTCACTCTCGGCAGGCCTCACTCTCTCTCCGCTCTGGACCCCAGCCATCTTCTTGCAGACAGATCGCCGCTGCTTCCCTGTCGCTTCTTGTACACCGGCCGTCATGTCGGCAGGCTCGATGGAAACCACCGCCGTCTCGGCACCGGGCAAAGTACTGCTAGCCGGCGGCTACCTCGTCTTGGACCGAACGTACACCGGCCTCGTCTTTGGCCTAAGCGCGCGTATCAACGTCATTGCACAGACGATTGAGACGAGCCCCGGCGTACAACTTAACGAAATTGTCGTCGAGAGCCCGCAGTTTCTCGATGCGCAATGGACGTACGGCTACCACCTGGCCGACGCGGGCGGCGGCATCCAGGTGACGCAACTCCAAACGCAGGTTTTCCCTCTTGTTCTTTTCCTCTCTTCGTGTCTCCTCAGCTAACCGAACAGCGGCAATCCCGTCCGCCCCAACTCGTTTGTCGAGACGACGCTGACGTATGCCCTGACCTATCTCTCGCGTCTAGCCGGACTCCGGCCGGCGCATAGCATTACGTCGAGCCGGTTGACCATCCTCGCGGACAACGACTACTATTCTCAGCCAAGTTCCTCTGCTACTTCTGCTGCTGATACAACACCAATGCCCTCCGGCTCTGTGTCGGCTGTCACAACACCAGCTGGAGCGACTGGTAACCGTTTCGCCCGGTTCCCCACGACCCTGTCGGACGCACACAAGACAGGCCTGGGATCATCCGCTGCCCTTGTCACGTCGCTCACGGCTGCTGTGCTCAGTCACTACCTGCCAAAATCCCTGTTTAATCTCGAGACTGCCGCCGGCAAGGATACCCTGCACAACTTGGCGCAGGCCGCCCACTGCGCCGCCCAGGGCAAGGTGGGCTCTGGCTTCGATGTCGCTGCCGCCGTCTATGGCTCGTGTACCTACCGCCGGTTCTCGCCGTCCGTGTTGACCAGTATTCCCGAGGCGGGGCAGCCCGGGTTTGACGAAGCCCTGCAGCGTGTGGTGTCCAGTCGCAGCTCGCCAACCGCCGCCGAGGCCCGGGCCCAGCCCCGAGTCGAGGAAGCCCAAGCTAACGAAACGCCGCTCTGGGACACCGAGATTGCCAAGGGCAGCGTGGCCATGCCGGCGGGCGTGGCCCTGCGCATGTGCGACGTAGACTGCGGGTCGCAGACCGTTGGCATGGTCAAGCGGGTGCTGGCATGGCGCAGCAGCAATCCTGAAGCGTCCAAGACCCTGTGGGATGCGCTGCAGGCGCAAAATGAGAAGCTGGCCACGGTGCTGCGCGATTCCGATGAGCCAGCAGGGCCAGCAGGAGACAAGGCCGACCGCACCCGCTTGCAGACGGAACTGCCGGAAGTGCTGCAGTCGATCCGCGCGCTGGTGCGGCAGATTGGTGCGGCAAGCAGCGTACCTATTGAGCCGGAGAGCCAGACGGCGCTGCTGGACGCTCTATCGCACGAGGTGGATGGCGTCTACGGCGGCGTGGTTCCGGGGGCCGGTGGCTATGACGCTGTAGCTCTGCTTGTGCGGGATGACGAGGCAACGGCCGACCGTCTGACAGCGTTCCTGGAGCGCTGGAGCCGGGAGACAGGCGCTCGTGTGCGGCTGCTGAGCGTCAAGGGCGAGATGGACGGTGTGCGGCGCGAGAGCGAGGTGATCTATCGCGGATGGCTTCGGAAATGAGCACGGGGAGTGGAACTAGATCAAGAACACAAGAACATGCATGTATGTCAGGTTTGCGAGGATATCCGGCCACCCAGCTTAGGCGGAGTGGTCAGTTTTTTGGTGTTTTCTTACCAATATTGGTAAACTGCCTCAGGCTTTAACAATGACATGAATGAGCTGGTATGAACCATGGATGAGCTGGCATGGACCATCTACAAGCTAGATGCCGCTTATTTTGAAAGGTATTCATGGGGCAGGTCGTGGCAGCATGTTTACGCGTTAGTCAAAGCAATAGAAACTGGTGACAGCGAGCTCAATGATGATGAGGTGCGTTGATATACCAGAGCAATCTGAAACTCTTCAAAACGTGTGTCCTCCGAATACTTCCTTTTGGGTTGAAGCAGGCCCAAACCCCTATTTGTCGTTTGGCTCGGGATCCGTCTCAACATCACCGACATCACTCCGTCCTCAAACAACTACTTCTTAGTCTACCGACACAGACACACATCTGCGGAGAGATTTGATAAACGCCAATCAAATTACATAATGACTTACAGGATTCCCCCGACAACGAGGCCTTCTTCGCATCTAAGCCCACTCCTCCCCAGACCCAGCAACGTTTTGTGATCCTTTTATATCCTCCGAAACGCCTCGTTGCAACAATTACTCCTTTTAACCGCACACGCACCGCCAGCAAAGAAATACACAAACCGAGAAACAAGAGGGTGGGAAGACCAGATTAGACCGCCCTATCTTCAGCAGATGAACCCCAGGAGAGGGGAGCCATTGGAAATAAATCTCAACCGTAACGCCTATGACACAACTTTTTTCTCGAGGGAGAGGGTAAAGGGAGATGGAACAGTTGAGAAATCGACGTAGATGAGGTGAAGATCAATCTCGGCTTTTGCCGAGTACACCAGGATGATTGCGCCTTTATGATGACCTAGTGTTGTCATCATTGTCGTAGACGACCAACTAGTAAAAGCTTTTTCTTTTTCGAATGATACCGAACGCAATGCTCGCGTAATGCGGTCTCCACCGTCGAGATCTCCGCCATCGAGTCCAGAGGGCGTTGCAATGTGTCGTAGAACGGGGGAAAAGGCTGCCTGCGAAAGTCAGAAACACAATTATAAAGCTTACCTGAATAATCAGACCGGACGGCGTAGACGACAAAACGCCGCGGAAGCCGTTAGATTCTCTATTGGTTGAGCGCTGCTACAGACGTCAAGTCGCATGGCAGCAAAGAGACGTACTGCTTGTTGGAGGCAGAAGAAAGAGATGGCGAACAAACAGTTTCTCCCACGGAAATGAGGAGAAGACCGGTCGGGTATAAAAAGCCAAGGAACAAAAAAGTAGATCAAATCGACGAGAAGTTGCGCAGAATGATCCGACAAGGGCAGACATTTCCGGGGTCGAACACCGCATAGACTTTTGCAGAATGACCGCTTCTATGACGGCGCATCACCAGCTCGTTGACGCTTTGCATCTGAAAAGAGTCGGTTAGCATGAAGAGGGCAAACACATAAGACGAATGTGTCCAACTGAGACTTACCTGGGGACTCATCAAGCAACACATCGCCCGACTCATCTTCCTCCCGGCTTCGCTTCCCAGGCGCCGTGGCCAAAGTCGACGGGGCACCGTTGGTTGTAGAGTTCTTAATGTCATCATCCCAATCGATCTCATCGGCACCAGTATCAAATGCCTCAAGCATATCTACTGCGGTGCCACCAGGGAGGCCGTCGTCTTCGTAGTCGATCTCATCGTGATCAATAGTGTCGCTCGTGCCCAGCGACGTTGGCTGCTCATCTGCGGCTGCTTCGACAACAGCATCCACTGCTTCTGCCGCCGCTGCTACGCTGCCGTCAATGTCTCCATGAAGATCGAGGTAGTCGTCATCATTCTCGCCGTGTCTGTCACCTTCGCCAATCGTATTAGGCTCATTAGACAGTTCGGAATGAGCACCTTCTTGCACTGTTTTACTTGTTAGGACCACAAAGTTCTAAAAGGTAGAGGACAAACAAGGAGACGACAGTGCGACTTACCATTATTCAGGGATTGGCTGATAATATCCCCGTCATCATCAAGGTCCTGCAAGAGGTCCAGGTCGTCATGCTGTTCTTCACTCTCTTCGTTGGCAGCATCGACGTACAAGTCGCCGATATCACCAGTGCCTTCAAGCTCGTGTCCGTCGCCAACTTGTTCCGCAGCCAAATCAGAGACTCCGTTTGGCCCAAGCAGAACGCCGCCAGCATCGTCTTCTTCTTCATCCTCAACTGCTGCGTTGGAGTATTCGATAAAATCAATGTCCTCTGCAACATCGTCGTCTTCATCGGCTGCTGGGGTCTCATCTGTTTCTCTTCCGTTTGCACTATCCTCAGCAGCTTCACCGGTTGGGGATTCCGAAGCATCGTCACTGGCGAAACTGCCATCATCGCCGGATCTAGCCATCTCGACATCCACATCCTCCTCATCGTCTTCATTGTTGTCTTCACCCTCGGCATATGGCGACGAGTCGTTGGAATCCTCATTGGCATCTTCGCTGCCATCCGAGGAATCATCTGCCCCAATTTGTGTTGCCCTGAAGGAGGAAAGACCTTTTCCTGCTCCAGCTCCACCGACGAGGTCCTTCAACCGCAGCAAGCAATTTGGGCGGGTGCCCAGTGTTATGTGGAGGACTTTAGCCGCACCAGGGCTCTCGTTCTTTACCAAAGTGTTGTGCAGAGCCAACAGATTGTGAAATGTTACCTGCTCAAGAAGTGCTTCGGTGGTAGTCTGCGAGAGTGAGAAAGTCAGTGATTTCCTGGTACAGGAGAGAGGCTATGGGAAGAAAACAATCAGAAGAATCAGTGACTTACTTCTCCAAACTCAAGACCTAAATCGTCGACTCGGATATAAATCTCGTCGCTTCCATGCACCCATGAAGAAATACTGCTCCGGATTGTCCGCAAGAACTTCGAGAGGGGGTACTCCAGCGCCGCGTAGCTCTCGAGGTAAAAAGAGTCAGGGTCGTCGACATCTGGCGACTTGAACAGCGGACAGACTTGATCGCCCCACGTAACCACAACATCAAAGGTTGACAGTGGGTTAAGACTTTGGATCTTGTCGAGGCCTGTGTCCAGCGGTGTGGACGAACTGTCTTCGTCGTCGTCATCATCGTCATCGTCGTAGTCTTGGCCGGTTTCATCACTTTCGTCCCGGCCAGCCTGTGCGCGGCTTTGATTCTCTTCTTCATCGTCTTCAACTTCGTCCTCCTCTTCGTTCTCTTCTCTCTCCTCGCCATCTTCTTCCTCTACTTCGTCTTCTTCCTCTTCTTCCTCGTTTTCAGCGTAGTCCATGTGCTGATGATCGTGTTGATGAGAGCCATCTTCGTTGTTATACTCGCCATGGTCAGCATCTCCAGTGTCTTCAAATCCAAAGTCAATGTGATCGTTGTGAGGGTCGCCGTCATCGTGTTGCATTGAAGCATCGTTGCCGTTGTTGCCGTTGTTGTCCAGAGTGTTGCTGTTGCCGTCGTTTGTCGTCGCATGCAGATCGGCATCTTCGTAGTCGATCTCATCGGCAGCGTTGTCGTGCTCTTCACCGTCACCGTGAGCTGCTGTTCCGTCTGCTCCTTCTAGGCCTCTTGAGGCATCCGCTTCTTCGTAGGCAAATGCATCTTGATCGGGAGCGATTTCGATGTTGGTCAAAGCAGCTGATGGGGTGTCGTTTTGCTCTTCTAGGTGCAAACCGACATTTCCTTCGTCACCACCAAGGTCGAAGTCAAAATCGTCGCCAGGCATATCGACGGTCTGAAGACCGTCCTCCAGCGAGAAGTCGACTTCTTCGCTCGTCACCGGAACTGGCGTATCTATCGAGATGTCGGCCATAGTGTGTCCCGTAGAGACAAGCTGAATCACGATTATCAGGTAAGGATCCTAATATGGCTGCTGTCTTCGTGACAAGAAACAAGACGCGTCGATGTCAGCGTCGATATCGCGGTCAGAGAGTGTCCAGGTTTGTCAGAACATCGTCTGCTGTGTCCAAAACAGTTCTACCCCAGCTTTGGGCACTTGAAAAAAGATGATAGAATGTCAAATGGCGATGCGAAGGCGAAACAGTCGTGATAAAAAAGGGGCGGAACTGAACGCATCCGATGACGTTCGGTGGAGTTGTTGCCTAGTTCAGCCAAAGTGCAACAGATACAATCGAAGGATTCAGCAGAGAAGGTGTCGGGCGGTAGCAACGGGGTTGGGGATTTTGATGCAAATGCAAGGACAAACGTTCGTGGAAAGGAATCTGAGTTCGACGAAAGATTTGAGTGAAGCAGCGAGAGGAGCAGCCCTTTTACAGAGGGGGGTTAGGCGCATCTCATTTTATCCCAACGCGAGTGGCACGTGATAAACATACTGCTCTCTGATTGGTTTCTAGACCATACCACGCGTCCACGCCAGCGTCTCGCGATACCGTCAGAAAGCAGCACGTAAAACTTCAGGACCTCCGCGCAATGTAAACGTCTTACCACGCCCTCTGCCTCTTGCTTCAGCTCATGAACCTGAGTGACGGCCGAATTCATTGAAATCTGTTGCCTTCACAAAGTCGCGCTCAAGAACGTGCTGGGCTAGCTCAATTTGGACTAGTGCTCCCTGCGGTTGGAATGTGCGCACGGACCAAGTCCACAGAAAGGGACAAGTATTGTGAAAATGGTAAGCCCCTTAATGGAGGGGCGGATTGACGACCTGGAGGTTCTTGCTCAGCTTTCCTCGCAACCAGAATCGAAGACACTGGTTCATCTCGCTCAAGCCCATTCACGGAGCCAGTGCTGACTAGAGTTCTCTCCTCCGACAAACGCAGCTTCAAGATGGTACGAATCGCAAAGCGTGTTCGTCTGGGCATCGCATTCGCTCCCTTTCGTGTCTCCCCGTTAGCTCTCTGCCAGTGGCTAATGCCCATTTGCTTCTCAGGTTGTCCTCGCCGCGTCCATTTGCACCCGGGGCGGCAAGGCCGTGCTCTCTCGCCTGTTCCGGGAGATGCCCCGTTCCCGCGTGGAGGCCCTCCTCGCATCCTTCCCCAAGCTGGCCGACACCGGCACGCAGCACACGACGGTCGAGCAGGACAATGTCCGCTTCGTGTACCAACCTCTGGACGAGCTGTACATGGTCCTCATCACCAACCTGCAGTCCAACATCCTGCAGGACATCGACTCGTTGCACCTCTTTGCCCAGGTGGTGACCGGTCTCTGCAAGTCCCTGGACGAGCGCGAGATCACGCGCAATGCCTTTGAGCTGCTGAGCGCCTTCGACGAGCTCGTCACGCAGGGATACCGCGAGAACCTGACAATGAGTCAAATCAAGACCTTTATGGAGATGGAGAGCCACGAGGAGCGCATACAGGAGATCATTGCTCGAGTACGTGCGGGACACGAATGCGTCTTCAGGTTGATAGGATCCTTGCTAACTAGATGTGCAGAACAAGGAGCTTGAGGCCACGGAGGAGCGCAAGCGGAAGGCGAAGCAACTCGAAATGCAACGCAAGGAGTCGGCACGGAGAGGCATCAGCAGCGCGCCTCGCACTCCTGTGTACCCTACATATACGCCCCCCGTGCAGACAACGACGGAGACATACGACTCCTACGAGGCCGAGAAGAAGAAAGCCAGGTATGTCAAAGCGAACCTGGAGGAAACAAGAAACGGAGAAACGTATGGTCGGGCAAGGAACTGACTGTTTTCTAGACAACCAGCGACGCTCAAGGGCAAGGGCATGCAACTGGGTAAAAAGTCCAAGACAACCGACATGTTTGAGCGGGTCCGTGGCGAGCTCGGACCAGAGGCCGAAATACCCGTGGCTTCTCCCACGGCAGCGGCTCCAGCACCAGCAGCAGAGACACATGCCAGCCGGCCATCGACCACACTAGATCGCGACGCCATCCACATTGTGGTCAACGAGTCCATCAATGCCAAGCTTTCGCGGGATGGCGTTGTCACCTCGCTGGCCATTAGTGGCGACCTCAACCTGCGTGTGGCGGACGCCAGCCTGACCAAGATCAAACTCAACCTGAGCGCGCACCCAACGCACGGCGCACAATTTCGGACACACCCTAATGTGGACAAGAACCTGTTCAACTCCTCCAAGACTATCCAGATGACCAACACGACCAAGGGCTTCCCGGTGAACCAGTCGGTCGGCGTGCTTCGGTGGCGGGCGTCTCCAAAAGTGGACGATACATCGGCCCTTCCGATCAGCTTTACGGTGTGGGTGAACAAGGACGGCGACGGAAACTCCACGATTACGGTGGAGTACGAGCTGACCGGTGGCGACGCGCTGGAGGACGTGGTGGTGGCAATTCCTTTCTCGATTGAGCCAACCGTGTCCAGTTTTGACGCCACGTACGAAGTCGCCGGAGACAGCATTGAATGGATGGTGGGCTCTGTGGACGAGAGCAATCCGAGCGGCTCGTTTGAGTTTGACGCACAGACGGACGACGAGAACGAGTTCTTCCCCATGCAGATCCGCTTCTCCAAGACGACGCCGTTCGTCGCCGTTGATGTGAGCTTCCCCTCTAATGTATTGCCTACTGTGAAAGCCATTTTTGCTAACTGCGTATACCAGGTCTCATCGGTCGAGCTGCTCGAGCTAGGCGAGGAAGTGACCTTCTCGAAAGAGACCAAGTCCAAAGCAGACACATACCTGATTGAGTAAAGGATTGTCCAATACGAAGTACGATTAGGCTTTCAAACCCCGGACGGAATTGACTACGGAGTCGGTGAAATTATAAATCAGAGGAGGCTTTTCTTACAGTTGCATGTCTGTTTTCTCTATCCGCATTGCGGAGCAGAGTGCATAAGACTGCCGAATGGTGACGACGCTAGAAAATGCGAATGCGAATCAGGTGCAGCTCTGGGCGGATCAAGGACAGTGTCGATCCGGAATGGTTCCATCCACCAAAAGTCCGTTGGTAAAAGTGTTTGGCCGCAAAATAGTGCCGTGTGATTCATGTCGCCCCTTGGTAGCTATCTACTATATAAGAGAACGTTAATGAGCAACCTCGATAAGTTTCCCAATACGGTGCACTCTTTTCACTTTCTATCCTCGCCGCAGGTCTCTTCATTTCGATTTGTATTCTCAACAATGTCTCAGGCAAAGGTCACGCTTCATTGGTACGTCACTGGCCCTGCAATTCTACGGCTGCATCTCGTGTATTTCCGTACCACAAAGACGACTAACGCTGTTACGCACCAGGCTTAACAGCTCGCGCGCCCAGCGCATTCTGTGGCTACTAAGTGAGTTTTCTGTTTCTGTAGGAAGGGAAGAGGTGGACGCACTACGAAGTATCGCTGACATTGGGGCTTCTCCTCTCAGCCGAGCTTAAGATCCCCTACGATGTAAAGCTCTACCACCGCGACAAGAACGCTTTTGCGCCGCCCGAACTCACCAAGGTGCACCCTCTGGGCAAGGCACCGGTCATCTCCATCCAGCCGCCCGCCAGCCCTGGGAATGAAAGCCCGGAGCCCGTTTTGCTTGCCGAGAGCGGGTTCATCGTGCAGTACCTCGCCGACCATTGGGGCCAGGGCACGGCGCTGGTGCCCAAAAAATGGCAAGATGGCAGAGAGGGCCAGATTGGCGGCGAGACGCCCGCCTGGCTGCGGTACCAGTATCTGCTGCACTACGCCGAGGGCTCTCTGCAGCCGTACCTCGTTTTCTCCGTCGTGACAACGAGTAAGGCTTCTTCCTGAAAAGCCGCCAGCCGGTGCGAATGGAACAGAAGAGAATGTTACTGACTGATACCACAGACCTAAAGTCTTCCGCCGTGCCGTGGCTGATCCGCCCCATCAGCTCCGGCATTGCCAATAAGATCAACAGTGTCTTTATCCTGCCTAATGTTACCAAGCATTTGGAGCTGCTCGAGTCGCTACTGACCACCCCACCGTCGCCGACCGACGGTACGGGCTATCTGTGCGGCGACCACCTCACGGCGGCCGATATCCTACTGAGCTTTCCGGTGTTGGCGGCATGCAGCCGTGCCGAGCGGCTTGGCCACTGGGAAGACGGGGCGGTGCAGAAGGTGTTCCCTAAGGTGTTCGCATACGCAGCGCGATTGGAGAAGGAGCCAGGCTACCAGGCCTCGATCAAGAAGATCGAGGAACTGGACGGGCATCCCTTTACCTTGATACCGGAAAACAACTAAGAATCGGAGGACAGAGCAACGTTTTGGAAATTAGGTAATTTGTGCGGGAGTAGCGCTCTATTTGGAGCATGACGTCAATAGTGTACAATTGAGGAGAAAGTTTTGTTTCAGCACACTGCATCGTCTTCCCAGTAAAGACAGTCGCGTGTTCACCGACATTGTCATCTACCCCGTCTTTGATGGCGATGCACACTCAGCCTTGTTTCGCCGCCCCACTGGTGCTGATTGTAAGATCTTTACTCCGTGGTAGACAAGTATCAGGCGCAGGCTGTGAAAAAAACGCGCCTCGCTCCTTCCACTAAATCCTTCTCTAGTAGCCTTTGTTCCCACATGCCTACCTAATATAGCAATCACAGGCAGATTGGGGGCTGTATCGTAGCTTCCTCGCCGGATGGTCCGGGGCGAAGAGTGAGGCAAGCGGCCCCAGCTTCCTTCTTGCCTTTGCTGTGCTCCCAACTTCTCCCCTCTTCACTGCTCGACCCTCCGTTCGCCTCTGTTCCTAATTGACCCGTTTCACCTTTATCGATGTCGTATCACCTCGCTCAACCAGCAGCCACAATTCCACCATCGACAATGTGCCGCAAATCCTAGGACATCTTTCGCCTCTTCCCAAGAAGCTGCGTTTCGTTTGGACGGCGTCTTGCCAACTATCCCCAGTGGCGTTCTGCACAGCATGGAAGATACCTCGCCCGGGTCTCGGGCACGAGAGATTGATGCGGGTCACGGGTCTGCCGTGACTGCGGCCGCCTCGACGGTGCCAAGCCTCTTGGCACAGTCCGGAGAGTCGGAGACGACTGCCGATATAGACGGCGCCGACGATGGGGCGGACGGCGATGATGCCCTGACCGACGAAAACAGCGGTATTTACGGCGAAGAGGATGACGCTCAGTCTTTTATCCAGCCAGCCATCAGCCCCGTAGCTACGCGGCTGTCGTCGCCAAGGACACCGGCTGCCGAGAAGGCCATGGCAATGGACAGTGTGATCAACAATACTGTCGGCGGTGGCTTCTTTGACGGCTATCGGCCGCCCGTGACCTCGCGGCTGAGAACCGTGGAGATAGCACCCGCGCGCCCGTCAACGTCCAAGACAACGGCCATGTCTTCGGTCTTCCAGTCGTCCACATGGGCGCCGTCATCCTCCGGAGCACGCCCCAACCGCTCGTCGTCCGTCGGGGCAGATGCTTTCCGGCGACTTTCGCGGGCACTTCCTTCGATCTCCTTCCCTAGCGCGAGCTCGTTCTTGTCTACTTTTGGCTCGCCCTCCTTCCTGTCCTCCAGCAGCGGTGGTGTCTCTCCGACGGCATCGAGTCCAAACACCCGGCAGCTGCAACAGCAGTCTCAAGAGAAGTTACAAGAAAAGGCACCTCTCGCAACGCCGCCCAGCTACGGCTTTCGCCGGTCCACATCGGAAGGTTCCTTGCTGTATCACCAGCTCTCGCACACAACGTCACACGACGACCCAGTCCAGTTTGAACACGTCCGCGAACAGGTAAATTCGCGCGTCAAGGCTATCATGGACAGCTTTGACCGGCCAAGTTTCAAGATGCCCCAGTTGGCGAGTTTCTTTCCCGACGGCAAAAGCAACAGTGCCATGTCTGCGCCGCGTGAGCCAATGTCACCGCTTGATGCTGCACTTGCATCGCTGACGGGGGACGTTGTCATTCTCGGTGGCTACCGGGGCTCTGTCCTGAGATCGGCTGAGCCGCCGCACCGCCAACTTTGGGTTCCCGTCAAAGTCGGGCTCAACATCCGCAAGGTCAATATGGAGGTTGGCCTTGACCCCGAAGACGAAGAGACAATGCCGCAGCGCATCTACCCGTCAGGCATGCTGAAGCACATCGGGCCAGTTGACATCTCGCGCCGCCTTTTCAAACGGCTGCGTGAGAGTGACAACGCGCGCAACGGAACACTGCGCGTGCACGACTATGGCTACGACTGGCGCCTCAGCCCACATCGCCTCTCCCAGGAGCTGATTTCTTTTTTGGAAAAGCTCCCGAGCAACTCGGAGACGGACCAGTCCAAAGAGCGGGGGGCTGTCGTCATCGCCCACAGCTTGGGTGGCCTGATCACGCGTCACGCCGTCAATCAACGGCCCGACCTCTTTGCTGGAGTTGTGTACGCCGGTACACCGCAGCGGTGTGTGAATATTCTGGGTCCACTACGTAACGGAGACGCCGTGCTGCTCAACGAAAAGGTCCTGACCGCTCAGGTCAACTTTTCGCTCCGTACCACCTTTATCTTCCTGCCCGAAGATGGCTTCTGTTTCGTCAACGACAAAGACCCTACGGAAGAGTACCGCGTCGATTTCTACAGCGCTGACGACTGGATTCGCTATCGCTGGTCGCCTTGTGTGGCCCCCCCAGCACTGCCTCCCGTCCAGTTGAATGGGAATGACTACGCTGCCTCCAGCGCGGGCGCCGCGATAAACAAGCGCAGCAGCGCCATCTTTAGCCGATCCTTGATCGACGACCTGTCAGGAGGCTTCCCGTCACTGCCACTGCGCAACCGTACAAGCAGCTCAACCTCGTTCGCTTCACCGATACAGCAAGGGTCCTCCGCGGCTGCTGCCTCGGCCAAAGACCGCATACTGGAGCCCCAGATTGACAGCACGTCGGAGAGCAGTGCATCCCGGGCCATGCCGGCTTCCCCTACTGCGGCAGAGGTGTCGTGTTCCTCGTCGCCGCCGTCCGATCCGCAGCGCGCGCGCTGCATCACCTACCTGACGCGAACACTGGCGGAGACGCGACGGTTCCGAGCCGAGCTTGCGCACCGGCCGGAGCATACGGAAGCCAACCTCTATCCTCCAATTGCGGTGATCTATGGCAAAGGCACACCGACCGTGTACGCGGCGCGGGTAAAAAGCCGAGCGGCCATTGCTTCTGTCGACGCGTATGATCAGCTAGTCTTCCGAACTGGTGACGGCGTCGTGTTGGCCCGCGAGGCATCGCCGCCTCCAGGCTACCATTGTGTGCGCGACGGCTACATCAGCACAGACCGGGGCCATGTCAGCATGCTGGGCGATCTCAACGCCGTGGGCCAGGCGCTGTCAGCCATCATCCATGGGCGCCAGAAGGGCATTGGCCGTGGGCAAAAGCTAGAAGGGATGGAGGACGCAGCGCTGTGATGTTTTATACGTTTTTTTTTTCGCCGCTGCTTTTTTGTTTCGTAAACGGCGGGCATAGAGTCAGGACCAATCCATCATAAGCGAAATATGTAAAAGCAAACGACATTTGATATACCTGTCGTACAATGGAAGCATTATGCTATTCACATTGCCTATCAATTTGCTTGTTCAGATACCTCGTGAAGTGTATTACGTTTAAATGATACCTTGGCTGTATCAATTCGATGCTATATGTCCAATATGTTCCCGTCGTTGAAGTCTAACAAAGGAGATCGTGACACCCGTGAGAGTTTTTTTGGCAGTTTTGGTTGTTTTGGTTGTTTTGGTTGTTTTTTGTTTTGTTTTGTTTTCCCTTCTTTTCCCCTCCGTCTGCGGCTTCCTATTGATTCTCTGGCTCATCAGTGTCTTGCATCACAGCGCGGCGAGAAGGTGTCGCCGCCGTTGACTCCCCTTGCATGGCTCTGCAATTCCGACATATGCGCTGTTGGTGTTGGTGCTGGTGTTGGTGTTGGTGCTGGTGCTGGTGCTGCTGCTGTTGGTGATGGTGTTGGTTTGGATGGTCCGGGTGCTGTTTCAGGTATGCTGATGTATGGTGTGAGGGTACCGTTGCCGTTTCCATTCCCGCTGACGCCGACGGCAACGGCAACGACATTGACGGCGACAGGGACGGCGGGAGGGACGACAACGATGACGGCGACAATGGCGGCGAGCCTACACGCCTCAGGGGATCAAAGGACCGTGCCGTTGCGGCCCAGCACAGCCTGTTCTTGGCCCGGTTTGCCTGCCTGCCGTGTCGCTTTGCCTTGGTTCTCGGCCAGCTCTTTGTGTTGTCTCCAAGCAAGAGACGCCGTGACGGCAGCAACGGTAAGGACGGCAAGGACGACGGCCGCGGCGGTGGTGGGAGTAGCGCCTCGTAAGACGTCGATCTGGCGTCGTCTGCCCTGATTTGTCGTGCTGGCGGTTGCAGCAGCCAGGGGCTGCCGGCGGTCGCGAAGATGCGCCATCGCGGAGGCGTCCAGTCCGGCGCCTGTGCGGATGCTCGCCGCATCGCTGCCTGGACCTGCCGCGCCAGACGGCTGGCTGCGGCAGAGGACATGGCGGACGAACCGGTGGTGTCTGTGAAGCCCGTGTTGCTTGCCGTCCAGAAGGACAGCAGCAAACGGGTCGATGGGACCAGTGCCCGGACATTCCCATCCAGCGACTGCTCCAACTTCTCCTCCCCGCTACTCTTGTCGTCTTCGTCCTCGTCCTCGTCCATGAGCAATACCTCCTCGCCTGTAACCGGGCACTCGGCACGTGGCACCACGATCAGGTCGCTGAGGCGTGGCAGGCGGCTCCGCAGCTCGTGCAGCACGTCGACCAAGAGGTTCTCACCGACCGTGCTGCCACCACCACCACCACCTCCGTCACCACCACCTCCCCCGATCACGTCACCCCACACGGCTTCGCTGACGGCGACGCGGCGCACTCGTGCGAGCTCGCGCGGATCGGCCAGCACCAGCAGCGTGCGCATCTGGGCATCGGCAGCCATGTAGCCCGGGCGCGGGCCAAAGTAGAGGACGTCGGCGGCGGCATCAAAGAAGACGGTGCCGGGCTGGCGGGCAATGCCAAACATGAGGGCATAACGACCGCGCAGCGCCTCGGCGCGGGACTCGTGGCAGGCGTGGAGATTGGCGGGGATGGGCGCCGGCGAGGTGCACCAGGCGGTGGTAGATGCAGGGGCCGAGGACAAGGCCGAAGAATGCGAGGGGCTGCCAGCGGTGCCGCCAAACAGCGCATTGGACGACGGCCGGGCACCGCAGCGCACGGAGACGAGGCGGGGCCCTGGCAAGTTGTAGTTCCAGATCTTGAGGCGGAGCTCGAGGGGGAGCTGTGGAAAGTGATGCTATGTGACGGTGGTCAGTATTTCCCAGCGGTTTCTCTTCGTTTTTTCTGTTTGTCTTTACGACCGACGTACGAATATTCTGCACCCTTCCAAGGTCGATGGCTGGTCCGTTGGCTGTTGAGGATCTCGATGACACGACATGGTCTGCATTCGGGCGTGCGGGAGTAGGAGGCTTGTCTTTGAATAGAAAAGAGGGCTGAATGTGGAAGGGTAAGGGCGAGAAGAGAAAGGCAATTCAACAGGAACAAGAGAGATGGAGTTATATACATTGCGGACGGAGTTTCAGACGAAAGAATGGGATCCGAGCAGTCGGGTCACTCTCTGGTCTACGCGGACCCAGGCCTTGTCTCTTTACCCCATCAAGCCACGGGTACATTGATAACAGCATACCAAACCGGTGGTGCTGGGGGGGGGTGAAGGGGGTGTATGCACCAAGAAGTGGCAAAGCAAGGATCTACATGTACACGCATCTCAGATGGCCGAGGGGAGCATGGAAAGAGCTCTCGGTAGTTGCATCTTGGGGGTGGGGAGTGTGAGGTGTGGAGGGGGGAGGACGGCGTAAGAGAGCGGGAAAATGGAGAGAGGAGAGAGAGGAGAGAGAATGACGGTCAGCGGTATCACGAAGCAGAGTTGGGAGTCCCCCAGGGAGGCGATGCGATGAGGGAAGACGCCGAGCATGGGTCGATCTGCGCTACGAGAGGCTACTTCTCGTTGTCTTCAGATCCGGGGGGGAAGGGGATGAGCAGTAATGTACAGGGATAGGCGATGAGAGCGCATTGTACACAATAAATCTTTGCTTCTAATCCGGCCCTATGGGAACCCAGTCCGGCTCTTTCTCTCGAAAAAGGAAAGGTTGAATGCAGAAAGACAAGAACAACAAACGTGAGCTCGGCCAAGCGGTGGTTGCACATCCTCTGCAGGAATGCAACGTGTACCTTGCCCTCTGCCTTTTGTCCTGCTCTTTTGCCTCTTACCCTCCTTTTGCACGCTCACCGTCATTCTAGTCTCTTCCATCTTTTATTGAAGGGTCTCCAACACGCCCCCCCTCCCCCTCCTCTCTCTCCTCCCCTCCCACCACTATCCGCATCCGCTCGCGTATGCAGTGTATGTACCATGTAGAAGTACGTCTTGTGCGAGAACAAAATACGGGGGGTAACAAAAGACATGGACAGGGTAAGGGGAAGGGACCGGGACGGAGAAGCCAAAGGAAAAAGAGGGGAACATGGAATGACGACGAGATGGAGAGTTGCCTTCTTTTGCTTTTCTTGATTTTCCTCTCTCCTGTCTTTTCTCTCTCTTCTCTTATATTTCGTTCTGGTGTTGGCTACGAGTCTTGGAGAGACGGCACATCTAAACCTTCTCCTTTCTCTGCACCGTCGTGGTCTTTTGCAGTCCCAAAGACCTGGTGTAGGGTGCACAGCATGTATACACATGGTGAAAGTAAATGAAAGGAGGGGAGAAAAAGATGAATGAGAGTCGGCAGGGTGCAGATTTTCATCCACCGAAGGGGCTAGGGTTCTCCCTTCTCTCTTCCCAATCTCTCTCTTTTCCAGACCCAAGCTGCAGGGAGGCGCCATGCTGGTAGTCTGATAGGGCGAGGTGTGTCTCTTTCGTGAGTTGCGTGCGACAGTAATCTATCCTCAGCGGAAACACGCAGCGTGCATCTAAAACAGATAGGAGAATTTACAAGGTGGAAGAGCAGAAGATCGACGAGCATGGATGTGTGTGGTTACTTGTCTGATTCTCCTTTTCTTGCTGCCTTCTTTCTTTTCTTTCCTAGCAGATTCTCACCTCGAGAGCCTTCTTGAGAACATTACCAACCATTTTGTAAGGCTCTGCACGACCAGTGATGATAAACATACTCCAGCGTATCATTGCAAGGTCCAGGGTTGCCTCTGAAGATGAAGTCCCTGGGCATCTTCGGCTTTGAACACTGCATCCTTTCGAAGCCTGTGAAGAGGAAGGAAGAAAGATGAAGAGATGACTTGAAAAAAAGAAAAGATGCCCAGAAGAAAGGAAAAGAAAAGGAAGACAAACACCAGTCCCTCCCGCCTTCTGCTCTTTCGAGCACCCACAACAACTGTACGCCATCCCCAGCATACCGAGACCAAGGCTCTGGACCTGCCTCTTCCCGTCTGCCCGTTCCCTTGGATATTGGTGTGGCGTCGCTGTTTGCATGCTTGTCTCGCTTCCGGCAAGCACACCATGAGAGCAGCAGGGAAGCGGCAGGGAAGAGGCAGGAAGAGCAACCCTACGAGGAGGACAACATAGAAAAAGAGCGCAAGAGAGCGCGAGATAGCGCGAGAGAGAGCTCGGGAGCCAGATGCAGAGTGAGAAAGCCGTGTCACAGGACGATATCGGGAAGCGCCATAAAGGGACGAAGCGTTTCCCCTCTCGTCGAAGCAAGGATGGGGCGGCGAGGAGAGAAGCACCCCTCCATGACGAAAAGAGGAGGTGCTTCGGCAGGAAATCTGCCCACACCCGAACGGACAACCAAGAACACATTGCTGCCGAAGCGCGCCGAAAGCGGGCGATTTCCTCTCTTTCTCTTCGCCGCCCAGCCGTAGCTTTCTCCAAGTAGTCCGGGCCGTGACGTGGCTTCTTCTTTCCTCTCAGCCACCCCGTGAAGTAGTGTGGTAGTCCCAGCTGAAAGGGGAGAAAACATGCCGGAGTCTTTTTTCTTCTGCTGCTTCTCCCGGCGCACAGCATTTCGTGATCCCCATCTCTGTACGCCCGTCGTCGCGATCGCGTTTTCGCTTTGGGACACGTGATACACACGTGATGTACATGTACTCTCAGTCGATCTTTTTCCCGCCGACTGTTTTCCTCTGCAGTGGCCGTCAAAAACGCGGCCCCAAAGCGACCATGGCGACTTTCCGTTCTCTCCACCTCCACAAATAGAACGCGCTGCAGAATAGGAGATCATGAGGAGCGGGAGATCTGCAGTGGTTGATTGGACAGCGGGACAGCTTTAAGCGCCCGGCGCCGCAACCACTAGCGACGGGCTAATATGCCCCAGATTTAAGCTCACCCAGAGAAACCACTCCCAAACTGCCGCGCGCCTTTGTGGTGCAGAACCCCCTAAAAAAAGATGCCACTGAGAAGAACCACTGTGGCCCGCAGGGACCTGGATCGTCTTCTGGAGCCCGCCGCGCCGGGTCCTGATTCGCCAGGCCCGCCCTTCGGCGGCCGCGACCTGCATGGCGTTCTATCTTTGGATACCAGGGACGGACAGAGTCCCCCAAGTGTTGGAGCGCCGCGTCCGGGGCCTTGTGCTGTCTTTGACCGGCGGCTACTACGAGCGGCCAGGTGAGATACATGTATATACTTGTAGAGGCCATTGCCCGAATCTGGCCTTTGCTTTGCCCATCACATTCTCTGTTCGTGTCTACCTCTTTCTCTTTCTTCCTCTCGTCTTCCTTGACCGCTTTGTCGTTCTCTTCTTCTGTAATTATTCCTGGCGAATAGCTTCACTTTCCTTTCTTCGTCCTCTCATCTCTTCCCTCTCACCGCTTCTCCCCCCTCCGTCTCATCTCATCTCCCTTCTTCCACAATGCCGTCTCTTGTCGAAAAACGCGCCGCCGGCTCCTCGTCCGAGTTCGAGGCCGACTCCCACGACCTCCACCTCCAGGCAAAGATTCGCGCTCTCCGCCGCCTCGATGCCACCCGTGCCGCCGCCACCCTGCTCGCCCTCCTCTTCGGCGTCACTGTCCTCGGCGTTGCCGGTAACAGCCTGCACGTCTACAATACCTCGCATGTCTCTGCCGATGCATTTCTCTCCCTCTGGCCTGCCGCCGCCGCCTTTGACGTCAAGCCCACCGTCGCCCTCCTTGTCGGGGCCAGTCTCGTTGTCCTCGCCAATCTCGTCGCCCTGACCAGCCACCACCGCCTTGTACGTCCTTTTCGTTTCCCGTTCCTCTTCTCCAACCTCGCCCCGCTCCTTGTCTCTCGCTCCTTGTCTCCCGCTCGTTTCCCTCACTGACGCTCGCAGGTCCGGTCCAAGCTCTCCGTCTTCCACAGCCCCCTCACCTTCTCCGCTCCATTTGTCGGCCTCGTCGCTGCCATCGTCGCCATCGCCCTCTTCTATGTCGCCGACGCCTCGGCCACCGCCGACACCCTCACTAGCTGGAGCTGCCGCTGGCGTCACCTCACCCTCAGCAGCAGTGCGCCCCAGTTCGCCACGCTCTGCCGCGCCAGCCGTGCCGCGCTCGACCTGGCCATCCTCCTCATCCCCGTTGAGTTCTTGGCCTTTGCGCTGGCCGGCTGGCAGCTCAAGGTCGAGCGCTATATTGCTGCCTATGCTCACGCTCGCACGTCGCCGATCCCGCAATGAAAAGCTGGCAGGGGAGACGACCTTCCGAGGTAGTTTCTCTTTGGGGCTATCTCTGGCGCTTCCTCGTCTCTTATCTCTCCTACGCTTCTAATATCCCATCGCCCTTCTCATGTCGGCCGCCTCCGCCCCGGTCACATCTCTCTGCTCCTCTGTCCATCTTGTCATTTGTTCATCTGTCCGTCTATGTATTTCTCTTCTCTGCACTTCCTGACCGGTGCTGGGTCGAACTTGTTTACGCGACCTTCTTCCATAGGTAGCTACGAGAAATGCAACGGTCTCCATTTGCCTGCCCCCTAGGCCCCTTTATTTCTGCGTGACACGTCAGCACCCGCCCCCAGTCCCGCGAACACAGCAAAGGCTGAGCAAAGCGACGCAGCTTGCCGACTGGAAACGGGCGTACCGATAGGAGCAAGCGCATCCCAGGTGTCTCGGAAACGACCTGCCTTGCTTGTCTTCCTTGCTCCCCTGGTTGTCGGCCTGCGGTTTTTGTCCAGTGTATGGGAGCCAACAGCGGCCATCTTTTGGAGAGACGCATCCTTGTGCGGGTGGCGGCGTTGGAAAGTGGTCCCCCTAATCTTACCCGTGGCCTGCCTCCTCGCCTTCTGCTCTCTTCTCTTCTCTTCTCAGCCCTGTTTGCCGTCGGGTGTCCCTGCTATCTCTGTGGTTACGCAGACGGGAAGGCCAATGTTTGGGAAGTGAGGAAGAGAGAGAGAGAGAGAGACCCCATCTGCCCCTCCTTTGTCCCCTCTTGGTCCCTCGTCCCCTCTTGTCCCCTTCTTCTCACTGTCGTGACACAGGCGCCACAGCAGCAATGCTTCATGTGCGTTCGGCGCCCAAGCTCAACAGAGGCCGGGACCTGTCATGTCCTGTCGCCGCCAATCTCTGTCCACCGTTTCTCCAGCTCGCCTGTCTGTGTTTCCAGACCTGTCAGTGCGTCGTATGCATCCTGGTGTGTTCGCGGTAACGAGAGAGTCTCTGGGCAGACACTGTTGGTAGCTTTCTCTTTCTTTTCTTCATCCCTCTTTTCTCTCCCTTCTCTCTCTTCCTCTTCCTCTTCCACTTTCCTCTTTCCTCTTTTCTCTTTTCTCTTTCTTCCTTTCTCTCGTCTCGCCCTCGTCCTCCTGGCCTCAGACTCTGGTCAGAAAATGCTTTGGTGTTTATCTCGATAGAAAATCCTCACCAAAACCGTTTGCTAGCTTTTCCCTGGATCCGGGGCTTTGGGTCGCGTCTGCGAGCAAACGGAGCAGTCAACAAACAAACCGCTTTCACCGCTTTGGGCCGCCGAAGAAAACCAGAGCACGAGGTGTAGAGGCTCAACAAAACTGCCCAACACTGCAAACGTTCCAGCAAAACTAAACTCACTGCTTCAGTCCCAAACAGCCCACAAACATACTATCTTGAACTCCCCCTTTCAATGGCAACCGCGACGGACGTCGAGGAGCAGCCACAGCGGCAGCAGCGACCTCTTCCAACGACAGACAGGAGTTCCACTGAAAACTGCGAGCAAAGACAGGGCGACGGACAGCAGTTGAGAGACGCCATGCTCGTCCGCCGCAGCAGCAGTAACAGCAGTGGTGGTAGGGAGAGCAGGCACATCCGACGCCTTAGCAATAACGGTACCAAGCGAAGCAGCAGAATGGAAGACGAACACGGAAGCAGCTCCATCTCCGAGGAGCAGCGCGACAACACTAACAGAAACATTCTCAGTTTTTCCCAACGCGCGATTGTTTCTACTGCCGCGTCCCAAGCTGGCCAGGCCACCAAGGCTGCTCAGGTTGCCCACTATGTCCGCTCGCCCACGCCCTTGATTGTCAAGGGTGACAACCGTCTCCTGCGGGACATCGACCGGCCGCTGCCTGGGGACCCTATCAGCTTCAACAGTAGCAGCAGTAACAGCAACACGAGCAACACTGGGCGCTTGAAGTCGGCCACGGCTACGGCCACGGCCTCTATCATCATGGGTCCCCGCCTGCTCGCCCGTAAGCGCAGCCAGTACTTTGAGGACGCTTTCTCTGCTCGCGACGCCGACGCCAGCCCGGCCCAGGAGCGCGTCCGCGGCGAGGCGCCCGTGCTGGCCGAGGTGCGCACGAATGTGTTTGTGGGCGACGAGTTCACGGTGATTACGGAACTCTCTGCCCACCTGGCCCTGCGCTACCGCCGCCCGCTGTCGTCCGTCGTGGTGACGCTGCAGCACAACGCCTGCCTCTGCTACGGCGGCTCCTTTGATCCCGCCTACATCATGGTCGTCTCGGCCCTGCCGTCGCAGCTGCAGCCGGCCACCAACAAGCGCAACGCCGCGCTGATCCAGCGCCACATGCACGAGACGCTTGGCGTGCCGCCCGCGCGCGGGCACCTGCGATTTGTGGGCGTGCCCGAGGCGAACCTGGCCTACGGCGGCAAGACGGCCGTGGGGCACGCCGACGAGCTGGCGCGGAGTAGCAGCAGCAGCACCGGCGGCGTCAGTGCCATCGCTGCGGGAGCTGCCCATCGTGAGCTACCACAGCTTCCAGTTGAAGCAGAGACAGCGGTAGGGGCAGCTGTAGAGACAGGGGCAGCCGGAAAAATGGGTCTTGGAGGCATCAACCTGGGAAGCCGCAAGTACAAGACGGGACGGAAGCTAAGCGTCAAAGTGCGGAACACTTCTGTCTCTCTGTGTTTGGCACCTCTTTACTAACGGACTGTGCAGTCCCTCTCGAGTTTCCGGTCGCCATCGCCCGCACCATTGCAACACCCCGAGCTGACGACGCCATCTAGAGCCGTCGACGAACACCCGACGTCGGGACCGGCGTCGCAGCTACCTGCCATCCCTGAGCGGTCGCATAAGGATGTGGCGCGCAAGGTGGGGGGCAATAGCGATACCAGGGCCGATGTGGTGCCGCCGACGACGGCCGCGACGGCGACGGTGCGACAACCAACCACGGTGGTCACATCCATGACGTCCATGACGGCGGGCAGCAGCATCAGCCCGACGCGGCGGGCACGCCGGACTAAGAGCTTTATGGCAAACCTGTTTGGACTGAGAGGGGAGAAGGACGAGATGGCATTTTGAACGAGGGATTTTGAACGTGCATGATCTATGAAGCGGCGATAGGAGTTCGCCTATGAGAAAGAAGAAGGGAAGAGAACGAAAACCAGTTTGGCTTGAAGCTTGTGAAGAAAAGTCCACTGCTTTTAATAGTCTTTTGCTTTGCTTTTTAGCGAGGACGCTGCGGCTACAGCATCACAAGTTTCATGGTTAGGAATCTCAGTGCGCGCCTCCTTGAGGGGGTGTGTTGTATTGACACAGTTTGCCGCCGAGAACTTGGGAACCGACAGATTGCTGCGAACCTTGTCGCTGGTGTAGCAGTGGTTGCAGAGGCCCAGAGGGTAGGTACCTCTGGAGGTTATGAGCCCGGGTTTCCTGCACTCATGGCTCGCACCACGGTAACTGATGGAACTCTTCGAGAGGCTGCACTGCACAGGTAACCCTTTCTTGGGTTCAAGACCCCCCTCTAAGTTCAATGACAGGTACCTAGGTACCTAACTGTTATAGGTAGTTTCCTCTTCGAACCTTTCCTAGATCAGGAGTCTTCATCTTATGGTAAACTGTCCAATTTGGCTGCTCGTGATGCTCGGATTGCGCGTCAAGTAGCAGAGCACAAGAAGAAAGAGGTTGCGAAATCAGAGGCGAAAGTTGTTGTTAAAGAGGTAGCCAGAGAGGCAAGACATGGCTGTAACGAGGACCCAGGCTGCGAGTTATCCACTGAACCTCCATTCCTCAAAACAAAGGCCATAAAGCAAAAAACCAGATAAGCAAAATAAACGTTACTGATCAGTTTCATTTCCTTGAAGCTGGAAAACTGAATTTTCAACCCCTGAAGCTGGACAGCAAGGTTTTTTCGAAGCCACGAGATCTCGACAAGAAAAAGCATCGACAAACCCCCAAGACCAAGATCAAGCAGCCATGTCAAGCACTGCTGACGCTAGGGCTCAGCCCTTGAGCGACGAGGAACAGGCAGCCAAAAAGTCCCGCTTCCTTACAGAGCTATGCCAGCGCGCACTTATCGGCTACATGGCGGACGAGGAACTGTTCAAAGCCCTCAAAGAAACCCTCGGCAACTGGGCGGTTGAGGACTTCCAAGCGGCAGGCAACCTTGCCCTGGGCGACCTCCGCAATCTTTTCAAGCGGCGCGGAATCTACGTCGAGGACCACTGTGTTGCTGGGCACAACCAGTATCGGGCCATGGTGAACACCCTCAGCAAGGACGAACCTATGGAATGGCCCGAGAAGGCCGCCATCACCGCGGCCAAAACCTTGACCATGGGACTCGGCATGCAGACGCGCAACCCTCATCTCCACAGCGTGCTGGGATGGGACCTTGTGCATCAGGACTACAGACCTACCGATGCTGCTGCTGGACCGCCCATCCAAGTTTTCCCAACGTACAGCACCCAGGACGCACGCGCGCAGGGCAACTACGGCAAGCAGACAGCCCACGCTCCCGTCCCCTCTGCCACGCCGATGCCCCCTGCCCCAGCCCCTTTTGTCCCGACACCCTCTGCCCCGACGACCTCTGCCCCGCCGACCTCTGCCCCGTCCATGAAAACCCCTGAGCCGTACGCGCTTGCTTCGCTCCAGCTCCAGTTTCACGACATGTCAATGACCAGCCCGGCCGACAAGGAACAGAAGCTGCTGCTGCAGCACATCAAGAAAACGTTTCCCCATTCCTACCGCTTCCGCGGCTGGCGCGACGAGATGAGCCTACTGTACCGCACCAATGCCTTCTTCGAATTCTGCACTGACGCGGCTCTCAATGAGCAACACCTCTGCGCGGCCCTCCCAACCATGATGGAGCCCGGCGAGCCGTATGACCATTGTCAGGATCTGCGCAGGCAACTCCGCGACAAACAAGACTGGCGCTCGGTGATATCGGGCATGATGAACCGCTTCGAAAACGAGACCACGGAACGGTCTCGTTATGAAAAGTGGACGCACCTCGCGCTCGATGACGTCGCCAAGGAGATGTCTGACAAGCCTCCCCATGAGGCGGTGACCGAGTACTGCGACAGGCTGGCGCGCACGCAACGGTGCCTCGCGCCCGAATTCAGGACCACCACGCAGCTCACGTCGCGAATGATTGACGGATTTGAGAATGACCCGAGAACGGAACGGTTCATCATGCCCGATATCACCGAGCGCCAGTCTTGCTTGTCACGGAGTTGCCTGCGCAGATCCTGACAATGGTCATACGGCTCGCCGGGCTCCATCATGGTTGGGAGGGCCGCGCAGAGATGTTGCTCATTGAGAGCCGCGTCAGTGCAGAATTCGAAAAAGGCAGTGGTGCGGTACAGCAGACTCATCTCGTCGCGCCAGCGGCGGAAGCGGTAAGAATGGGGAAACGTCTTCTTGATGTGCTGCAGTAGCTTCTGTTCCTTGTCGGCTGGGCTGGTCATTGACATGTCGTTGAATTGGAGTTGGAGCGAAGAAAGCGCGTAAGACTCAGGAGGGTTCATGGACGGGGCAGAGGTCGTCGGGGCAGGGGGTGTCGGGACAGAAGGTGCTGGGGCAGAGGGCATCGGCGTGGCAGAGGGGACGGGAGCGTGGGCTGTCTGCTTGCCGTGCCCTGCGCGTGCGTCCTGGGTGCTGTACGGAGTACGCTGGAAAAACTTGGAGGGGCGGTCCAGCAGCAGCATCAGTGGGTCTGTAGTCCTGATGCACAAGGTCCCATCCCAGCACGCTGTGGAGATGAGGGTTACACGTTCAGGATTAAAAGCGAGGCGCGGGTCTTGCCCGCCCCATATTTCCTGCACTCAACAGTGGTTTGTACATGTAGATTGACACGTGACATGCCATTGTCAGCAACCACTCGTTCATCAGCCTCGTAACATCTCCTGCTAGCCAATCCGCACAGCATCTGTCTTGACAGAACAACCCCTCGTCACGGCGCAACCTGAACCACCCCCATCTACCCTATTCTTCCGATATCTCCGGCTTGGGTGCGCGCGCCTCTGCAACTGATACAGTCGCTGTCCCCTCTCATCCAATTCCCCACCAAGAGCCACTCTTCGCTGCCGCCAACCGAGCGGACGAGGCTGGCTCGAACATCTTTCAATTTATCTCTCCCTTCGTTTCCTTCCTCTGCTACTATTAGGGGAGAGAGACGTCTGTGCCATCTTGCCTCCGTCGTCTCCTGCTCGCTCGCCCCCTGACGGCCAGCGTCGGCTGGCGAGACCTTTTCTCATCGGTCTCCAGCGGAAAACGGCAACGGATCAAAACACAGGATTAACTGGTAATGGAGGTGAGCTATTAACAACCCTGGCCAAACGAAGAAAGAGAAACGTAACGCTCTTCATAAAATGGCGCTTTACTCTTATCCCGCCCTCTACCAAACTCCTCCCTTCCGCTTTCGCCTTCCTTTCCCCTCTCTCCCTTTTCCCTGTTCCCTTGTTGCGCGTTTGCCCCTTCTTCACTAGCTCTTCGGTGAGAAGGGCCTGCTTTGCTGTTCCACGACTCGATGAGACAAAAAAAGAATTTGATAAAAACACCTCACACACCATCCACCCTTCATCGCCATCTACTGTTTGTCCAACACGATTGCGGCCCGGTCGGAATGGAAGCGACAGTTGACAAACGGCTTGCCACCTCCTATCCATGCCGCCTCTCTTTCTGCTGTGGCGAAGCGATCCGATGCTGCCCAAGTGGTCGCACAGCAGCATCTGTCGTCTTTCCTTCGTGCAGTTTTCCAAGAGGAGAATGAAGGAAAATAGAAAGAGGAAAGAAAGAAAAAAGGAGAGAAAGATAAAGAAAGCAGACAGAAATGGTCGAACGAAAGAAACCAGCTGGCCTTCTTACCCCCCCTGTCTTACACCGTCTCATCTTTTGCCTCACTCTCAACATATGTATGATTCACAAACCTCTCAACATTCGCTTGTTGCCACCCATGTCACACTGCCTCGACCCTTGAGTTCTTTGGGCATCAGGCAGAGCACCAGAGCACAGACAGACGACATCTTGCTTCCTCTCCCTGGTTTGGACTCATCCCAACTCCTTGTCAACCTTCAACACCCTCAATTTGCTCAGTCCACCGTCTTTCCTCACCTGCACAGGATCATGTCCCGTTCCTCTCCGGGCGAGCGCCCTGCACTTTCTTCTTCTTCGTCCCACAATCCCGATGCCCTGCCTCATAGAATCTTGACCAGTCCAGCCTTGCTGAATCTTGAACGTGTCTACGAACAGAATCGTCAACGGACGCAGAAGCGCGATGGCTCTGCTACCCCCAGACCTCCACCGGAGCCCGTGCTCGCAACGCCGCCGCCCAAGGGCAAGCCCAGGCTGTTGCTAATGGGCCAGAGAGCGTGGGTTTAATGCTGTCATGTTTACGATGTGTTGGCCTCCGACCTCCGGCCTCCCTTTTTCTTTTTGCCTTTGCTGACTGCTCTGTGCTTTTCTCCAGGAGCGGAAAGTCGTCCATCTCCAGTGTTGTTTTCCACAAGTTGCCGCCAAACGAGACACTTTTTCTTGAGTCCACCTCGAGGGTTCAAAAAGACTCCATGGCGTGAGTGTATTTCTTCGTCTCCCTTTTTTCTTCAGACTGCATGGTCTGTCTAACCCTGGCCAGGTCGTTTATGGACTTCCAAGTGTGGGACTTCCCCGGGCAGATCGATTTTTTTGAGAGCGGCAACTTTGACATGGACGGCATCTTTGGCGAGGTGGGCGCGCTGATCTGGGTGATTGACTCGCAGGACGACTACCTCGAGGCCGTAGCGCGCCTCAACAACGCCATCCTCACTGTGCAGCGAGGCTACCCCAACATCAACATTGAGGTTTTCATCCACAAGGTCGACGGCCTGTCCGACGACTTCAAGATGGAGATCTACCGCGACATTATGATCCGCGTGCAGGACGAGCTGTCCGACCAGGGTTTCGAGAACGCCCCCGTCAGCTTCCACCTGACTAGCATCTACGACCACAGCATCTTCGAGGCCTTTAGCAAGGTCATACAGAAACTCATCCCCCGCCTCGGCCAACTCGAGGCCATGCTGACCTCGCTGTGCCGCACCTGCCATTTTGAAAAGGTCTACCTCTTCGACGTCCTCAGCAAGATCTACATTGCCACCGACAGCACGCCTGCCGAGATGGCCTCTTACGAGGTCTGTTCCGACTTCATCGACGGCATCATCGATATCACTGAGGTCTACGGCAGCTGGGCCCGCCCCGCCGACTACCACCAGCGCCTCGAAGCTGCCCAACACCAACCCCTGCCCGACCAGGTCGCCTGCCCCTGGGCTGAGAGCTGTATCGTCCTGTCTGAGGGTAGCAAGCCCATCTTGCTGCGCGAGGTTGACAAGTACCTCGCCCTTGTTGCCGTCATGTGCGAGGGCTCCTACGACAAGATCCCTGTCGTAAACATGAACATTGACGTTGTTGTCAAGGGGCTGACTGAGTTCTTCAAAATTACAAAAGAAAAAAAGTAGCTCAATCCTTATTTTCAGGCTCTTTCTTAGCGTGTTGTCTGCCCATATAATCTCATACTGTTTGAAAGGTCGTACTGGTCGCCACTCCCTTCATCTGCTGCTCGTGCCGCCAAACATGCTCGCCATGGGCGGCAACGAAAATACGCGGTACGTCGCCCCATCCGCGTGCATCAGACACACACGCGCCGCTGTGCTGCTGCTGCTGCTGCCAATCTCAGGCTTGTCGGAGCCGGCCCGCCTAGGACCAAGCACCTCCATGCGGACAACAGGGTTGCCCTTTGTATTGCCGCCGCCGCCGGCCTCCGAAGTGTATGCTTCGGTTGACGCCTTCATATCCGCCACCCAGCAGAGGCCGTCTCCAGAAACACCGTTTCTGGCGCCGTCCACAGCCAGCCGGACCGTTGGCAAGGGACTGATGTTGCTGTCGCCATGATACGGAGCGTAGTTGATCTTTGGCGACTGCACAGGGATAGCGATCAGACGAGGGGCCGATTCTAGGGGGAAAAAATCAGTTTACAAAATGCAGGAAGAAGTCAAAATGAAGAGGCACATACCCCTGCCCTTTGCAACTGTCCATAGAACAAGCAAAAGGTTGGTGCCGAGGAGCTGACAGTCGACGATGCGACCGTTGCCGTCGAGGACAAGCTCACTGCCCTTCGTAGCTACCGTTTCGCTGATGCCTTCCGACGTCGAAACCGACGATTGGAAGAGACAAACTGTCCCAAAAAACGTGCGTCAGTGCCTACATGGATTTTCTACAAGCCGTCCCCCCTTGTCTCGGTACATACTCTTGCGCGGGTCGTTCTTTATCGTAAATGCCGTGACTATGAGAGCGTCTGAACTCTCTTCCGGATCCTGAATGGGGGTTGTCAACTCCGTACGGTTTTCGAGAGAAACCACAGACAAGTAAAAGAGAGAAGAAAAAAAAGAAATAAGAGCTCACTAGTTTCGCAATCGCCGTCATGGACACGTCGGCCTTTTTGACGGCCTGGCCCGCAGAGAGTCGCGTCAGCGGACCGAAATGGACATGCTGACGCCCCGACTCTGCAATCTCTCTGAGCACGCTGTCCGCATGCGTCGTGAAGAGCTTTGTAAGAAACTCAAACGTCGGAAAGGCCTTCATGTAGATAGGTGCTGCCTCCTCGGATAGTTCGCTGCCGACGGCCAGAGAACTCGCTGCACCTTCGGCTTCCTTTCCTTTCTGTGACTGCTTCTCGCCCGTCCGGCCGACGCCGCGTCGCTTTCGTGGCTGGCCGTTTTGGAGTACGCCGATCACGTCGGGCTCGGCGCTACCAAAGTCGTCGACCTTGGTCATCTCTTCCTCAAGCCGGTTGAGCAGCGTGCCGGGCGGAAGCGGGCCATCGTCGACAAGTGCTTTCCAGTCAGCGCTCCAGTCCGCCTCGCTTGTCTTTCCAAGGTGAAGATCGAGCGGGCTGTGCAGCAAGTGGTTGCTAATGTAGTCGAGAACGGGCGTCATGCTAAAGTTGGGCTCCTTTTCGGCTTGCTCATCCGCCTGGCTCGGCACCGCCAGGCGGTCAATGAGCGACCGCAGCCAGGCCGAGAACACGGCAAACAGCTCTAGTTCCGCCGTGACGAGCGCCAGCGCGTTGTGCGAAACCATGATCAGACAAGAGATCATGTCCATCTGCCGCGCAATTTTTTCTGCCGAGAATACAATCTGATCATGGCAGTGGAACTCTGCCAGGCCGCGGAGCCGACTCAACACTAGCATTGCGCGGTCCAATGCAGGCAAAAAGTTTTCGTGAAGGAGGTCGCGCAGATTTTGCAGCCCGCCAACAACGGCCTTGTCCCAGCGCCGGTGTCCCTGTGTGGTTCAGTAACAGTACCTCTAGAGGATAAAAGAAGGAGGGACTCCTGAAGATTTTCTTACCCGTTCAGCAAGGGTATCGACAAGCCATTGCTGAAGTGTTGGGGGAACGTAGCCGGTTAGGGCGGCGGCGCGAAGAGCATGGTCGATTGTCTTGTACCTGCGCTCCCTCAGAAGGTCGTCCTGTATGCTAGACAAGAAGCGGGACGGAAGCTCTCTTGCTGTCTGCCATTCGCCCTGCATGTGGATCTGAGTTTGTTTGAGGTAGCGGACTAGTTTTTGGAGTGTTGTCGTTTTGTAGGCGAGCAGCGAGAGATTCAGAGGTGACGCGTAGATAAAGGCAAAGTCCATCAAGGATAGGTAGACTGCCTGATCGTCGTTTTCCTGGTTAGACAAGAGCATGGCGTGTGTTGAGCTGGCAGGGTGTGAGGCATGTTGCTGCAGGTAAAGCAGTGGGCGCTCAGCGGCTCCCTGAGGCGGTCCATGGCGAGCCGGCAGAGGCATTGTAAAGGTGCCCATGACAAATGCGTCGTAGATTCCGATATGAATGACGCCGTCTGCCGTTCCGAGGAGCATTACATGTATGGCGTCTCTGTCTTGAGGCTTGAGCGGGGGAAACATAAACTCAAGCGACGTCCGCGTGGAGAAAACAAACATGTCGACCCTGTGGCGTAGAGTTAGCACCGCACTGTAAGACACAAAGGGGTAAGAACGCCTCATCTCTGCAGGGATCTAGTCCGTACCCTGAGCCGCCGGATACTGGCAGCGGTGGCAGCTTCGGAAGGTCGTCTTCGGCCTCCAGGAACATCAAGGCACGCGGTAGGCTCAGCGCTTCGCCGTCTTTTTGGTCGTATTGGCCCAGGAAATCGCCGATCTGCCATGCGGCTCGGCTGCCAACCAGATTCGTCACCCAGCTGATGAACGTGACGGGCACAGGCGTGCCCTCAAAGAGCCGGATATGGTGGACGGCCTTGGGGCTCTCCAGGCCTGCTAGTCGCACGATACCATCGCTCCATGCAACGGCAAGAAACTGACCTAGAAACAAGTTAGGAAGTGATTATGAGAAGAGTTTCAAGAAAGGCAGCGAGAGGAGATATACCATCAGCCTTCCACGCCACGGCTTGGACTTGTTTGTTCCGCTCCGTCAGCTTGGTCACAGTCTCGCCGCCCCGTCGCCGGATGTACACGGTGTTTCCTCCGCCAACAGCGGCCGTCAGGTCAATTGTAGGAGACGATGCCACCAGGCTGGGTGAGTCGGCCGGCGGATTGAAAACGCTCTGGCTGAAGAGCCACACGCCTTCTGTTGCCCCGGCCATTTGATAGCGGGCTCTGAGAGATAATTTCTCTATTCCACCCAGTTTCTGTTACCTCTCATGAAAGCCCATTGTCTGTTGAATATGAGTTGGCCGAGATCGACAAACGTAAATGGAGAGCTGCACGTCAACAGACGCGTCCCAGGATGCAGCTGTTAAGCTGTCGCGTGCCAGTTGGCAGTGGGTACGGAGTACAGTGTGGTGGACAGTGTATCTGTGGCCAACGTATCGGGTAGCTTTTAGTGGCCTACCATTTCAGGCATGATTTTGACGCCACCAATCACCTCTGAGCCATTTCTTCCCTCGACTTCAAAAATACTGAACGCCGACGACGAGCCTCGCCGAATTTTCCATCGGAGCGGATTCTGCACACCTCTTACCGAAGACCACCGATACCAATCGAAGCGAGGGTCATTGACCGAAAACCTACGTCAAGATGGCTGGACTCCAACACTACAGTGCGTCGCATTTCCCCTCCGCTATTTCGCGATTTCGATACCCCGTTGATGAATCGTCTCGGACGAGAGGCGATGGGTTGGACTGGATGTGGCTAACACATAGGGTTTCTGTGCTCCCGCTGTAGAGATGGACATGGATCCATCGGTGATCAAGCTGAACAGTATGTCGAACACCTCCCTCTGCGCGCCGCCGGCACCCCCCTGTTGCTGACACGCTGCGCTTTTCCCGCAAACAGACATGACGGTGAACCGCTACAAGTACTTCCGATGGACACCGCGCACGGCTAGAATCACGTTTATGTACGTGGCAGTAGTGCCGACGCTCTTTGGCATCCTGGCATACTCGACCGAGGTATGTATGACGAGAATGGTGCAGAGGCGGCAAACACGATGACAACGGGCAGACACTAACGGTGCTCTCTGCAACTCTAGGGCAAGTGGAACCTGCGGGGGAAGCGGCGAGGCGACGTGCTGTCCGAGTTCTAAATCGGAAATCAAAGGGCAATCAAGCGAACGGAAGCAGGCGAAGCAACGGCTGTCTGTGACAAGGCGGCCAATCTGTGTACATATGGGGGAACATACTCGGCATGGAGTAGCAATACAGAATCAATTACGATCATCAAAATCACGAACAGCACAAGACTACGTCCTGCTGAGCGGGCTCACATGCTAGTAGGAGGAGAGACTCTGCCCTTCGACCACGCGTCTTTGGATGCGACTGTCACGGCCAAAGTGCGGGAGATACGAGACAAAGCACAGTGCTTATATTCGGAATGACTGCTATGACCGGATCAGGCTCCGAGAACGAACACTCAAGGCAAAGGCTTGTCGGCGTAACAGAGGGAGACCGACGAGTGATCAAGCGGACGATACACATCGCAACTCCTCTCTGCCTCCTGTCAATAGCAGTGCTAGCCAGAAAGGCTGTGAATCGGGCAGTATGACTTCATGGCATTGCCATGATGTTGGGTTACGGCAAGAGTTCGCTGTGTCAGTGGCAGCTCCATCGAACCTTTGTATCTTAGGACGTACTCCGTATGGTAGTGGTCCCCAAGTCACACCAAACCCAGAAAAAGGCTGAACAAGAAACGCCGGCTTGGCAGCCCCTGGCGCATATTAGTGCCTAAATTTACGGCAGCATGGGCTGGAGGCAACTTTTCTTCAGTGGTCTTCCAGTAAGCTTTAGTGTGGTCCCAGCTACTGGGGCGAGAAATTTCGCATTCAAAGAGCCTCAAAACTGAACGTATATCTTGCAGGCAGTCTCCAGGCATAAATAATCTCCTCAGATACACACAAACTACGGGCCAACACGAGCGAACCGTCTACAACCATTTGACCGTTTATTTCGTTTACCTCCCGAGTCTTTATCCCCTCAGTTCGGCGAAGAACCGGCCGGCCGCCACCATGGACTTCGCCGCGTTGATGTCAGCGCAAATCGCCAAAAAGAAGCCACCAGCAACGGCCGCCAACGACAAAGATTCCGCGGCCGATGACAGCAGCAAGCCGCCGAAAAAGTATGTGCGCAACAGCGAGCTCGAGGAGCAGCGCAAGGCCGCCTACTTGGAAGCACAAAGGCAGCGCGAGGCAGAGCGCGCCTCCAAAGCCGCACAGAAGCGCCAGCGTGAGGAGGAGGCCGCCGAAGAAACACGATTGCGCGAGGAGAAGCGCCGCCGGCTTGCCGAAGAATCAAGGAAACGCCGCAAAGAGCGCGAAGCCGAAGAGGAGCTCGCACGCCGTAAGCGGCTGGGCCTGCCCGAGCGGCCACTGTCGACCGAGGACGAAGACGGGGCCAAGGGCAAGAGGAAGAATGGCGGCGGCGACGACGACGACGACGATGACGACGATTTTGATCAGGATAAAAACAAGGACATGGACGAGGAGGAGCTCAAGGCGGCCCTGCGCAAGCTCGACGCGCCCATCATCCTGTTTGGTGAGACGCACGCCGAGCGTCTGCGCCGGTACCGGCAGGTTGCGGCGGCGGCCGCCGCCGCGCTGACGGCGGCGGAGGCGGCCAAGCTACCGGTGCCGACCACGCTGGTGCCGGTGCCAGAGAAGGACATGAAGGTTCCGGTGGTGGCGGACATTCCGCCGGCGCGCAACACCAAGGCGCGGCGCTACCTATACCGGCAGCTGGCCAGCTACTTCAACCTGGTGCTGCGCGAGTGGCAGCAGGCGCTGGCCGAGGCGGCCGCCAGGACGGCAGCGGCAGCGGCAGCGGCCAGGAGTGCGGGCGAGGAGGGGAGTGTTCCCGCAGACACAGACGCCAGCCGGTCGGCACGGGCGATCATGGAGCAGAGCCGGGAGGCGATCAAGCCGCTGTTCCGGCGGCTCGAGGACGGCGCCATGGACGACAAGATCCTGGCGGCCATTGTGGAAATTGTGCGGGCGGCGCAGGAGCGGCGGTACGTGGACGCCAACGACGCGTACCTGCGGCTGAGCATCGGCAAGGCGGCCTGGCCCATTGGCGTCATCATGGTGGGCATCCACGAGCGCAGCGCGCGCGAGAAGCTGCACGCCGGCGACAAGGGCGGCGTCATGACCGACGACGTCACGCGCAAGTACGTCCAGAGCATCAAGCGCTGCCTGACTTTTGCGCAGGTGCGGTGGCCACCGGAAGACGCCAGCCAGCTCATGGGGTAGCTGGGTTGGAAACCAGGTTCTCGCTCTTTTAATCGGGGTAGAAATCTCAGCGAAAAAGGGGGGTACCGCGAATAGAATGCCATTTGTATCTAAAATCATGCACTTGCTTTTTGTTCTCGTGCATCCCATGGGCTGCTCTTTAGTATGATAGTGGTCGGCAGAATGATGCTGTACATTCCTTTGCTTGGAGTCTCGACCTGTCAACTCTCTTTATTACTCGGCCATCGGACTCGGTGATTCGTACCAGGTCTCCCCTAAATCTGGCAGGTTGGTGGAGAATTTGCGTGGGCCACGAACGTCAAGCTCTGCTGCCACAATGTTTATCCTCCGCATCCGGTCCAGCGCATCCGTCTCGAACTTGGCAATCGACCCCAAAGCGTCTTTGTGCATCTTAGCACGAGGATTTTCGCGAACCGTTTTCACGAGCTGCGCAGTTGTTCACGTCAGTACATGGGAAAAGGTGAAGCATAGGTAAGGGAAGGAAGTCGCACCTGGTCGACAGAGTCAATGCGGGCATTAACGACACCGTTCCGAATCATGGTGGCCAGCTCGTCCTCGATGGTTTCGCCTGGTGAGGCAAACGCAGAATTCATACTCTCGAGTGTGACGCACGAGAAGGGCACGAGGTAGTTGGTGATGCACTTGTTGCGGATCTGGGTGTAGATGGTGTGGATGTGCTTTTGCAGGTACAGGTCCAGTAGATAATCCGGGCGGTAGGTGGCCAGGATCGACAGGCATGCGGCGTAGCGGCCGTTGACAAACTGCTGGATTGCGCGGCGGATGTGCGGCTCGAGCTCCAAAAAGAAGCGGAACTTGCCATTCTCGAGCACCTTTGCCTGCAGCTGTTTGCGGTCCATGGTGGCCAGGGCGAGCAGTCCGCCGTAGACGGCAATGTCGTTGGCACTCAGGAAGCCGTCGGTGATCTTGCTGATCGAGCCGGCACTGGTGGCACCGTCCACGTCCAGAAAGCTCTTGGCGGCCGCGTCGAATTTATCCTGGCCGAGTAGCGCCACGCCGGCCATCGCGCGGGCATACGGCTGCATGAGGTTCTCTTCGTCTGTGCCTTGGAGGCCCGTGATCTTGTTAAGCTGAGAGGTAACGGAAGCCCAGTCCTTGCGCTGTATGGCCACGCTGACAAGGTGCTTGCCGAGTTCGACAATGTGCTTGGGGGTGCTGACGTCCGGCCGCATGCGGTTGTAGGCTTCGGCGGCACCCGCCAGGTCGCCGATGGCTTCCAGGTGCCGGCCCAGCTCTTCATTTCCCATGCGGATGCTCTCCTTAACCAGGTTGTTCTTATATACCTTCATTTCGCGCTCGAGACGCTTAGTCTCCGCCGCGTTTGCCGCCTCGGTACTATCGACCCAAGCCTTGTTGAAGACTGCGTCGGGATCATCCGGTATGGCCTGCCGCAGGTAGCCCCAGGCCTCGCGGTACCGCCCAACATCGTGGCTCTTCTTGGCCTCTGCATGCGCAGCCTTGAGCGCGTCGACGCACAGCGGGACGGAACATCGGCCGATGAGGAGGAGGCGTTCGAATCTTGTCGGGCCTGCAGGTTTCGAGAGAGTCAGAGTCAGATAACACCGAGAAACAAGGTAAGAGGCAAAGAAACAGACCTCTATAGTTCTGAATGTACGACTCGAGTTCGAATCTTGGGGTTTCTACACGACGCCGCGAACAAAGAAAGCAGTCAGCAGTCTAAAGGCAGCATCGGGACAGTCAACGTTAGCCGCTGGCAAAGATCTTTCTCTCACCTGAAACAATGACACCTCCTTGGTTCTCCATGGTCGCAAAGAAGCTTGCTAGCTTCTCGTTGGAGGTTGCCATGGCTGCGGCCTCCCTCTCTGCTCTCTCGGACCTCGGGATCGTCTATGAGCCAGCAAGCCAGTCGAAGAGCTTGTCACTTTGGGTCCTGCTGTGTGACCGAGACCGTCGCACAAGCGTTGAGTACGGGATTATCTTCCAGCTGTCACAGCCGCTCACTGATCGTCAAGGATGCGAGAGGAACTCCGTCGCTTCTCCGTCCCAGCGGCTGTCGATATTCGGAGTCGGAAGGCGGTGGTCGATGAGCGCCGTGTTCAGACGACAAAAGCGTGCGCTGGGTATCATCCGTCGCCGATCACCGAGCGCTGCTGAAATCCAAGAAGGAGTGCGAGGAAGGGTGTGTTTGTCGCGTTGGATGCTTGTCGGAGAGGGTGGTGCTCTCAACGGGTTTCCCATTTTGGTGGGTACAGCCACAGGCCACCCTTAGGGCCTGTGGCGGCCTCTGTGATAGGCTAGCCGATTCGAGGTTTCGGACGAACACCGAAATCTCAAGAACATCAGTGAGCAAAGGAACAAAACAGCAGCTCGAGAACAAGAGAGCAAGTGAGTTTTGCATTTCAAAAGATTTCTACTTCTTTTCCGCAAGTGTCATAAGTCTCGGAGCGCCATCCACCGTCGGTTCTTTGCCCAGGACTCTTCGAATGGCTTCATCGCAGGGAAACGTTGCCTTTCCTGCCTCCGTCGAAACGACGCATATTGCGGTCATTGTTGTTGGCCTCTCCCAGACCAATATGTGCATCGGATGACCGCTCCAGGCTGACCGGCCCGGTTAGGGCTCGAGCTTGCATGGTTTTGTTTGGTCGACGTCTCGCTCTGGTGCGCTCTCTCTCTTCAGCCTGATTTTCTCGATCGAGTGGTTCTCAAACTGGATGGTTCTCGTTGGCAAGGGACAGCTACAGGATAAAGCAGAGCCCGATATTCGTCCGACAGGCGCCGTTACATTGGGGTTTTTGAGAAATGAAGATTGTATGTCCGCGGTCCTCACGATCCCCCATCTATCTTCAAGGACTCGTGAGAGAGTGGCGCTAAGATTGCTGTGGCAGTATACGTACATGTACGCGAGGGCGGGAGACAGGGTCCTTTGGGATGCAGCAATGCTTGTTCGCAGCATTGAATCAAAGCTAAATTGCAAAGCGTCATCGTTACCTGGTGAGAGAATACTAGATATTCGGGCTGCCGTCAGATTTGTATCTGTCTGCCCGTTTATCCTGGGACGTTACTAGCCGGTATTGATGCTGAACGAGACATGTTAGTCGGCTGACTCGGTGTGGGATGAGCGTATGGACATAGCAGAGGTGTGGTGATTCTGTGGTGACTCTGAGGTGGTAATCTGGCAGAAGGCCAGGGCCAGCCGTTCGTTCGCAGGGTGTGGATGTGCCCAGATTAACTACGAATTCACCCAACCCAAGCCGAGCAATGGCGTATGCCAAGCTTTTAGCCGGGAATGTTCCCTTGCAAGCACAGGCCAACCTCCAACAACAAAGACGACCATCAACCTCGAGAGACTGAGAGACTCGACAGACTCGAGAAGAGCCTGCTTCCACCGAGATGGTATCTTCCCCACACGACCAGACCACTTGGCTTTTTCCTCTTTGGCTAGCCTTGTCTAGCACTTGCCTTAATATCCGGCCGCTTGGAACAGTCCCATGGCCTGAGGGGTCTGACGAGTCTGAGGAGCCTGGCCTCTCTTGGCGTATCTGGCCATCCTTGCCTGCCAGAGCCTGCCAGGGGAATTCCAAGCGCGCCTGCCCTGGAGCAGGGTATCTTACTCCGTAGGATGTGAATCATAGCGCTGCGCCTGTAAGATATCTTATGCTTGTTCTCGTCCGCAGGACTTGATCTCGGAGTAAGTACGCATTGAGTAATTTTCCTAAACGACCGGGGTTTGCTCCCCATCCGAGCTGCAATAGCCCTGAAAGGCTGCTTGCGCAGTAACGACGGCGCCAAACCCCACTGTGACCAGCGTTGATATTAAGCATCAAGTGCTGCCCACTTTAACTGTCGGCCTCTTGAATTCAGGGCGCTACCATGACACGGCGTTTTCGGACTTTGCCCCCTCCAGCACTATCACGACCTCTACTCCATAAGACGCTGCTTTTTGTCTTAAGCTACCTACACTAAAGCGGTGTCGCACTCCTCTACGGAGTAAGCATATGAGATAGCCTGCTTGCTATTACACCCGTCCTCTTTCTCCCCGAACCCACAAGTATTGCATCCTCACTTTGCGGCCAGCTTCTTTATTCTCTTTCAATATTGTTCTTCCCTTTGCCCCCTCCAGAATACGTTCATAACTGTACTCCCCGCCTTCTCCCGTCTTAAACCCATGAGCCGCCACAACGAGCCATCTTTCTCCCATGCTCACTAATAGTAGTCGGCCGGTGTCTGCTCCGCAAAAAGTCCGCCCCAATACTCCGGACGCCTTTCAATAACGATTCTCAGCCCAACCACACATTATCGCTATTTCGCATCCCCATGTCGATTTCGATTTCGATTTTTTATCCATTTGTCGCCTTGTCCAGCTGTCTGCGGCTGCTCTGGCCTCCCCTCTGCACCCTCGACCACCTCCTTCTCTTCCCCCCTCCACCCCAAGCGGGCTAACGCAACCAGCCAAGCCTGTATCGGCCTTTCACCTGCCTCTCTTCATCCTGGCTTCGTCCTCTGCTGTCATCCTCCAGTCTCCTCCTCCTACCTCTTCCTCCTCCCTTTTACTCCCACCTCTTCCTCCTCCCTCTGACTCCCTTCTCTTCTATCTTCCCCTTCTCTATCCTCTTTCCTCCCCTCCTATCTTCCCTTCCTCTCGCCGGGCGTTCCCTCTCCAAACGCCGACCACGGACCGCTTCTCTTCAAGCAGACGCCAGTGACTCCCTATGCGTAAAAGCTCTTTGACAATTCGCTCTCCACCCTCTCCACCTCTCCCACCAACCTCCGCCGCCTCCACCCTCCATCCCGTTTTACGGAGTACGGAGTGTAAGACTGGCCACTCTCTTGTTGGCCGAAGTTTTTTGGGGTTCTTTTTGTCCTTCTTTCTCGTCTCTATTTCCCACGTCTCCATCTTCAACAAGTACACCACACCGCTAGGAGAACTCTCCATACAAGATCGTTTTTAAATTTCTTTTTTTAATTCCTTGTTTTCCTTTCGTGCTATAGATTTTGGTTGTATCTACTTTCCTGCTTTCACGACGCATGTGGAACCGAAGGACGAGCCAAGCCACATCCGACTCGAGAACCTCGAAGCCTTTACAACCTTTCTGACGACAATTCTCGGACTAGACCTTGAGAGAAGGTCGAAATTGGTCTTTTTTTTATTCGCTTCTCTTATCGCCCTACAGCTTTGTCTCCGGACTCACTGCGGCAATTGGGGGCCGAAGTATCGACCAGCAGAACCATCCTCGCCCAACGACATCGTCTCTCAGTCTGCAGCTTTTAACGGGACGGCACTGCGCCAACCGCGTCTACCTTGGTGGCCACTCGCCAGGACCGACTGCTCTGGACGAGCTCTCCCACCACATCTTGTTGCCTCTACAATGTCGCGAATATGTGGAGAGTGACTTGACTTGATCAAATCTGGCCTCTCATCTTCGTCCTGACGGCGCTCGCAGTTGTCGTTTTCACTCCGTGACTCTCACCTTCTCTCCCATTGTCAGCTTTCACGTTCCCGGCACGACACCGTGCCCAGCCAAGAGTCATCTGCTAAGCACCGTGAGAACATCAAGCGGTCTCGAAGCGGCCAGGTGGGAGAATGAGTCAACACGATCCACCTCCCAGCACGGAAGGTCCATCGCCCTCGGCCGCTGGGATATCACAGAAAGCCTCGAGCCTCAGTGCTGCTTCTGACACCATGGAGACGACGTTTCCCCGAAACCTGTCCGACGAGGAGTCGAACGACATCTCCTCCAAGAGCTGGCAGATCCCGAACGTACCTTCACCCGACGGAAGCCTTCACTCACATGACGACGACGACGACGATGACGACGACTATGCCAACGTCAAGACGGAAGGCACAGCAACCGGCCCTAGCGGCTCCGGTAACACGCCGGTGCCCATGCCGGTCCACAAGCGGAGACGAGTAACGCGAGCGTGCGATGAGTGCCGCCGGAAAAAGATCAAGTGCGATGGAAAGCAACCATGTACGCACTGCTCCGTGTATAGCTATGGTAGGTCATCTCGGGTCCGAAGGCCCAGAAGCTGTATAAATGGCCAGTGGTAGTTAACAGGATCCTAGAATGCACGTATGACAAGCCATCGAACCGGCGTAGAAATCCAGCACCACAGTACATCGAGGCACTGGAGAACCGACTGCAGCGAGCAGAGACTCTTTTGCGCAAGTTCATGCCAGATGTCGACCTGGCCGACCCAAACCTCGACCCAGTCGTACAGCAAGAGTTCCAGAACCGAGAACGGGCGCGAGTGCAAGCTGTCAGGTTGCGTCTCGAGGAGCAGCAGCGACAGCAAGAGGCAGACGACCAGTTGCATCAGCAGCAACCACACCAACCCAACCGAGACCAAACCGCCGGCAGCGAGGAGCTGTTGTCCATGATCGAGACGATTGGGCAACTAGACTTGACGGAGGGTGGCGAGTGGGACTTCCGCGGGACGTCTTCCGGCGCTGTCTTCTTGAACAAGATGAAGCAGCACTTCCACGGCATCCTCGGCCGCGACTCACTCCTCCCCTACCTGGCACGGCCTCCGCGACCGCCAGGTGTTTTCAACCTTGACTCACCGCGCTCTGCCGGCAGCTCTCCCTGGGACGCATCGTCCACGCCAACCGTGCCGGCCATTCCTCCCTTCTACACGCTTCCTCCCAAAGAGCACGCACGCTCGCTCTGCTACTACTCTCTCAGCTGCGCCACGTGCCTGCTGCGGATCGTTCACGTGCCGTCCTTCTACGAGACGTTCGACCGGCTGTACGAGAAGGCGCCAGACGCGCTGGGTCCAGATGACCACCGCTCGCTGGGTCTATTGTATGCCGTTCTCGCGCTGGGGTGCATGTACAACATCTCAGAGGAGAGCGACTCCAACCCGGTGAATTACAAGCTGGCCATGGATGAAGGGTAGGTATTTTCCTCCTCGATTTTCTCATTTTCCTGTTGTTTGTTAACCGGTACCATGTAGAGTCAAACACTATACGACCGCAAGGATACTCCTGCAGGACATCACCGAGTGCCGCGACCTAGTGTCACTACAGGCACTGCTCTTTATGATTCTTTTTCTTCAGGCAACGTCCAACTTGAGTGCTTGCTATTCCTTCATCGGTATCGCCTTGCGCTCCGCCTTGCGTATGGGCCTCCACCGCAACCTGGCCCACGTCCAGCTGTCGCCCATCGAGCACGAGTCACGCCGCCGCGTCTTCTATGTCATCCGGCAGATGGACACCTACGTATCGGCCATGCTCGGCTTTCCGATCCTGCTCAGCGACGAGGACATTGACCAGCCTCTGCCAGCCGAGATCGACGACGAGTACATCACCAATGACGGAATTGACGTTCCGCCGCCCGGGACGCCGTCGTTCTTCCAAGCCTGCAACGCCTACACGCGTCTGATGGTGATCCAGTCCAAGGTGATCAGATACGTCTATCCGCTCAAGAGTATCGAAGCCTGTGTCATAAACTCAGACGGCCCCAATACGACGTACATGATTAGCTACGCCAAGATCAAGGAGCTCGAGCGCGACCTGTACGAGTGGTACGAGCAGCTGCCTCCGCATTGGCGGCCGGGCCCGGATGGCTCCATTGAAGTTGTTCGGTATGTCTTGGTGCTCGTTGGACTTGTACTCGTTGGACCTTGGGGCGCGCACAACACTAACTGAGTACATCTAGAGTTCGCACGCTCCTCCGGTTCGCATACGCCCACGTCCAGATGATGATCTACCGGCCATTCCTGCATTACGTATCACCGCGCGTGTCGAGCGCCAGCAAGGCCGTGGACGAGCGGTACTACGCTTGCGCGGCAGCTGCCATCAGCATCGCACGCAACATTGTGCACATTGGCTTCGAGATCCGCAAGCAGACAGTGCTCATCGGCCCCTACTGGTTTATGCTCTACAGCGAGTTCTTTGCCATCTTGTCGCTGGTGTACTACGCGCTCGAAAACCCAGACAAGAAAGGCACGGCAGAGATCATGGCAGATGCCGTGGCTGGCAAGGCCGTCATTGCCAGCCTATCGAAGAGAAGCATGGCCGCGGACCGCGTAACGGCCGCACTGAACGTGTGTTTTGAGCTACAAAGGGTCTAGCTTTTTCGCAACACTCATGCTAATCTTCGTTTACAGGTACTCTTTGAAAAGCTGCCAGATCGCCTGACAAAGGGCAAAGCACGACCACCGGTACCAACGAGGAAACGGTCTGCCCCGGGGTCGAAGCGAAACAGCGGCGGCGGAGGCAGTGGCAGCGGAAGCTCTGTGGTCGCTCCGCCGTTACCGTCGCCGTCAGGTGTACCCAATGTTCGTCGGTCCGTGGACATCAACCGAACAGCTGTCCTCGACCAGCTACGGAAAATCCCACGGCATCGTATGTCGTTCGACGCCATCCAACAACATCAGCAGCAGCAGCAACAACAACTACAACTACAACACCAAACCGTACACTCGGCGGCGCCGTTCGTAGCGAACCACCTCGATCTCCACCCTCTCGATATACCATCCGCAAACGGAAGCCCCGAATCGAGCAGTACGCCATCAACAAGCCAGCGATCGATTGCAAACTTTCCCCTGCACCATGCATCCTCTACGGGTGGTAGCATCGGGCAGGGGACGGCGGGCAGCGTCGGCGAGGGACCAGGTTCAGCTTTGACGGCAAACCCCCTCTACAAGTTCGATGCCTTGCTCTTCCCATCCAGCGACCCGTTTGCCTATCCAAGCCAGCCAGTGATGAATCTGAACCTTGATGAATTCATTGGCAATGGCAGTGGCAATACGGCTAGGGACGGCGGTATTGATGCTTCCGGTGAAGGACCGGTTCCTATTGGCGGCGGCGGCGGCAGCAGCGGAGATCATCATCCCGAACAGCACCTAGAACAGCAGCAGCAACATCCGGATGCTGCGCAGTTCTATACGTCGACGAACCTGTACGGCGACATCGAGGGCCAACTGCTCGGTCCCGTTCCAGCCTACCTCATGATGCCGCCGACTGTACCGGGGGGCCAAGACCTTGCATTGGAGATGTACAATGCGAGCAGCCTGCTGACGCTGCAGCAGGCACAGATGAACAATGCGTCTCAGCAGCAGCAGCAACAACAACAACAGCAGCGCCAGCGCGAGTTTGAAGAGATGTTTGCCAGCAGCAATTTTCCCGACATTTTCTCTGGCCCATTCGAACGCTTGCCGTAGGTATACCTGGGTGACCAAAAGAGACGCCTCGATGGGAAACAAGGCACAAGGGTTGATTAAAGTACCTTGAGAGATTCTTTTCTTCTTTCGTTTTGTCTGCCTTGAACGAAAGCTGCGTCGACATCTCAGGCGTAATACCGGCGTGACATCACAAGTACTGCATTCCGTAACTAAATTAAAGAACCATAAGCGATCAAACTTGCACAGAAGTATATAGAACAGCATTTCACCTTTCAACCGTTATCCTGAATACTCCGTACGGAGTACTGTACCAAGATGTGCAGAACTAGAGTAATCTGCTGCAAGTGGTGCTGACCACAGCTCAGGGGAAGTAGCGTGACCAGCCCCCTGCTGGTGGTGCGCCCCTCTCTTTAGTGAGCACATGCCTTGGTACAGTAATCTTTAGATGCACGATAACAACGAGGTTCTCGACACCTGTCTTGACCGTCTGCGTCCCGCCAGCAGCAACCGAAGATGAGCAGACACGCCACGCAAGGCCGGGCGCCGGTAACGGCCATTGATCACGAGCTGACCCTCATTGAGGAGTTTGACGCGTTGTAAGTTTCTCTTGCGTTGGACCGACCAGCAGCGCTCCTGAAAGTCCGCGGCAGCTGACGGAGAATACTCAAGAGCGATCCAGCTCAAGCTGTCGCCAGCACCAGAAGGCCTCCTTGTCGGAGAGCAAGTTTCCACAAGGAGCAACACCACAAAGTCAAAGTATCCTGGTATGTTCTGTTCACCGTCAACTGTCACTTCTTTCTACAAGTACTGACTAAAGGACCTGCAGCAAAACTCCATGCGCGCAAGGTGGTCGAGGAGCTTGGTATCAAGGAGGGCCTCGTCTACCTGCCGGGCCTGCCAACTCAGCTCTACGAGGACTCCGATATGGGGCCCGACTTCCGCCAGCGACGCTACTTTTACTATCTCAGCGGCGCCGACTTTGCAGGCTGCGCCGTAACCCTGGACCTGACGAGCGACTCGCTGGTGCTCTGGGTACCCTATGTCGACCCGCGCCAGGTGTTGTGGTACGGCACCAGCCCTGGGCCCGCGGAGTGCAAGGCCAGCATCGACGTGGACGACGTGCGCTACACGAAGGACCTGGGCCATTTTTTGGAGAAGCGCCTCGGTCTGGAGAGCGGCGGCGACAGCAGCAGCAGCAGCAGCAGCAGCATCGACGGCAGAGATGCTAGCCATGAGGAAGTCCGCGTCAGCGTGTCCATTGGCAGCAACTTTTGCCAAAGGGACAGGAACTGGAATAGGGGCACGGACAGAGGCTGCTCGTCGCCGCAGACGACGCTCTTTGTGCTTCACCCTGACCAGATTCCAGAATCGCTCAAGAAGACGACGGGCGCATCAACCTTTACGATCGACTCGCTTCGCCTGGGTCCTGCCATGGACGCCGCGCGTGTCATCAAGTCCGCCTACGAGATCGACCAGATCCGCAAGGCCAACGCCGTCAGCTCGTCGGCGCATCGAGAGGTTCTGCGCCAGCTCAAGGGCTTCACCAACGAGCGCGAGATTGACGCACTGTTCCGCGACCACTGTTTTGCCGTCCACGGCGCCAAGATCCAGGCATACCCCGTCATTGCCGGCTCCGGGACCAACGCCGGTGTCCTGCACTACTTTGCCAACGACCAGCCGCTGGCTGGCCGCCAGCTGGTGTGTCTCGACGCCGGCGCCGAGTGGCAGCTGTATGCGTCCGACGTGACGCGCACTTTCCCCATTTCCGGCGCCTTTACGCCCGAGGCGGCCGCGACCTATGCAGCCGTGCAGCGCATGCAGGAGGAGGTGTTTGCGCGCTTCAAGCCGGGCACTCCCTTTGCGTATCTGCACCTGCACGCGGCCTACGTCGGCGCGCAAGAACTGCTGCGCCTCGGCATCCTGCGCGGCGGGACCGCGACGGAGATCCTGGCCCAGGGCACCATAGCGGCCTTTTTCCCTCACGGACTAGGCCACCATGTCGGGCTCGAAGTGCACGATGTGCTGTCGTCTGATCTCATGTCTCGGCCGCCAGAGGACAACGAAGTGGCGTCCGCAGCAGAAGCAGCAGAAGCAGCGACAGAAAACATGAACGTGTCGCGCCAGCCGCGTCGCAGCAGAAAGAGGCTGCCCGTGACGGCGAATATGTATGCTGCCCTTACACGTGAGGCCGCTGCAGTATCTCGTGGCGATATAGGGGCTTTTTCCGCCCAGCGCGACAAGCGCAGGTTGCTCGAGCCAGGCATGATTGTTACTGTTGAGCCAGGCATGTGAGTTTTTTCCCCCTCTTTTCTCCTTTCTCTTTACTCTTTTCTCCTTACTTCACTGCCTTTATCTTCCTCTTTCTCCCGGCCTACTAACAAATGGCAGCTACTTCTGCCGACCATATATCGAGTCATTCTTTCTAAACGACCCTGGACATGCCAAGTTCATAGACAAAAACGTCCTGGAGAGGTACTACGCCGTTGGCGGCGTTCGCATCGAGGACTGTCTGCTTGTGACCGAAGACGGCCACGAGAACCTGACGACGGCACCAAAGGGCGAGGAGGCCCTACGCATCATCAACGGGGAGTTGCTCCTGTAACATGATTGACTTGAAGGGGTTGCCGCTTTTGATAAGAGGATACGGAGTACGTAGCAATTGGGATGGAAATTTTGCATAGGTACCAATGATCGGAAACGAAATTGATGGTGATATTTAGAAGAGCAAGCGCTGCAATGTAAAACATAAACAAAAATAACAATAATAAAGCCACTTTACCCCCGTCAGTCATACCCAACGACTTTTCTTGCGCTTTTGCCTCTTTTTCCAGTCCTTCCTACTCATCCCGTCGTAGAGTACCTAAACACTAATGCCTACAGATACTTTTTGGGCGAGTTGGCCTTGCGGCGCTTGTACAAAACGTACGCGCCAACCAGCAGGAATTGGCTGGCGAAAATGACCAGGATGAGGTGCCCATGGCCCGGCGGCTTGAGCGCCTCGGTGATCTTGTCGTGGTGACCCTGCAGGTGGCCGGAGACGTGGTACATGAGATTCTGCTCGGCGTTACCCACGGCTTGCCGCAGCTCGGCTTGCAGCGACTTGACCTCCTTGTCGATTTGCTCCACCTTGTCCTCGATCATGTCGAGGCGCTCCAGCCGGCTCAGCAGGCCCTTGATCTGGCCCAGCTGGATCGACACTTCCTCGTGCCTCTTCTCGCCCACCTGGTCTGATACGGCCACCTGTCGGAAGATGGTCGACATGTGGTGATTGACGCTCTGCAGCCGGCTGTGCAGGTCCTTGAACTGTGCCCTGGAGCTCGTGATCTTGTCGGCGTCCTCGTCAGGAATGTTGTCCTTTGCAAACTCCCGCGCCTCCGGCGTGTCCTCCACCATGCCCCCACGGGAGATGCGCACGGGCGGATGGCCCTCCTTGCCGGCCACAGGACGCTGCTGTTGTTGCTGCTGCTGCTGGGCTGCATCGTACGCCTGGTGCTCATGGCCCTGCTGTGACTGGTGGCTGTTTTCGGTCTCGTGCGTGACCACGAGCTTAAAGATCTCTGTCTGGTCTGGCACGTCCGCCGACGCCGCTGTGATGCCCACGCGATAGCCCGTCGGGATGACGACGTCCTCACTCGAGAAGCAGAGGTGGCCGTCAATCTCAACACTGAAAAGCCGCTCCGATTGCCGCACCTTGATCTGCGATGGGTGGCCCAGGTTACGGTATGGGTACTCGCAATGCGCAAAGGCCAGGCTGTCCAGACCCGTGAGTGCCTTGAACTCCTTGGTGCCGTCGTTGAGGTACCCCCGCAGCGACCCGCCGCTGTGCCACCCCGACACGTCCAGCACAAGGACCATGCCCTCAAACCGCCCAACCGTGTACGCACTGCTAGTGCCGACATTGTGAGGCCCGTCCTTCACCAGCCAGATGTTCAGGTTGCCGCCGCCGCGCTCGGGGCCGCTCACGCGGAAGTCGACGTCGGCCACCCAGTGTGGCTGGTCCAACGTCCGCTCAGACCATATGGCACCACGCTGGCCGCCCGGCGCAGGAGCTCCGGGGGTAAGGATAACTTTGTTGGAGAGGATTTCGGGTTGGTAGGGGCTGCCTTGGAGCTCGAAGTGGGGGATGTTCTTTGCGTTCTCGGGTGCTATTCTGCGACACAGAAAAAAGGGTCAGCTTTGCTACGTTTTCACCGTCTTTTTTCTGCGCAACAGCAATACACAGCATTCCTTCGCTAGCCGCCACAATACGAACCTGTTTCCGTATCCAAAACTGAGCTCACTGATCAGAAATTGGGCATGCGCCGCACCCGCAAAGAGCCCCCAGCTCCATGCCAGTGACGCAGTCGGAACGCGCATCTTTTCCTGCTATATGTACTCCGCAGCAAACTGACTCGATTGTAGGTAGAGAAAGAGGGTGGGCAGTTGGCGGCACGGCGTCGATGGGACAGGAAGTCGGGGGGGAGGCTGTTTGCGATGCGTGGCAGGGGGAGGCTCGGTGGTGTGCGCGCGCTGGTTAAGAGACAGTCGGTGACGAGACTCGTCAGCCTTGAGGACAGCTTGCACGTACGGCTGAGGGCATAAATGACCTGTCCGCAGTAAAGTGTGTCCCAACCAAGCTGTCTTCTTTGTTCGGTAACAGGCTGAATGCTTCGACCCCGTGGGGTCTTGTTAGCGAGCGTTATCGAGTGTGTTGGATGTTCGAGTTCCTGCACGGCTTACACAAAAAAGAGGTAGCCCTATGAGGTAGAGGAGAGGTAGAGGCACAGCCCGCTATGTTCGTTGAGCGTCGACAAAGTGAAATGTGTCGTTGTAGACTTGGCGATCAGAAGCTGTGTTAGAGAAAGAGCCACCTGGCGTAGCACTGAAGGATTGCAGGGGCCAGCTGGAAGTGCTTAGTGTTACAGGTTTTGGGAGACGCCTGGAGGAGCTCCTGCAACGTCCGAGCTAGCAACTGACCACCAAACTACGTCTTGACGGACTCTGCTCGTCGCAGAAGACGACATCGTCGCATCGACTCTGACCCGTATTTGTCTCTACCTATGGCCAGGATAGAGGCCATTTCCCATTCCTCATTATCACGGCGTGCAGCACAATCGGCATGGGCACGGATGTGAGGCACATGTGATATCACGTGATCCGAGAAGTGGCCATTTGGCGCTATGGCTTTCTGGACACAGCTTCAAACATCAAGCTATGATTTGGCCGCGATTGCTTGTCCCGACCTCTCTGTCGCATGTTTCCATGGCGGTAGAGACGTACCCGACGATTGCGCAGTGCGCGCTCGTGTCTGCGGCGCTCAAGATTCTTCTATTCCCTGCATAGTGAGTCTACAAACAACTGTTCGCGGCCCAGCTTTCGCCCAAGGCTTACTGGTGTGTGTTTTTCGCAGCAAATCGACCGATTTCGAGGTGCATCGGAACTGGCTCGCCATCACCCACAGTCTACCCCTCTGGGACTGGTACTACGAAGACACATCGGAATGGACACTCGACTACCCACCGTTCTTTGCCTACTTCGAGTGGATCCTGTCACATGTTGCCGCCCTGGTTGACCCGGCCATGGTGCGCATTCGCAACCTCGACTACGCCAGCTGGGAGACTGTCTACTTTCAGCGCGGGACCGTTCTGGCAAGCGAGCTGTTCCTGGTCTATGCCTTGCAACAGTTTGTCGACTCGTGCCATGGCCCTGCCGCCAAGCGTGCAGCGCAAGCCGCTGCCATCTCGATCCTGCTTTCGCCTGGCCTTTTGATCATCGACCACATCCATTTTCAGTACAATGGGTTCCTCTACGGCATCCTGATCTACTCACTGGTCCTGGCCAAGAAGAAGTCGACTTTGCTGGGAAGCGGACTCGTTTTTGCGGCACTACTCTGCATGAAGCACATCTATGCATACCTGGCGCCAGCCTACGCCGTCTTCCTGCTGCGCACCTATTGCCTGTCTCCCAAGTCGGTCTTTCGGATTCAGTGGCTCAACTGCATCAAGCTTGGAAGCGGCATCGGCGCCATTCTTGGGGTAGCTTTTGGTCCGTTTGCAATCGGTAACCAGATTCCTCAAATTATGAGTCGTCTGTTTCCTTTTGCCCGCGGATTGTGTCACGCATACTGGGCGCCGAATATCTGGGCCATCTACTCCTTCACAGACCGTGTCCTCATCTATAGTAAGCTCCCTGTCCACGTACATATTAGCCACCGTTCACTAATACTAATGCTATCTTGAAAGTTGCTCCTCGTTTGGGTCTGCACGTCCGAGTCGAAGCGCTCAACAGTGTTACCCGCGGCCTGGTAGGGGACACGTCGTTTGCTGTCCTGCCAGACGTCAGCCCACGCACGTGCTTCCTTCTCACGATCGTCTTCCAGGCACTTCCGCTGCTGCAGCTTTTTCTGCAGCCTACCTGGGACAACTTTGTCGGTGCCGTCACGCTGTGTGGCTACGCGTCCTTTTTGTTTGGCTGGCATGTGCACGAGAAGGCGGTTTTGCTCGTCATTGTGCCGTTCAGCTTGCTGGCCCTCAAGAACCGCCGTTACCTGAGCGCGTTCCGCCCGCTGGCTGTGGCCGGCCATGTGTCACTATTCCCTCTGCTCTTTACAGCAGCTGAGTTCCCGATCAAGACGATGTATACCGTCTTCTGGTTGGTCCTGTTTTTGTTGACGTTCGACAGCCTCGCACCTGCTTCCAAGAGCGCGCGATTCTTCCTGATCGATCGCTTCAGCATGCTCTACATTGCGGTCAGCATCCCGCTCATCGTGTACTGTTCTCTTGTGCACCAGCTAGTGTTTGGGGCGCGCTTCGAGTTTCTGCCGCTGATGTTTACAAGCTCTTATTGTGCTATCGGCGTAGTGGGTAGCTGGCTCGGCTTTCTCGTCGTGTACTTTACGCCATAGGGCCCAGACATGATATGGAAGGGGCACTCCTGATAATTCTTTTATAGAAGTCATAAATTCCCGAGATACCAAAAGCCGTAAGATATGCGCTCATTTGAGCGTTCAAAGGTGGACAAAAAGGCTGACAGACACGGAATATGATATTCTGAGCAAGGCCTGCAGCGCAAACAAGGTTTGCAGCGCAAGGAGCATGTTCCAGCCGCTTCAACAGTACCGGCTCGTGTTCAGCGCGGGTCCTGGCGTGGCTCGGCCTTCAAAGAAGGCCCGGCGTTGGCTGCTGCTGCCACGCGCCGCCCTTGTGGCCCTCCTCCCAGTCACGGAGGGCCCTGGGGTGCCGGCAAAACTAGAGGTGAGGTCGAGTGCAGCCAGTCACGTGCGGCGCTAGTACTATCTGGCGTGCTTTATTATGGGCTCTGCTGACATCAGCCAGCCAATTACCTGCAGCTGCAAGGCTGAGGAGGCAGTCAGTAAAGTGTAGGACCAGGGATGCCTGTACCCATAGGCACTTTTTAGCTGCCTTGGTACGGAGTATGGGGAGCTCATGTCAACTAAATTACGGAGCTCCTTTGCAAAAATGAAAGTTAGTTCGCCGACCATCTTCAGCTTTGCTCCCTTGATTTATTAGGGCCAAGACTGCGCCGTGGAAACAAGACTGCAGCAAGTTTAGAAAACAAGAGACAGGAGAAACACAGAGGCACCGAACGAGAATTGGTCTGACGTAAAATGTACAGTTTAGGGAGGTAAGAGGAAGCTCTTGGTCCAATTGACATATCCCGGCGCGTTGGAGAGTCCCAGCATCAAGAGCTGTTTTGCAAGGTAGCTGGGCGAAACGACAGGCAAAGAATACAAAACTTCAAAATTGTTTAAAGCGTAAGAAAATAAGCTGAATGGGCTTCAAGGATTGCACTTTGCGAACGTGTTTTGCGTGTGGTGACTTGGAGACAGCGTCAGAAAAGCTGATTCTCCTCGGCATCAATCGCCTCGCTCTTGCCTACCCAAGACGCAACATTCGTCCAAAGTTTTGAAATGACATCTTTCGTCCCAAACGCCATTGAAATTTACTATTTATGTACTCAAACAATAGCGCTTTTCGCGGAGATTCGAATGAGTACAAATACATGCGTAAAGAGTGCTGAGAGATCTGTCGAGTCGCCTTTCAAGTGCAAAATGCTGGGTGAGTTGTCGCGACGTCCTCATCTCATCCAAGAAGGTGCTACGGAAAAATCCTCGTCGGCATGTTTTTTCTCTGGTAGATGTCCATATTCGCATGTGCAGTGAGAGCAGCTCTCTCTCTGCAGGCGTGATGCTGGTGTGTTCTGGTAGTAAGTGTGCTGCTGGTGTAGCTGTCCTTCTCTGGCCCCGTCAAAATGAAGACGAAGGGGGTGAGCAGGAGGACAAGGAATCGCTCTTTTGGGAAGGGGGGTGGATGCGGGAGACCCAAGGAAGGTGCGCCAGATGGGATCCACACCACGGAACGGTACCTTGCGCGTTGGTCAAGGTTTGCCTCGTCGACCCTGCTCCTCTCCCTCGCCTGGTCTGTTAATATTGTTTCCTTTCTTTTTCTTGAATCTCCTTGACTTGCACTCCGATTTGATGATTTTGGCCTCTGTGGACTCTGCCTCGTCCTTTCGCTTGCTATGTATGCGTCCTGCATCGCTCCTTCCTTACATGGTTTCCTGCTCGCCCTTTCCGTGGCCAGACTCCTGCCCAGACGCGGCCTTCTCCTCGCCCACTTTGGTGGTCCCGTCCTGTCGTTCTTCCTGTCCGCGACCGTCTTCGGCCACTCACTGACTCTTTAGTCAAATAATTTTTTACTCCTGCCCTGCCCCTTGTCCCACTTTGCCTTGTGCTCTTCTTTCTCCGGCTTCTGTCACCAGTCCGCATTTCCTACCACCCTCCTTTTTATTGCCCACTCTTCCTTTGTCAACCTTTCTTCTTCCCCCTTCTTCAGCATACTCGCTTCCCACCACAGCCACCACTGCCCGCGCGAGACGCGTCAGTTCTCGCTACAAGCAATTTTGTACCCGGGGCATATGCTCCGTGTTACCTTTGCCCCGTCCCGTCAAATCCAAGCTTGCTCTCGCCGTCGACGCAAATCCGACGACACCCGCGACGCGACTTGATCTGACCTGCAACGTTTGCCATCAACGTCCGCATCGCAGCACGTCTTCTCATCGAATCTGCATCGCCCAGAGTCTCAGCTCCAGAGCACACATCGATTCGATGCATTGTTGAGTCGCGTGCAGTCCCGTGTAAGTTGTTGCCATAAACGAAGCACCTCGCGTTTCGACATCGTTTTCCTGCGTCATCACTCCTCTGCTCTCCCAACGCCCTCACTTGCCTAAGCCCTCAACCGAGTCCTCTTTCGAAGTCTCCTCTTGATTGCGGTTTGGCTCTTCGCTACCTGCACATTGACAATCTCTGCCCGTGTTTTGACACTTGCGTGTGTTTTGCCAACCTTTTGTCACAAAGAACACTCCCCCCTCTCTCTCAATTCCCTCCTCGCCCCCCGTGCCCCCCTCCCCACTTTACCACATCATCCCGCCAGACACCTGTCGTCCCTTCTCCTCCACAGAAGCTCAGGAGTACCAACAGGTTGGGCCTTGTCCAGTCTATGGCACTGCTCCTACGAGCACCTACAAATACGCTCTCACTCTTCTCACCTCTTCTCATCCTGCCCACAACGAACCTATACCTCACCCCCCGAAAACTTTTCCTCACCCTAAATCTGGTAACCTTGGTTCCCGCATCAATCCCAGCTGCACCCCGACACTGCGCACAAAAGCACTTCTTCTCCCACCTTCTGTTCTCATGCTTCCGTGCGGCTGGCATCTCGGATTCCTTGTTGACACCGACACGGTTCAACTCGTACTAATACCTCCGCAAGACTTCGAGACAAGGACACCAACCAGCTTATCTCACATCAGCATCGTGCCGGTTTGTCGCTGTTCACAGTCTAGCATGGTACGTTCTTTTGCAATCTCAACCCCTTTGATCTCTCTTCTGCATGCCATGCTTCTGCCAGCATGTTTGTTCATGTTGAACTTGAAGGATTACGTCTTTCAGTGTTCCAGACATCTTTTTTCGTGCCTTCCGTCTCTGTTTCAATCCCATAAAACTGACAAGATACCCAACAGGTGCTCTACAAGCGGAAGCCGGTGCTGCTCCGGCCACCGCCGCCCAACCTACGAGACAATGACGAAGTGAGTCCTCACCTTATGTTGCTCCACCCAAGATATCTCACAGTCCATTAATCAGTTGTCTCTTATCGCTTCTAGGTCTGGTATATAAAAGATACGGGCGAAGTATTTAACTCGTATGACTCTTACTTGTCAAGGTAGGGCTCTCAATTCTCGATGCCTGTGTCTGGTCTTTAGCATGTGTCTCGCAGTACACTCTCGCAGTACACTAACGAGACTCCAGAATGGACTTTTACAGACAGGTATGAGCACAGAGCTTCCAGAATGTCGGCAGATATCTGATGCATCAAGCTGACAATCCTCTACCATATAGCGCAAGTTCAATTGTCAGATCACGGGCCATTCGAATCTGTCCTTCTTCGAGGCTCTTCAAAGCGAGGTCTGTGGCTCTCTTATTGCTCTTCCCAAAAAGGACCCGTCCATTGACATTCTTACGAACGTATTAGCGTGCTGGTGCCGCCGAAGTTGAGCAATCATTCCCAGAGGCTCTCAAAGGTCCTGTTTTGCGCCGAGTTCAATTCCAGACCGTATCCAGAATCGACAGTCTTGTCGACCAGATATACGACGAGTTCAAAGCAGACTACCACCCCGGCGAAGCGGTAGCTGTTGTCTTAGCCAATGGTGAGAGGCGTCATGGTGTTGTTCGTGATAAGACCCGTTACGGTAGCAAAGTGCTTCCCGATGGAACTCTCACTCCACCGTACACGAGATACATGGTCTGTCTCGATGGTCCAGAAGGAGATGAGGCCTTCTTGGAGGAGTCCAATATTTCTCGCGATCGAAAAGTCTTCACTAAGTCCGTGCTGCGTTCATTTATAAAGAAGACCGTCACGCGAGAGGCATGGAATGGTGCACCCTGGCTTGTCAAAAACGACGTTGCTGAACAGTATCATATCGACACCCGGGTTCCATCTCACCTTCTCTACAACACGAAAATCATGGAAAGGAAGCAATTGCAAGCCCAAAAACGCCAGTCGCAACAGCCGAATGATCTCAGCAACCTCTTGAATAGCACTTCAAGCAGTCCTGAGGCATCACCTGGCGGTGGCCTCCGCCTGCCAGAGCTAAAGCCGGTACACAAGAGCCACAAGGCGAAACACATACAGCTGGCTCAACAACAGCGTCTGCAGCAGCAATCTCAAAATGGTTCGTCAAAAGCCCGTCCAAATGGTTTTGCCCATCACCCCGAACCCGGCCATTTCCACCACTTGCCTCTTCCGAACAACCCTTTCCGGTTCCCCTTGTCGATGCGAAGTCAAAGCCTCACACCGTCAGGTCACAATAACCCGCAAACGCAGGCACTGCCGCCGCCGCCACCAGCGCCCAAATACCCAGTTGAAGACCTTCAACTTGAGCCGGGTAATGGCACACGACCTGCACTCAAATTTCTGTGCAGTGATCCGCCTGTCGAAACCGACCCGAAGTCACAGCCTCCCGTTTCCCGCAAAGTCCTGATGAAATCTATAGGACCCCTTTTGGAGACCTGGGACACGCTGAATGTGTACTGCGAAATTTTTAAGCTGGACTCCTTCACCTTCGACGATTTTGTCGAAACTCTGATCTCCGCATCGTTGGAAAACCCGATTCAGCTTCTCGACGAGATACACTGCTCGGTCCTAAAAACTCTAGTCCAATCTGAGGCTGAAGGTGGTGCGGTCCAGATTCAGCTACCAGACGTTGATGGCGAAGATGACAACGCTGAAGATGTAGCGGATGAGCACGAAGAAGCAGACGAGGTGCCCGAACCTGAGCCAGAACCTAAGAGGGAGACGCGCGCTACTCGGAGCAGCTTGGCGAAAGTCGAAGCGGAGCGGCTTGCCGCTGAAGCCGCCGCTGCCGAAAAGGAAAGAGAAGCAGAGCCCATCATTGTCCACCGTGCAGAAGACGTTCTCGATGACTTTGACTGGATCGACGAGCTGCGAAAACGAAACTTCAAGGACGGCGGTTGGCTGTTAATCCTAGTCGGTCTTCTTCACCAACTGTCCAAGGACGAGCGGCGCAAGCCTATCTGCGAGAAGTTGCTGGCGCAGATAGTCCCCCCGGATGTTGAGGCCACTAGGGAGACCGTTCGGCAGCACTACTCCTCTCTTGACGTCAACTCTCGCGTCCAGGTGCTCCAAATCATCTGCATGTTAACCATGGAGACCAAGGCCGTTAGGGCATACATGGATGATTGCAGCGAGCAGATGACAAAATACCGGAAGGAGAAGATCGAATGGCAGAGAGCCAGGAAGGCACTGTAAGTCCCAAAATCTCATATCTGTCTCGGAGGAACAACGCAAAGATGCTGACCATGGATTGTAGTATCGAGGATCTCAAAGCCTTGAACGAACAACGCAAAATCCTCCTTCCAGATAATATGCCGCCTTCGCCTCCCTTTGGGCCCGCCAAAACGGACAACGAAGTGAAAATGAGCGACGTTGAAGACCTATCGACTGCTGGTGACGAAGACACGGACGACGAGAACAGCTCGACTATGCAGTTTCGCGGGCGCAGTCTCCGTAGAGCGGATGATCGCGCGGCACAGCGAAAACGAAAGCGAGAGGAAGAGGAGGAGCGCAAGAAAGAGGCCGAGGCTGCGGCGAAAATGCCAAAGCAATCGAAGCAGTTCATCAAGCTTCTTCGGGACATTGAAAAGAAGGAGGCCGAAATCAAAGAGTGCGAAGACGAAATAGTGACGCTGGACAACGATTTGCGAGAAGCCGACTGTCCTCGCACACGAGTGCTTGGCAAAGACCGATTCTGGAACAGATACTACTGGTTTGAGCGCAACGGCATGCCTTACGGCGGCCTACCAACGAGCTCTACGGCTGAGGCCGAGTATGCAAACGGTTGTATCTGGGTTCAAGGCCCAGATGAGCTCGAGCGCCTAGGCTACATTGACATGCCCGAAGAGTACCAGAACGAGTACAAAGCGAGATTCAAAATGACGGTTCCGGAGCGGAAGAAGCTTGAAGAAGGGAAAACAAGTGTCTTCAGCGCGTCGCAATGGGGTTACTTCTCGGAGCCCAAGGAGTTGGATGAGCTAATCAGCTGGCTGGATCCTCGTGGCTTCAATGAGATGAAGCTGCGTAAGGAACTGGTGACTTTCCGGGCCAAGATTGTATCGAACATGCGGAACCGGAGGAAGTACTTGTCGTTGACTGATGACGATCTGGACGACAACACAGCTGAGGAAAAGGACAAAGTTGAAACGAACGGCACCACTACGACGACGATGAACGGTACTGCCTCGGCGAAGCGTAAGAGCACTCGCGCCCATATCGCGCCGACGACGCCCGACCTGCCACCGACTGTTCTGCGCTGTGCACATTGGTACAATAGTATGGCGCAAGAGGAGCTGGGTCACATCCATAGCGAAGAGCCGCCGCCACCGGCACGACCTCGCAAGCAGAGCCGGAAGAAGGAAGCGGCGGTGGGTGTTTCGGAGCCACTAAGGAAAAAGGCCACGACACGGCAAGGCGCACGCCAGCGTTGAGGGTCTTTTTCCTCATGCCATCTTTGCCCTTTTTTATTTTTCTGAATCTCAACCGACTCTTTGGCTTTTTGTTTCCTTCAATCTCCTCTCATTTTCACTCATTTGGGTTGCTTTGCGTCATCATACTTATCGGCCTGGCTTAAGCAAGCATATGGCAGCTGGCGTTCCACAGGTTCCTGGTCCTATGGCCGGTATGAGGTCGATAGGAAGAACAGCGTCGGGCGAAATGTTGGGTTTTTGTAGGAAAGAGGTCACTATGCGAACGACATGTTCATTGCCCATGTTGGAAAATAAAATAAAAGCCATGATTTACTGAAAAGTTGAGTCTAGAGTGACAGTGGCTTGGCTAGACAGGGCCACTGGACATGGTCACCGTTGCTCGTCGCGTGTTCAGCTTCCCGTAGTTCCCACCCTGCGCTTGTGCTGCGCTGTGCAATGCTTTTTGGAAAGGTTGTGTCACTGGGGACGGAGGGGGCATGATAAAGGGAACCGAGAACGACGACGAACGCAGCAACCTAGGCAACAGCCACGCAAGGCAGGCAAAGCACGCAAAGCAAAGAAAAACACGCCCCCAAACGCAGCCGACTCTACATGCCCGGGAGGGGTGGCAGGACCTTTTTTTAAGGTTTTGTGTACATGTGGCGCAAAGGAAACGTTGTATCCCGGCGAGGTGGTGATGCTGGTGCTGGAACGCTGGCTGGGGTGGAGGAAGAGGCGACGACCCTATGACAGGCCCGCGACCGATGGCAGAGGCTACCGTGTTCATGACTGCAAACCTGTCGGTGAATCTCACCGAACGATGCGGCCCGGTTGTTCCATCTTCTCTCCCTCCACAGATTTGCCCCCAACAGGTTCCTGCACGTAGCCGCAGGAGAGAACGCCGTCTCTGTGCGCGAGACGCACAGGTTGCCTCTGTCTGACAGATGCCTTTTCCGGTGTGTCTATACTGTACATATCAGCTGTAGGTGGGGAAGGACAGTGAGGTGAAGTGAATAAAATCCCATGACACTTGTCTGGGCTGCTGGTTGGTACCTTGCAGAAATTTGATAGAGGGAGGGGGGAGAGGTAAGGAAAATATGCACTTCTACCTTGTCCTCTCCCGGTTCACCACGCTGTACTCCTTGGCCACGATGTGTCATGGTTTCCCTGCCCAGGCCTGCTTGTCATGGAGACGAGTGGTACGCGACCCCAGCGTTCTGCCTTTTCTGTCTTGTTTGGTAGCTTCGCCTCTTTGTTACTCCGTTTGTAGATGTGCAGAATCAGAGCGTCTTCGCTCACCGCTTCCCTTCTACCCAGCTTGAGATCTGCTCGTCTCTGTCCGCCTTATAAGAAGGGCTGTTTCTGTCGTTCCAGCCTGGCCTTTCCTCTTGTCCTTCGGCTCTTCCTTCTCCTCCTCCTTCCTCTGCGTTTCTCTCCCTGGCTTGTGTTGTTTCGTCAGCACCCCCAGAGACGCCAGTTTTCCGCTATATAAACCACATATCGGGCTTATCGATTGCTGGTGCTCTTCCTGTTGCTCGTCTGTTGCGAGAATCATCCAGACACTTTCTTCTCTCTCTCTCTTCGCAAGCTCATTCCTTCCAAGGACGACGACAACATACTCCAATGCTAGCACCTGGCCTCCTCGCACAAGTATATCGACTAACCAGATCGCCTCGTCGGGACAAAGAGTTAAAAAAGTCTTCTCTCCTGTACAGCATCGTGAGTGAGTCAACAAACATTCCGTTGTCGGTACACTGTGACGAGGCGCCTCGTCAGTCTCCTCTCATCCCGGACAGAGCTCTTTCCTTTCTCAGAAAGGACGAAACCGCTCCAAGCAAAACTCACACCATGGTCGATGCCAACCCCGACCACTGCCGTTCTGAAGACAACCTGCATCACCGCCACCACGTCGTCCGGAAACAGCATCTCGGCGCCGTAACGGGGCTAGGCCGCGCGGCCAGGGACCCTTGGGACGGCGGACTAGACTTGTCCCGGCCACCGGCGGCGCAGGCATTCCGTGAGCCGCAGACGCAGGGCCACAGCTGGCAGCAGTGCCGTGGCCAGGCGCTTCTCAACGGTCCGAATATATATAGCCCGCCCCGACAGCCCTCCGCTTTGTCTTCTTCTGCTTTTCGCCTTCCGTTTATGAGCAGCAGCCTGCCTAGACCCGCGGAACGTGCCGTCCTTGGAGAATATAGCAGCAGACCCTCGACCAGCCTTTCAGAGAGCGTCTACAACATCAGCATCAGCTACCACAGCGGCAACAACGGGGGCAGAAGCGGCGGCAGCTACGACAGCCGCGCGAGAGCCGGCCGAGATACTGTCTCCGAGGCTGTCGGAGGCAAGGCACCCTATTCTCCCACAGTCTTGTCGACGCCACCGCCGCACCATCCGCGCCAGGCTATCGCTACGGCCACAAAGAACATGAATGCTGCCGAGTCGACTGCTGACAGTGGCCCGGCAGGTCAGGCCTTGGGCACGAGCGACCAGGGACCAGAAGGTCCTCACCAGATAAGGCAAAACCCGACGCCAGCACCATTGTCTGGGGCCGGGTCACTTTCGAGCCAGGCGCACCTCTCAAACGTGTCCAGCAGCATGGACCAGGGCAACAGCAGCGGCAGCAGCACGGCCCCGAGTGTCATTTTTACGCCGCGGTCGGCTCTTCGGGAGTTTGATGCTTCGTACTCCGGCCTCGGACATGCCTCTGCGATGCCGTCCTACTTTTTTCCAGCTCCTCCTGCGCCGACTTCTCCACCGAGCACGGGCCTGCCGAGCCTGGACGGGGTCCGATGCTATGCATACTGCTTCGACCGCGGCAACGGACTGTACACGCGGCTAATCCCAGCCGACATGCTGCCGCCAACCAAGGGCGTCCCGGCCTTGCAGAGCGACAGCCGGGGTATGATCGTGCTGCCGGACCCGCAGCTGCAGCCCTACCTCGCACTGGACACTGCCAGTCTGCTCAGTTCCCGCATGCCCGGCAGTGGCATACCCGGCAGCGGCATGCCCGGCAGCTTGCCGACGCCTCTGGCGCCACTGGTGCAGCAGCGGCAAGGGGCCAAGAAACACAAGGTGTACTGCGACAAGTGGGTGCACGAGGGCATCTGTGCCTTTACGCAGCAGGGCTGCAAATTCAAGCACGAGATGCCGCACGACCGAGACACGCAGCGTTCCCTCGGCCTTTTCCACGGCTACCCGGCCTGGTACAAGAAGTGGCAGACTGAGCAGCAGCAGCAGCAGCAGTATCAGGCCGTCCCCGGTGTGGAATCGTTTCTGCTGTTGCCAGAATATGGGGCGGGCTTGGGGAACCTGTTCTCGGGTTCGGGTCCGGGTTTGGGTCCGGGTTTGGGTCCGGGTTTGGGTCCGGGTTCGACCTCGGCCTCGGCGACAGCCAGTGCCACCACAAGCGCTGGCCGCCTGGTGCTTGGGCCAAATAGCGCGAGATCAATGCCAGCAGCAACAGTGCTGAGCCAGGGGGGAATGTACGGCAAGGTGTCTGTTCCTGCCTCCAGTCCTGTTCCTCCCTCCGGTCCTGCGCGCGAACACCTGGACGGGCCATGGAGAATCTCGGCGACACCAGGCACAGGCGCGCCTGCCAACAACCCTCTGCGCATCCATGCGGCGTCATGGCGCCAGCAGCCGCACCTGTCGACAGAGAACAGTCTGGCCGACCAGTTCTCCCGCAGCATGGACTTGGCGAGTGGCGGCGGCCGCGGCGGCGTCGAGGGGACCCCGACTTCGGTTTCCTCTCTGCTGGCGACAGGTCTCGCCCGACCGCGGGTTACCATCGCCCAGGGACCTTTTACCGGCGACGTCGGCCCGTGGGCAAGCATGGACAATGCTTCTGGCCACGCTGGTGGCAACAGGAGCGGCGGCAACACAACCGCCGCGGCTAGTCACGGCCCTATTGCACCGCCGCCTCTGATTCTGCCTTTGACACAGGAGAGAGAGACGACCATCTCGACGAAGCAGCAGAGCCGCGACCAGGGTGACGGCTGCTCCAGTGATTGATTGTCTCTCTCTCTCTCTCTCTCTCTCTTGTTCTGGCCACACGACTGATTGTGATTCTCATCGATGCCTTTTTCTCTTCCGGTTTCCTGGTGTTATAGAAAACAAATCCTCACCATATACTTCGCGATGGGTGGAATAAAAGAGAAGAAAAAAAGGAGGAAGACATGTTTGCTATCTCGATGTCTTTGGCGTGATCTTTGTCGTCTGTTGGTTCTGTCGGAAAAGGCAATCAAAAACTGTGGTAGGAAAGTAGCGGTATTCTTTCGCGTGTGTTTTGTGCGTTAGAGCATGCACAGCGGTGCTACAGGCCTAAATTACAGTGGTAGTGCAGCACATGACTGCTGTGGCGGTGCTGCAAAGCCACATCCAGCTGCCCAAAATGGCGGGGCACGAGCTTACCTCTTGTGAACGACGACAGCTGCCTGCTGCGATCAACACTTGTCTCCACGAACCGCGACAACAAGGCGAGACGGCGCGCCGAGGAGCTCTATCAGACACACCGCCTCATTGCACCACGGCCCTTGACGACAATACTTCCTCCTTCGAGCATTGAACGCTAGGCAGACGGATCTCTCCGCTATACTCCCTCCTCCTACTCCTTTTCCCCGTTCGCCATGGAAAAGGCTGCGTCGGTTCTTCTGCGGTTCCCGCCTGACGGCGCGGACGCAGCGGTATCATTGTCCGACGCGGCCTATGACAAGCTGCTCAGGGGCCACGCCAACCGCGTGCAAAAACTGCTCAAAGACTCGTCCGGCATCGTGGCCTCACACGCCACGCAGCTGCTGGACCGCCTGGATCCCGCTGTGCACACGTACTCGTACCTTTCCTTGCTCGGCGCCGAAATACCAGCCGACGCCTCCGTCTTCGCCTCGGTGCAACCCGTCCTGGTCGACAAGATTGTCGCCTTTCTCGTGGCCTTTGACCCGCGCCAAGTCCGCTACGCTGGCTCAGCCTTTACACATATTTTTACCGCCGTTGGCTCGGGAAAGATCATGCCGGTGCGTTGTTAGAGCAGGCCCGCTTCATGACCGAAACGAATACTAACTCCCCAGGCATCGATTGCCGTCGAACTCCTCGCCCATGCTCTCGACACCATCGACCCAACTGGCCACATGCTGACCTCCAACCACCTCACCCTGGCCAAGCTGGCCTTTCACACCAACAATGCCGCTGCCGCCCTACCCGTCCTCGGCAAGGACATGATCTTTTTCCCTGGCACGCACGCCCACCACGACACCGAGCCCCTCTGCAGCCTTAATCTGGCGCCGCCCTCATATATCTCCAAGGAATCCGGTCTCACGCTGCCGCTCAAGAGCGGCCAGGTGCTCGAGTTTGACTATACCGTCGGCCTTCTGTACCTGTCGGTCCGCAACTGGGTGGCCGCCCACAAGGCGTTTGCGCGCGCCGTCTCCTTCCCCACTCGCGACAGCGGCGTCTCCAAGATCATGGTGGAGGCGCACAAGTACTGGCTGCTGACGAGCCTGCTGCTGTTTGGCAAGGTGGCCGCCGCCCCCCCCCAGACGTCGGCGACCATCGTGCGAGTGGTCTCGGCTATCAACAAGGTGTACGTGCGCATGGCGGAGCACTTCCAGCTAGCCAGCGCCGAGACCCTGCACAAGGATGTTGAGCAGGCCGAGCAGACGCTGGTGGACGACGGCACCCTGGGCCTGGCCAAGGAGGTTGTGGCAGCGCATCCGAAGTGGCGGATAGCCCACCTCGCGGACGTGTACTCCAAGCTGCCGATTGAGGCGGTGCGCGTGTCCCTGCAGACAGCGAAGGAAACGGCGGACACGTCGGACACCACAGGTGCAGCAGATACAGAAAATGCAGCAGGTGCATCCGGTGCAGCAGATTCAACAAGCGCAGAAGGCGCGGCAGAAGCAGATGCAGCAGATGCAGCAGATGCAACGGGCACAAGCGCAGACGCTGCAGAACCAATCAGCACCGAGGAGGTCACGGTGCTGGTTCAGAGTATGATTGACAGTGGGATGATCAAGGCGGCGATACGGACGCCGGGCCCAGGGGCCACGCACTCCGGCAGCACGGGCAGCGCCGGCGCATATCTAGAGTTCTTGCCAGCAGACGAAGAAGCGGCGACTGAGGCCGAGTTTGCCAGCCGGGCCGGGGCGATCACGGCACGCATCCAAGCACTGAAGCCGTTGCACAAGACGACTGACGAGCACCTGAGCCTCAACCGGGAGTACATTTTGCAGTACCTCCGGGACCTCAAGCGGGCCAAGGACGAAAGCGACGACAGCGATTTGGTGCGCGGCTTCGGGACCATTGGCGACGGGGACTTTGATGAGGACCTGATGACCGATGGGCCCACCGACGTTCCCGGGTTGACCCTGTGATGACGGGGTATTTCTACAGAGTAAGGGAGTGCGGGAAGAAAAGCCACTGTAATGTATTTTGAGCGTAAGCATGAAGCTGGCAGACTGGAACACAACTACCAGTAGCCTCGCGATCCTTGTAGCGCAATTGTGATCGGTGCTGCCCTCCGGTCCCGCACTAAATTTTTTTGCCCGCAGTGGCGAGCCTGGGCGGTGAACCGACTCTGTGAGTACCTATGGGTGACTGTTCCGTTCAACTACACCTCTCACCTTTTTTTTTCTCTTTTTTCTCTTTTCTCTCTTTTCTTTTTTATTTTCTCTTCTCTTTCTCTTCTATTCTTCCTCCCGCACTCTCGACTTCCCTCTCACCCCGCCATGTCCCTCACCGACGCCGCTCCCGCCGAGGCAGCGCGCGCCGCCAAGATGGCCTCGCACATTCTGGCCACGCTCTCCGAAGACGAGCGCAACGATGCGCTGCTCGCCATGCATGACGCGCTGGCCGGGTCGCGCGACGCCATCCTAGCCGCCAACACCGAGGACGTCGCCCTGGCCCAGCAGGAAGCCGCCGCTGGCCGCCTCAACCCGTCGCTGGTCTCGCGCCTGGATCTCGGCCGCAAGGGCAAGTTCGACGACATGCTTCAGGGCATCCTCGACGTGCGCGCGCTGCCAGACCCCGTGGGCCGCGTGACGCTGCGCACGCGGCTCGACGACGGGCTTGAGCTGGAGCGCGTCACCTGCCCCATTGGCGTGCTGCTGGTCATTTTCGAGGCGCGGCCCGAGGTCCTGGCCAACGTTGCGTCGCTGGCCATCAAGTCAGGCAACGCGGCGCTGCTCAAGGGCGGCAAGGAGTCCACCAAGACCATGCTGGCCATGGCGGACGTGCTGTCCAAGGCGCTGGCCGGCGGAGCAGCTGCAGAAGGAGCAGCAAGAGGTGGCAAGATTTTCTCTGCCGCCGTCCAGCTCGTCACCCGCCGCGACGTCGTGACGGAGCTGCTGGCACTCGACCGCGACATCGACCTGGTGGTGCCGCGCGGCTCCAACGAGCTGGTGCGCTCCATCAAGGCCGGCACGCGCATCCCCGTCCTGGGCCACGCCGACGGCCTCTGCAGCGCCTTTCTCGACGAGGGTTTTGTCGACAGCGGCGACAGCAGCAACAGCGACGCCGTCGACCGCATCGTGCGCCTGCTGCTCGACGCCAAGACGGGCTATCCGGCAGCCTGCAACAGCCTCGAGACCCTGCTGGTGCACGAGGCTGCCCTGGCCGAGCCCGTCTTTGCCGCCGCCGCCGCCGCCCTGCTGGCCGCCGGCGTCACCCTGCACGTGGACCCGGCCTGCAAGGCTGCCCTGACAGGACTCCGACGAGACCGACGAGACAGCAGCAGTCCGCCGCCCCGCATCGTCGACGCCGTCGCGGCCGACTACGACACCGAGTTCCTGTCGCTCGACCTGGCCGTCAAGGCGGTGCCGTCGCTCGAGGCCGCCATTGCGCACATCAACGCGCACGGCTCGCACCACACAGACGTGATCCTGACGCCGATGGCGGCGCACGCAGAGCGCTTCCTCGACGCCGTCGACGCGGCCGGCGTCTACTGGAACGCGTCCACGCGCTTTGCCGACGGCACACGCTACGGCTTCGGCACCGAGGTGGGCATCAGCACCAACAAGATCCACTCGCGCGGCCCCGTCGGCCTCGAGGGCCTCACCATCTACAAGTACAAGCTGCGCGGCACCGGCCAGGCCGCCGGCGACTACGGCGCCGGCCCCGGAAAGAAGCTGTACAAACACGAGTCTCTGCCTCTATGAGGGCCTTTTTGTTTTCTTGGCTTTGTTTTGTTTGCAACGGCGTCTACGGGGAACAGAAAAGTTGGTCACGAGTACATGTCGCAGGTGTCATTAACCCAGTAAATATACATGATACAGAAAGGCTGTTCTCCCTACGCTTAAAAGAAAAGTACAGGGATGCAACAATGACAGTGTAATCGACCCTTGGTCTCACGACGCGCCGTACCTTCCCTTCCTCATTACACCATCCAATGCGTCCCGGCCCCTGGTGAGTTGAGATTGTACATTTCCATGCAGACGACTCCTGAACAACAACAACATCACAATTTGTTAACTCGCGTAGCGTCGTGACTTCATAAGGCAAAAGCAGCAAAGGGACAAAGGGGACAAAAGCGCCAAGAAACGTCGCAGTCGTAGCCCTAGCAAGCCATCCCTCACTCTACCCGCCCTCGGTAGTTGCCCATCTTCTCGATCGAGCTCATCAGGCCGCTGCGTGTCCCCAGGCCGCTTGGTGGACGCGGTAGACTCCCTCCTGAGCCGCTCATCTTTCGCTCGTGTCCAAGGCGTCCAATCCGGCTTGGCGGGCCGCCCGTCGACATGGTCGAGCTACTCGGTGGCTTGAGGCCCGAGATACGGCCGTGCATGCTCATGGGGCGCGCACGGCCGGGAGTGGTTGCTGTGCTGTTGCTGGTGTTGGTGCTGCTGCTGCTGCTGCTGTTGTTGTTATTTGCCAGCATGCTGTTGCGGTTGGAGGCTGTGCTTCCGTTCGGCTGCCCGTTGATCCCTGATATCGACATCCTAGAGGTGGCAGGCGTCTTGGGTTTGCGTGGCGAGCTGATGGTGCTGCCAGATGAGGTAGCGTGCGAGGTCGGCGCTGCCGCTGCCGCTGACGGGCCGTGTGGCGCCACAGAAGCAGCAATGAAACTCTGCTGCTGCATGGACATCATCTCCTCCGCAAGCATGACGAGCTCGCCCTTCTCGACGCGCTCCTGCTCGAGCAGCGTGCGCAGTTCAGCATTGTCGGCCTTGACCGTACGCACCACGGCCTCGAGCTTCTCCACCTCGGCACCCAGTTCCTTGATCTGCGCCGCATCCCGCGCTTCGCGCTGCCGCCGCTCTCCATCGGCCCGCCGCTCCTCTTCGCCAGGAACAAGCTTCGACAGTGTGGCGTCACGGCCAATTTTGAGGTTCTCATTCTCACGAGCCAGGGCATCGGCGGCCGCCTCCAGCTCCCTGACGCGCTTCTCCCAGCGCGATTCGTAGCTCTTCTTTAGAGCTGCCACCTTGGACTCGTGCTTTGCCTTGTAGGCCATGTGCAGTTCACGCGCCACCCTCTCCACGGCAATCTCAACCTCGCGCTGCACAGCCGATGCTCCGCCGGACGACGCGCCGGTCGAGCCGCCCGGGCTCCGTGTCTTGCTGTTCTCTGCCTCGGCTGTCGCCCGGCCCGCGCGCATGGCAGCCATCTTCGTTTCGGCCTCCTGAGCCATCATCTCAGCGGCTTCGCGACGCTTCTCCGACTCGTCGAGCTTGGCCTCCAGCTCCTCTCGGTCACGCTGGCCGAGCACAATCTCGGCCTTGACTTTGCGCAGCACTTCGTCCATCTCGCGGCCCCGGCGCTCCCACTGGTCCTTCTCTTCGGACAGCAGGTCGCGCGCGCCTCTGTCCTCGCGCAGCTGCTCCATGCATTCGCCCACACGCTTCTCGGCATCGCCCACGGCTGTCTTGAGCGCCAGCACCTCGGCCTCTTTGCCGCTCAGAGAGGCTTTGAGGCTGCTAATCTCGGACAAAAAGTTGGACTTGAGGCTCTCTAGTTCGCGGGGTGTGACTGTGGGGATGCTGCGAGGTGTTGGCAAAGGCGGAATCTCAAAGTCCAGCAGGTTGACGAGGTTTTTGCGCTGAGGTGTCGCCGTCGTGACGCCAGGGCCGAAATGAGAGGAAGCCGTCGTTGTTGAGGACCCATTCGCCGACTGCGGCTGCGTCGATCCAAAACGTGCCTTTGTCGGCGAGAACTGCTGGTGGTGGGCCAGCCGAAGCTGCTCGGTAAAGTCCATCAGAAGGCTTGTCGTGTTGCCGTGCTCGTAGTGTGCTGTGCGGTTCGGCAAGGGACCACCAGTGGTGACATTGCTGGCGCCGTTTGCGCGAGGGGCGCGTGAGGATGCCATATAGCCGTTGACCGGCGCCGTCCTACTCGGGCTAATGCTGCCAACATTGTTGCCACTGGTGCTACCACCATTCAGTCGAGATAGCATCGGCGCGTTTGGAACGGCGGAAAAGGTGCTGAATGTACTGACCATGGTGTCATCCATAGCCGCGAGATCGTCGTCCGGAGATAAAGATACGTCGCGGGAACCACTGCCGTTCGTCACACTGCTGCGGCTCTCTCGTCGGCGATGAAGGTAGGGCTGCAGAGGAGGGGCGTTGCTGGTGTCATTTTCGTTGGCGCTGGTCTCGTCCTCGAAAATCTCAATGGCCTGTTTCAGACCTTCATTTAGCTGGATTGCCTCGTCCAGGCTCATCTGACGGCCATGCAGGGGTTGCTGCTGTTTCCGGATATTTGCAAAAATAGCCTGCGCATTCTGCGACGGCGACCCCGGCTGCGACTGGTTGGTCAATTGGGGCAGAAGTGGCGGCGACTTGAGCCCGACCGAAGGCGTGACGGTTGGAGACGCTGTGACGGATGCCGATGCTGATGTGGGCGCTGATGGCGTGTGAGCTGCTGCCGCAACCGGAGGCGGTACGCTGATCCTAACAGGAAACCGCTTCTCCGGTCCAGTAAACTTGCGGGGTGTGCGGCCCTGGGGCAGAGCTGGCGGCAGCATCTGGTTTGCGGAGAGCGACAATCTCCGTGGCAGAGGGTAAGCCGCGGGTGGTGACGATGCGGTCGAGGAGACTTGGTCATCAGCGGTGTCGTGGCGACTCTCAGCGCCGCTGTCGGGCGATGCAGGGCTACCCGAGGTGGTCGCGGTGCTCGCAGCCGAGGACGGAGCCGGGCCGCCTGCGACACGGCCCTGGAGGATCTTGAGCGGCGATAGTTCGCTGCCTGAGAGAATGCGAGAGCCGGGGCGGCCGGATCGGCCAGTCAGGGTTGTTGAAGGGGGCACAACGGACGGTGTAGCCGCGGGCGCCGTCGTCGTGATTGGCGGAAAGACAGGTTTTGGATGGTGTTGGGGGCTCGGCGAGACATTCTCCTGGCTGCTCCGGTCGAGGTGGCCGTCCGGTTTAGGCGTCGTGTGCACAATCGAGTTCAGAAACGGCGAGCTGCTGGTGGAGGGGGAGTCCATCTTGGCGGTGTCTGACTGGTGGAGGGCTGGAATTGTTGTCTCCGTCTCGTCGTCGGTCAAGAGGGTGTGTATCGTCGTCGTCATGGAAGACACGTGGACAACTTCGTAAGAGTCGGAAGCGACCGGTTGTTGCGGTGCTGCGCGGACGGAAAGGCTGTTGAGAGTCGCGTTTTGCAGGGGAGACAATGGCGAGGCCATGAGACGTCGCCAGGGATGCAGTGCGAAGACAGGGACAGGAGACAGGAGACAAGAGACAGGAGGAGAGGGAAGAAGGTCGGCGGTCGCGTCTTAGCAGATCGCCGTGGAGATGAAAGAAGGAAAGAAGGAAATGAGCGTGTTGTCGAAAGAGATCGTCAAACAAAAACGCGAAGAAGACAGGAGCCCGAAAGAAGGCTGTGGCAAAAAGAAGAATTAAAAGAAGGACGAAGTTGCGGTAGATGCTTTGCGGTGTGGACGAAGGACGCATGAAAGGGGCCGAGGGTGGACCAAAAACTGTGATTTGTTCTCTCGCTGTTATTATCAAAGGGGTCGACCACCACAAACGCGTAACAATTCTAGCAGGCATTTGTTTCGCTCTAACCCAAAGTAGCAATGTTGCCAGGGTAACATAGACGCGTCACGTGCTTCATTCTGCTCCGCACGGAGTCAATCCCGCCCGGGGCTTGCGGCCGCCCCCGTTTGCGCCGACAGCTCCTGCTTTCAGGGCAGTAGCGCGTTTGCTAGGGAGAAGCTTATTTCCAGTGGCAGGTCAAGCAGAACATAAACAACCGGTGAAAAGGTCTGGGAGACCGGATGGCGCTGAAGGAAGTTGAGGGGAGTAAAGACGTCGTACAGAAGCCGGAAAATCGTCCCGTTCAACGTCTCGGGAATGTCTACGACATATCAGCGCATGTGGAAGTGACGTATTAAGTACCGAAGTAAGATAGACGGCGGCGAGAAGTAAAAAGCACACTCCTACGGAAGACGCTCGGCTCGCTTCCATGACATAGGCGGCTTTCAAACCACTCGATTGAGCCTATCACTTTTATTTCCTTTTAGAAACATCAAAAAGGTCGTTAGATCATCAAGAACAAAAGGCAGGAGACAGGAAATCGAAAAAAGAAAGATATAGCGAGTGAAGACAGTGGAACCGAACAGCAGCAGAGAGATGGAGATGAGAAGGACAACGTCAAGAAACACTTCCCCTGTCCTGGCCACAACGCCAGCAGGCAGCACGGTAGTCGTTGGCAAATGGGAAGCGTAAAGTGTGATCTTTTCGGCCGTCTCTCTCTCTGTCTCTCCCTCTCCCCGTCTCTCACTCCTTTTGGAGGGGAAGAAAGACTTGGTTGGGCCGTCTCCCATTTGCTGTTCCTCGGCCCCTTCCAAAAAAAACTCTGTTTTGTCCCTGTTGACAAAGCCTGAATTACATCACAGGTTTTTGTGCAACAACATAAGAAGAAAAAAAAGCATTTCTCTCCCCAAACGCGCCTTCTCTTCCCATGTCCAAAAGAAAAAAAACCGTTTATCTGGCCACGTAAAGTAATAAAGAAAAAACCAAAAGGTAAAAGTAGAACAATAAAGGAGAAACCCAAAGGAGAACATGGAAAGGATTCAAACCCTGAAAAGAACAAAAACGGTAGAAAATTAAATCCTTCCATGGGTTTTTGGAGTTTCGAATCAAAGTCAAATGGGGGGAGGAGAGTGTAGAGTGGTTTTGGGGGAAAGGGCGTGGGCGTCAAGTCATCAGGCATTTACACCATAGTCAGGCATGTAAAATGAAGAAGAAAGAGAGAGAACAGAAGAAGAAAGGAAAAAGAGCGAAAGAAACAGAACGATCAAGCAAAGGCTCGCAGGCAGGCGCATACAATGGAGTCGGCAAACTTGCTGCATAAATGCGAGGTGTCTTCTTCCAATGGACACACCTGGAGAAAACGAAGCGTGATAGAGTCCAAAAAAAGAAAAAGAGTAAAGAAAAAAGCTTGCTCAAAAGAAGGTCGTTTGGTCTCGTAAGGAGATTCGGTAGTAAAACTTCACGTCGTTGGTGTGGTTCCCGTAGTCGTCGAAAAGGAAAAAGAAAAGGAAAAAAAAAGTCGTGAAAAATGCATATCGATCGCTTTTTTTCGTCTGGAAGGGTTCTTGCGTCATTAATCACTTGAAGCGTTCCTCCCCGTCGTCGCGTTTCGCTGGAAGGGCGGTCTTCGGGGCGTAGGGGGAGGTAAAGAAGGAGAAGAAGGGAGGATGAGAAGAAAGGAGAAGAACAAAAGAAAGAGAGAAGAAAAGAAAGAGAGAAAAAAAAAGGATAAAGGAAACGCAAAGAGATCGTGTTCTCTCGCAAAAAAGAGACGGCGAGAGGCGCGATCGGTCCCCAAGGTCTATCTGCGCCTCTGCGTACCGACAGCGGGCGCTGTCCGCTTCAGCGACGAGGCGTCGTACACCGCCGGGGCTATGGACGAGTCGAGCAGCGTCTTGCGGCGCTTCACGTCCAGAGAGACCCGGTCGTCGTCGTCGTCACGGTCGCGCTTCACGCCTGCCGTCGATACCGTGCCGTTCAGCGTCTGGTTGGCGCCTGCCGCGGCCGCCGCAGCGCTGTACCCGTTCTGCATCGCACCGCTCATGTCCACCTGCGTCGCCGCATAGACATCCTGCACGGTCCCGCTGCCGTTGGTGCTGCCGCCGCGGTCGCTGCTCGACACCACATTGTACAGGTTGCTCGACGCCGCCTGCGTGGCCGCCGCCGCTGCCGCCGTGGCCGCGTTGCGAGGCGGCGTGCTGTAGCCCTGCTGCGCGTAGTAGGCCTGCTGCGACACCGCCGCGCTGCGTGGCGTCGACCGTCCCGACGTGGTTGCCTGGTGGCCGCCGGTCACGTCCGGAGACAGATGCGCGTGCTCGCTGGGCAGCGTCGCGACCTGCGCCGCCGTCGCGCCGTAGCTGTACTGCGCGCGGCCGGCGTCGTATGCACCGCTGTCGTGTGTGTACTCGGCCTCGTGCTCGTGCTCGTGATCGTGATCCTCGTCGGTGACGACGCCTTCGCCCCCAGCATGGTTGCCATTGTGCGACTGCAGCACACCGTTCTGCTTGACGTCAACGGCCTCGTTTGCCGACGGCCCGCCCACCGAAGAACGGCTCGCCTGCGAAGAAGGCAGTTCGCCCTTGACATAACCCCCGGCGGCGGCAGCAGCGGCGGCAGCAGCGGCAGCAACGGCGTTGTGCCCGTAGATGTTGCGGTCCTGAGGACTGCTGTCCGCAGCATTGCTCGCGTAGCCCTGCGACGCTTGCGTCTGCTGCTGAGTGTGATGCGGCGTCTGTTGCTGCTGCTGCTGCTGCTGCTGCTGATGCTGCTGCGATGCAGGCGCCGGCGTCTGGTGGTGGTACAGTTGTCGCGATGCGTCGTACGCCTGGGTTGTCTGCGCGTATGACTGCATCGGCATCGGCGGACCGGGAGGGGTGGCAGCTGGAGTGGCAGGCATTGAGCGGGTGTTGCTAAGACTTGTGTCTATTGACATGGGGTTTGTACCTTGTGCCCCATTGACGCCCTGCTGCGGCCACTGGAACGGCTCGGCCGCGCTCATGCTCCCTCCCATCACACTGGATGCGCTGGTCGGTGGCGTCGGGAACGTGTGAGCTCGATCGAGTGGCGGGCGTGCAGTGGGTGTGGAGAGGTTTCCGTGCGACGGCAGGGTCGGCTGTGGCCCGGGGAGACCCATCGGCGTGTGGTGCTGCAATGACGGCAGACCGTGGACCGACTGGCCGTTGCGCAGCTGGTTCTGCTCTTGCTTGCGGCGCTCGGCGGCGGCCATGACTTGGTTTGTGCGGTTCTGGTTCGTCGGGTGGTACAGCAAGGCGCCGATGTTGTGCACAAAGAGAGGGAACAGCAATTCTGTAATCTTCTCCTTGTTGGCAAAGTCCAGAGCGCGGTCAAAGGGAATCCTGCGAATGTTAGACGACGTCAAGGGAGAGCAATCGGGGCAGTGATGATGTCTAGGAGTGCAGGGAAGACGGAGTAACGCACCATACGCCCTTCAGATGCATGGGCCCAATCTTGACAACATGGCGAACCTTTTCGCTCTTCAGGATGCCGTCACGACGACCACGCGTCATGCCAGCCACATTCAACAGTTTCGTGCCGTTGATCATGTGGTTGTCTGCAAAGTCAGCACGATGAAAGAGACTCAAGAATGCAAACGAAAGGGGACTCACCTTCTCTCCGTGCCACGCAGATCCCACGAGCCTCAACCTGGAAGCAAAGACTCCCCTCGTCCTCCCACAACGTCGCGGTAACGCGGGGCTTCACGCCGGGCGGCGCAATCTGGCCGGTGTTGTCAAAGCCTGAGTAGTTGTTCTGCAGGCTCTGCAGGCTCGGCTGCGCAGGCACGCTCGGCGGAGGCAGCACATGGCTGCCACCCATTGGGTTGCTCACGGGCGCGCCTGTCGGCGGCGAGGTCAGGCCGTTGGCATAGCCATACTGGCTGTAGGGCGACGGGTTCGGGTACTGGCCAGGACCAGGCTGCAAAAGAGTTGGCTGTTGGTGCGGGTTGTACTGGGCAATTGCACTCGAGCTGACTGGCTGTTGGGCGGGTGCCTGGCCACCGGTCATGTGCGATTGCTGGTAGTACATCTCTGCAGGTCCTTGGTTCATGGCTTGTTGATACTGCTCGTACCCGGAGATGGTCGGCTGGACCTGGACAAGAGGCGTCTGGAGACCGCCAGAAAGTGCCGACGGCGGCGTCTTGGGCCCGTACGAAGAGGCGACGGAGGTGTAGGACGACTGCGAGTCGGCGTTGGAGCTTGAGGACGATCCAATAGAGCCAACCCTAGGAGACGCCGTTCCCGACGAATATGCCTGATGGGCAGGAGGAGATGGTAGAGACCGTGAGGAAAATCGTTCGTTCATGAACGACAGCCGCTGCAAAACAGCGTGGAGGCGATGATGGTCTGGTGGGGGGGTCGAAAGGACTCTGGGATTTCACCTGCGAAATCGACGGAAGCTCCAGCTTTGCTGCGCGCAGTTGCTTCAGGGAGGCCGGTTTTTCTCTCAAGACCACAAGACGAGAAAGCTGTCGCTTCTATCTTGTCCGGTAAAATGGGCGACGGGGGATTGAAGCCACATGCAATGCAAAATGCTGTGTACACACACACACACACGCTCATGCAAAGGTCGGGTTGACAGGAGCAGTCAAAGAGAAGCGAGCACGGGGAGAGGGAACAGAGAGGGGGGAGACAAGACGAAAGAAGGGCTAATGCAGACGCAGCTCAACGAAAGGCGGATGTTGCTGCAAAGAGACGGAAAGGACGAGGACAGTCGACAAGAGACAAGAGACGTATAAGCGGGACGAGAGGAAAGGAACTCGAGAAGCTATCGGCGATGCGAAAGGGGGTCGTTGTCGTTGTCGGTCGTCAAAGGGTCGTTATCATGCAAATGCTGAGAAAGAAACAAAAATTGCAGAGGCCGATTGTTTGTCCGTTTTAACGTCAACGACAATGTCGAATATCTGTGTCTGCCCTTTTCTTCTTTTCTTCTTTCTCGTCTTCTCTCTTCTTTTGTGGGTGGCGGGGGAAGGAGGGGAGACCAATGTCTCTCTTAAACCGGGGACTGCAACAATTATTAGTATCCGTATTTTCCGCAAGCCATGAACCCGGCAATGGAGTTTGGAGGGGCGGCGGTGGTAAACGCAAGGAAGGTGAGGCTCTGAGGACGGTTCGCTGTCGTACTCGTGGGGGGGGAAGAGGAAGAGGGGACCAAGAGAAGGAGAGAGAGAAGAAAGAAGAGAATGGTGAGGAAAGAAGAGAGGAGAGGGAGAGGAGAAAAGTGTGCGAAGGAGGGGGGCCGGTAAGACATGACAGACAAAAACTGAAATCACGAAAAAAAAGATTAAAACGGCAGCAATCTAGACGAGGTGGCGGGGGGGGAGGTAAGGGTAAAAAATACAAGTTAAAAAGAGACAAGCCAGAAAACGCACCTACTGAAGAACCACTTGTTGAAGTCAAGAGGAAATATGAACGAGGTCGGTGATTGTCTTTCTGAACAGAAGACTTGGCGATGAACAAGAGAGAGGGAGAGGGAGAGGGGAGGAAGAGGAGAGGAAGAGGAGGAGTAAGAGGAAGAGAGTTGAAAAAAGAAACGGGAATAGAAAGGAAGGGTGGAAAGAAAATCGGAGGGGAGAGGAAGAGATTGGCTCGACAAGAAAGACAAGAGGCGGCGGCGGCGAGGAAGAAGGAGGCAGGTAAAAGAGGAAAGTTTTAAGTGGAGGAGGAGTGGAGGAGAGTGGAGGAGCCAACCTGGTGCGGTGGTGGTCGTGGCCGTCGCGGCGGTGGTGGTCAGAGGAAAAGTACTCCGTAGTCCGTAAGATACAGGGCGATCAGAGGATAGACAGAGGGGATGCAAAGACCAGAGACCATGAAAAAAAAGAATAAGCCAAAGACTGTGACCATGCCCCGGTCCGCCGCAAAGACCAGTGCTTGATTTGAGCAAGGGTATCGTTGCGGTCGGCCAGCCAGGAAGCGTGTGCTCCGTCGAACAGACTTTAGAAGAGGAGAAAAAAAGGGAAAAAAAGTACGCTGTCCGTATCTTACACAACCACGGGCACGGCCACTTGCGTAAGGATGGAGTAAGACTGAGGGAAGGGGATCAACGTTGAGGAAAAGAGGAAGAGCGACGATAGTATATTGCGTGATAGCGGAGGCGAAGAAGGGGTGGGAAGCGAATTAACGGGGGGAGGAAGGACGAATCGGTACAGAGTATACGTCAAAGGATTTGAGATAGGAGTTTCTGGCGCTTTGCTTTGCCTGCGCGGCTGCTATTCTTTGCCTCGTGGAAAAGCAGCATCCAGCGAAGACGCTCTCAGCGAAGGAAGTCCGCTAAGAAGGGAGCTCTCTGTTTGCCTGTCGAAACAGGAAGAGCACAGGGCACCAGCGCATCCAGGTCTCGACGAGTCTTGGTCTGGTCGAGCTGTCTGTCTTCCTCCGTCCTCTGTCCAATGCCAGGCCGCGCCAGACTACAGAATAGAGCTCCAGGGGGGCGGCGGGCGGCGCCTGTTATCCAGCCAGCCATTGAGCGACTTTACGTGCTTCTCCCAAGCTCTCCCTTGCCCGATAGGGGGCCGAAAGAGGGGGGGTGGGAGGCTGGGGGTGAAAAGCGTTTAGCATGCCTACAGGCGGGTGCATGTATCTTGTACAACGGCAGAGCACAAAATTCAGCGAAGAGCGGTGGGCTGGTATCCGTTAACATGGGGTGAAGGGAATGGAAGAGAAAGGCAGAAAGGGGGGCTGCAGGCCAGGGTAGGCGGATGGACGAGCAAGGGTATGCGAGGATGGGCCTGATGCTTGCAGGGGAAGGGGGTGTGGGTTGCGAGGGGAGGGGGGGAAGAGGGACGGGCCAGTGAGAAGCTGGCGGCAGAGACAAGACAAGGACGAAGGTGGTTGGGACGTGATCATGTACATGTACTCCGTACTCCGCATCCTTTTTTCGTTTCTCACTCCGTGCAGAGTATCTGTGCAGCTTGGTCTTCCCATGGGACCTGAGTCTGGCGCTGCAGACGGCAAGGTTTCACAGACAGGAGAAGAGAGAGAAAAGGGAAAAAGGGAAAAGGGGAAAAAGGGGAAAAAAGAGTAGAAAAAAAGAAAGGCCAGAGGAGAGCGAAAACGACAGCGGAAAAGAGGAAAAGAGGGGGACTGTCGTGACTAGCCCAGTTAAGAACATGGCGAGAGCGGCGGCGACGGCGTGGCCAGCAAGGACTGGTTTTGTGGGCTCGTCCCGAGTCTGGAGAAGGGCGGATGGCTGTGTATACGGAGTACTCCGTTCATGTATATTCCGTACGACATGGAGAGGAGTGGCCTGGCCCAAAGCAAGCGACAGAGGCAGAGCGAACTTGGATCAGTCAGAGCATCGGCAAGGGGAGAGTGATCAACGGCAGGGTCGTGGTCGATGCATGTCTTGTCGAGAGGATCCCCCCTCCTTCTCCCCAGAGCTGGCCGATCATTGGCAACGTCCACTTGCCGCGTTTGTTGTCCTCTCTCTTCTTTAGCCAGCGTTTAACCCGGCGTCAGTCTAGGCCCGGTGGTTGGGCCAAAAGGAAAAGTGATAAAAATAAAGAACAAGAAATATACAACGCGGCAGGTAAAATGTACGGATTACGGGAAATTCGAGGATTCTCCGTCTCTGGCAGAGGGCGGCTATGGCCCTGCCAGTGGGCAAGGCCTGAGTACGCTGTAGCCTTCTGATAGGCGCTCGAGATTTAGTGACACCGCCATAAGAACAGCGCAGCTTCCTCTGTGCTGCGACCCACAGAATTGAGTCGACAGCTTTTCTTTTCTCTCTTCTCTTTCCTCCCTTTCTCTGTCTGTTGGCTCGAACCAGGATTGAGAAAATTGAGAAACATGAGAAACACGGACCGTGGTTCTACAGCATGTGAAGTGGTGGCCAGGTTTTCCTTCTCCAAGCATAAAAGCTAAACAATAGCTCTCCACACCCCAGCCTCGCCTTTTCTACCAGCTCCAAGCTAGGTTGGAGCCATCGGCGTTTTATATACAACGCGTTCCGATAAACGCCGTCTGCTTGTCCTCTCCCAGCCTTCATGTCTCGGCTGACTCTTTCTCGAACGACCATATCCACCTTGGAAGAGAAGAAGAAGAATGAGAAGAAGACGACGAGAAGCAGACTGTCCCCCCGAGCATGTCTCTCTCTGTCACGCAATGGAATCGTTCGCCCTGTGCTCGTGACACTCTGTAATCTAGAATTCACTTTCCTCTCTCTCTCTCTCGCGTTTCTTTCTTGAGGCTTCTCACCCTCCTCGTCCAAATGATGCAAAGCAACGGCTCGCACAAAGATGTGTACGACGCCAGACTGGTTGAGGTACGCCCAGGAGTATATACTGCTGGTAATACAGTGATACTTGGAGAAAAAGGGCCCCCAGCAGTGAATGTCTCTGGGCCCTTCATCACCATCTCTGCCCATGCTCGGGAAGACATCCTGACGGAACTGTGCAACGTATCCCCTCCGGCCTTGGCCGCCCTTGGTGGTTCCATACGGAGTAAAACGGCCGCTTTTCGAGGCCAAGGGCCTGGGACCAGGAGGCAAGCTCATTGGCTGGTTTTGATTTTCCCTTGTCGTTGTTTACGGAGGACGGGCGGCGGCCCCCCCAAAGATCCGTGTGTTGCCTTGTCTTTTCACCTTTCTCTTGTCTTGTTGCTGTCCTGTTTTCTGGCTGATCACGATTGCCGATAGGATTGCAAAAAAGCCGGCCTGTTAATCAGAGGCCATGTAGCCAGATGTCGAGAAAGAGAGAGAGAGGACTATCCACTCTCGTAATATGGGAAAATGTAGCTGCTGTTCATATGGACCAAAGAGCACGTACAAAAGCATCTTCATATACGACCGTACGACGCTGTGGGCCGCCGGAAGACACCTAGAAGCATGCTGTGAGTACGGACAACAGACTCCGTACGAGGCAGATGACAAAGACGGGCCACGACGGTGTTGGGAGGTGAGAAAGAGACAGCGCCATAAACACCATCTCAACAAGCCTCTCTCTCTCTCTTCTCTCATACGCGAAGATGGGGAGCTGTCAAGATTTTCCCCGCGCTTTCCTGCGAGTGGTGTGGTGTCTCTTCATTTTTCTACTTTCCGTCGTCCTACACAAAGCATATTCTCCTGGCTCGTCCGTGATAACGGCGCATGCACCCGAAAGCTGCAGGCCGCAAGGACACACCCGCTTGCACAGGGATGGGCAGACGTCGAGAAAAAAACGTGCACATCGTGCATTGTGCATTGCGCTTATGCATTTGTGTGTGTCGACGTGCAGGGGCCGTCATCATGAGGGGTTCTCTCGAACTCTTTTGAGCTGTATCGTATCTCCCTCGGCGCGCCCGTCAACCGACATGATAAGAAGGGGCAAGAGAAGACGCCTCTCGACGGACAGGTCCTCGGCCTCGCCTCACACACACACTCTCTCTCTCTCTCCTCCTCCTCTCCTCCTCTCTCCTTCTCCCTTGCGTCTGTCGGAGCCATTGTTGGACTGAAGCTAGCCAGACCCCTGCTGCATTGGTTTTGGTCCCAGCCAAATCTGACCCCACTGAAGCGAACTGCGCAAGCTTGTGACGAGCTCTTTTTTCTTCTTTTTTCTTTCCTTCTCTTTCGTGGCCGTCCTCGGCTGCACCCTTTTTCCCTCCTGCCACTTGCGCATGAGCTGGTGGGTCAGGCTGAGTGTTGAGCCCGGCTTCGCAATGTCAGACGGTGGCCTTGCATTGCCTCATGCAGGTGGAAGGTTTACCCAATCCTGTCAGGAACATTATGGACCATTGTACGGAGTACTCCGCAAGCGACGGAGTACCTGGAACGTGCTCCCACGCTCCGCACTCTGCACAGTATCCTCGCCGGCATCGCCGCAGGGAGACGCTCAGCTTTGTTTCTCTTCTTTCTCTTCTTTCTCTTCTTCTCTCTTTCTCTTCTTCATTCTTTCTCTTCTTTTTATCTTCTTCGCTTTGTAGAAAAGGAGGCGCACAGGGCTCTCTGCATGGCCCAAGTATCCTCATCCTCCGATGCACATGTCGCGTTGTTTGGTAAGAGATCCAACCACACGTTTGTGCGCTTGCATCTGCATCTGCACCAGGTCTCCATTTGGACTGTTGGAAGTCCCTGCTCCGAGAAGACTGAATCGGATGCTCCGTACTTGCCCCTGAAGCATCAGTGGGTTTTTTGGTTTCTTTGGCATCAGAAACACAGCTCTACTTTCAGGCGGGGCCAATTCCTTTGAGGCTCTGACTCGGTCTGTCGGTCTGGAGGAACACCAACTCTGCGTCCTTTTCGACGTGGTATCGCGCAGGAACGTGCTCCGTTCGTAGCTTTGGCCGCATCGACTCGATGTTTTGGGCAGCCATTTCTTCTTTTTTTCCTACCGCTCCTTACTTTTTCTACTCCGTATCTCCTGCTTGCACTCTAGACCCCGAAACTGTCCCAACGTGAGAGCATCTGCTGCAATGCAAGATAACAAAGCCGCGCAGGGTAGACGAGAAGAAGCGTGCTTCCCCAGGCAACGGGGAGCTAAACAAAGGCGGCATAAGCGGCAGTAAGGTGCTCAGGTGCAGTGGTCGGAGTCTAACACAGTCTACCCTTTTTTGGGATGCTTGTGCACCTCTTATGCATAGTACCACGGCCTGCAGCAGTTTGTCTCTTTACGAGACAGCTTCTCCAGTCCTCCTGCGCTCCTGGGCTCGGTCAAGAGGGGGGTGAGGGGCGGAAAGGAAAATACGATATGGGGAAAGAGCGAACTGGTGGGCTGCAGCTGCCGTATGCTTACTGCAGAACGCCTGCCAAATGGTTGCTCCTTATGCGGCTTCGTCCTCGGACACACGTCTGGAGCTCGGTCTTTTCCTTCTCCTATTTTCATCTGCTGCCCCGACCGCTCCCCTTTTGCCAGCTTCTACAGAATCGGAGTGCCGGTCGTCAAAGGTCAAGCTTCACCGCAACAGACATTCTGTACCATGCCAGCGCCAAGCTCGAGAACGTGCAAACCCACACTCACATAGCCCCTCCCAGCCCCCTGGCCCTCCCTTGCAGCCGGCATTTATATGTACATGTACTCTACATGTACATGTACATGCACGCCGTGCTGCAGGGACAGGCTGTCGAGAGGAAGAAGAACAGCCCCAACGTACTCCATAGAAGCTGCAGAAGCTGTGGAAACTGCAGGTACACTGGGATCCTGCAGGGGAAGAAAAGAAAAGCGAACGGAAGGATCTTGGGGCGAAACGATACAAAAGTCTAGACAGAAAGTCAATGTTGCGGAGGCTGGGAGAGAGAGGTGAGATCTGCACAATGGAGAGTCGTCGACCATTCGTATTCCTCAAAAGGAAACCGTCCGAGGAGCCAGGAGCCCTGCAATATGATGCTCATTAAGGTGCCAATGACAAGGAGGAGGGTCTATCCTAAAGGGGCAGCGTGAAAACGTGAAACGGCACTACGAACAGAAACGGAAAATGGCGGAAGAGAACCGACCTATCGGGGGGTCGACTGCAACGCCGAGACAAAAGACATCCAGCTGCCATCCCATCCCCAGATGTGAAGAGGGAAACAAACGATTGGTGAAGCGCAAGATTGGGCAATAAAGCATACTTTTGCGTCGGCCAATATGGACACTCGGCTGTGTGGCAAGTATGGCGTCGAGGGTCTCTCGAAATCAAAGGCAGACGGACCAGGTCATGCCGCGAGAAGGGGCAATCTTTGACTAATACCTTACCGAGAGAACCTCCGCGTACGGAGGAAACGCTGCCCCGTCAGATCACGCCCCCCCGGGGTGAAAACCATCGCTGTCGTGGCCGCCGTGGAGTGGCCAGATGAAGAGGAGGGGTCACTTGTTGGAATTCCTGGTTCGGGGTTCTTTCCCAGACAAAACAAAGCGCGTCGGAACGACAGCATTCTTGACGGCATATAATGACCCCCACCAGTGTCACCCGTCGAGGAGCATCTCGCGATGCAGTCGCAGGGATGCTTCCATGACAGCAAAAGAGTGTGCTCTACAGTTGGAGATGTCTGCGTCTGCTCCATTTGATACGCGCGTTGGCCATAGGCATGACTGCTGCAACAAAGAGCGCGGGCCGGGCCGCTCTGCTCGACGGACACTTTTCTGAGGGCAGCTGTCTGGAGGATGGAGAGGAAGAGGAGCAGAAAAAGAAGAAGAAAAAGAAACACTCCCTTCTAGAACTTTGGACGCGCCTTGCCGCCTTGGTGCTACAACAAAATGTCGTGTTGAGGACAAGTCGTGCTGTCCTCCTGCGTTGTACCAATGCAGCGCCCCGTGGTTGGTCGTTCTTTTGCCGCCGCGAGCAGTCGGACAGGACGAATTTTACCGAGCTTCTTGGTAATACCTACAAGGTGTCTTGTTCACGGAGAAGAAACGGCGGAGGAAAGCGACAACGAGTGGGGGTCGGAGAAGAAGTCAGTTGTCCTCGATAGGTACGGAGAGGGGGAGGCTCTTTCTGCTGAGCAGTCGCCTCGTGCTCTAAACTCGAGGACTACGGAGTACTCCGTACTACTCCGTACAATGGAGAGAAGACCAAAGGAACGGAGCCAAAGAAAATAAGAAGAGAGAGAAGAGAATCCCAACAGCCCAATCATCGGCCACCACGTCTCGAAATCCACAGCTCTTTTTCGGTGGGTGGGGGAAAGGCAGAGCGCTACGCAGTACCACGGAATTCTTCCTGTCAACTCCAGGTATATTTCCTCCACGTTGCCGCCTGGTTCCGTTTTAGACGAAAAAGAGGTCTATTTTCCCGGTCTTTGCTGTCACTCCCCTGTCAGCAGACATTATCAGTCGTCAGTCGGTCGTCACTTTTCTTCTTTCCTTCAGCTTCCTCAACTTCTTCTCGACTTCTTCTCCATTCAATTCGCTGGCCCTTTCCTTTTTGTGTCCCAAGGCCACCGATGTCCCTTCGCCGTTGTTTGACTTGTTTGCAGCATCTTTACGACCCCTGCAAGTTCTTTAGCTGCTCGCGAGTAAGGACATGGGGGTGAATCACCTCCCGTGCCCAAGTGTGGAACGGGTTATGCAAATCATCGTTGGTTGGAGCCGACCGTGTTTCTGATTCGTCCGTTGTGGGACTGAAAAGTGAAAAGCGATAAAATGATAGATGAGAAGAAAGTTAGAGGGAAGGGGTGAGCCTATCTCTCCTGGAGCATGAGGCATTATGTAACGAAAAGTGAATGGAAAGAAGAAAACTATGGCGGACCGTTTTCTGTCGCGTGTGTCGTTGCGTAGCGTCTCTCGCCGTGAGAAGAGACTCATGTTCTGGACGGTGTACCAGGAGACAACGACCGGGATAAAGAACGAAGAACAAGAATGAAGATCCTCTGTAGAATTTAAACATAAATTCCGCGCGTGTTCCTGCTGTAGCTCTCTACCCGTTTAACCTACTCTTCTCCCATATTGCTTGCATGATGTGTCCATTGTCTATTCTTTTCCCCTCCCCCCATACCTCAACTTTCCGGGTAAGACAGCTATATCGGCCCATGGCCCGTATATGAGCGATCATAGCGGTCGGCAGAGGTCATGGACGGCGCATCTTATTTCCTGCGAGCAGGAAGAGACAAGCTCGTGGATCTTCCGCGGCATGGTAACGACGACAAGAGTCCGGAGGATGCGGTGTACGACCGCTGTAACACGGGATGCATACGACGCTCGTTCGTGGGCTGCGGTGCATCCGCCTGTTCTGCGCCTTGAATGCCCGATGGAAGCAAGGTACCGCCGGGCTGCAAACACGCTGCAAAAACCCACGCCGTGCATCCCCGGCCAGATGCATGCCCAAGCAGCCAAGCAACCAAGTAGCCAAGCAGCAGATAGCGGAGGCAGCGGCAGCAGCAGCGCAGCAGTGCAGCAGAAGCGGGATCTCTTCTACGCCGTAGGACTGTGTCCGGTGTGTGTGAGGCAGGAAGCAGATGCCAGGACATAGGAGCAAGCCTACGAAGATGAGGCTCCTCCGATTCGGCCTGTCTGTTTCACGAAGGATTCTCAGGAGATGCCAGTTTTCGTGAGGTATTACAAAGAGAAGAGGGGGAGAGAAGACGGATGTAAAAAAAGAAAAAAATGAAGAGAAACGAGTGACAAAAAGAAGAAAAAAGAAAAAAGAAAAAAGAAAAGAACGAAGTGACATAAAAGAAAAAAAAGAAAACAACGATAATCCAGCCCCATTAGGTCTAGCTCACCACACACCGCTTCTTGCAAACGCACCTCAATCTATTTAAAGCACACCCCCCCCTCACTACCCCTGCTCGTTTTCCAGCCACCCCATATCCATAGACGTGGTTCCATCGGGAGGGGAGGAGGGAGGTGAGGGGGACCAGAGCGCGACAAGGCGAGAGATGCAGACGCCGTAGTCTCTTCTCCCACAGCTGCTTCTGCATGAACAGACGAGACCTGTTGCCCAGTGCGCCCATCCAACCTTCAGTTGGCACCCGTCAAAGGCGCTCGGGGCAGCGCTTCAATAGAGGACGCTTCTTCCCACCACTTCTGTCCTGCCTGCACCACCCGCCACGATCAGCGTTTCACGTGGAACCGCGCGTTGGTGGCTGGGGAGGCCGAGACAAGGGCTGGCCGGGGGGCCGGCGAGAGAAGAAGGACCCCCAGAGCCGAAGGAACGTCCTGCCCTCGGCCAGGCCAGGCCAGGCCATGGACTTCGCAGCCAGCTTCGCATTAGTGTCCCTCCCTCTTCCGGGTTTGCCTTCTCCGCCTCCTCTCTCAGCCTTCCACTGTCTCCCCCCCTCCCCCTCGGCCCGCTCTAGCTCTTTCGGCAGGCAAGCCACGTCGGCGTTCCCTATCTCATGTTCCTTGCTGCTCTCTCTTTCTTTTCTCTCTTTGGCCTTCCTCTCTCGTTCTTGTGGTCCACCTGCCCTATCCTCTTCCACTCGTCCCCCTGTCTCTTCGGACCGCCCGGCGTCCTCGTTCGCCTAGACAAAGGACGGACAGCGGAACAACACCTTCCCCTCTCCTCTATTGAAGGAGGAGCGCCCCTTTCCGGCGAATGTTGGGAAGGAGACTAGTATTCCATGAGAGACAAGGGGGGGGCGAGGTGTGGTCAGCTGTGAGAAGAACGAGACAACGATGCTCCGTAGGAAGCAGACGGAACAGCGCACCTATCTGTTTCTCTTAGCTACGACTAGCAGTTCTTTTTTGCCTCCCCTTCCTCCCTTACCTCCCCCTTCTTGTGATACCAACCAACACAGGAACTGCTGCTGTGCCGTAACACATATATGTACAAAGGAAACACAAACAGGATACCCTGGCAATCACACTCCCTGTGTCTCCCCTCTCCGCCACGACGCAAGCCCTTTGCTTCACTTTGATTGACCGTTTTGTCTTCTACGGAGTCGGCGTGAACCAGACAGGGAAGGGGGGCGAAAAAGAAGGAGGCAAGAAAAAAAAAGAGGAGGCTGGAATAGCCACGAGCGAACACGTTTACGCTTAAGCGTATATGTGCCGAGGAGTGCTCCATACAGCTGGACAACATGACATTGGCTGGCCCTCCGAGGCGCAGGCCATCTAGCTTCCGTTGTTTCAAGGCCTATTTCGGAGGGAGGGGGGGTGCGAGAGACAACGGCCGAGTGGCGAAAAGGGGGAGGTCGATGTCGAAGAGAGATGTGACGATCTTTTTTCGTTTTTTTCGGGGTTTTCCGTCACAAGTCATCTTCCCAGTGAGCGGGTTGTGAGCTTAAGCAAGTATACGGAGTAACACCTCCCCTGCCTCCCCATAACTCACGGGGCGGGCGGAGGTAGAAAAACAGACAGTACGGAGTAAGGGATAGACACGCAGACGCAACTGCGAGGCGGGAGCCAGATTCTCGTACATACCCGCGCCTGCAGAGGAGATCCCATCTACATGTATGCTTAAGCTTATGCTTTCATGTAAGAGTCTGCAGCAGGTGCCAAGCTGGCACACACACTCACCAGTGAGAGACGAAGCTCTTCACGATGCATAATCCTCCATCCCCGGAGCTTCCATTCCCAAGCCCTCGCCCCCAAAATTCATTTCGTTTTATCCGCCACTTGCCTTTCTATGAGAGTTGCACACTGTATATACTCGTAACATCCAGACAAGGAGGTAAAGAACCATGTCAATCTCTTTCCGCCAACAGACCAATACCAGCAGAGATGCAGCCTGCGCCATGCCGTGTTGGAAACCCCGACCCCCTGACACGACGGGTAGCATCGTCTGATGATGAACCTTCATTTCCTTCTTCTCTCTTGAAGGAGTACAGGAGTACAGCCCATAATTATTATTCCGCTGGTCCATTTTGGAAAAGGGGAACAGAGAAGGGTGTCGGCCTCTCCAGTGGCCCTCTCGAGCAAGCCTTCGCGTCGGATGCGCAGTGGAGAGGAGAACTCTCTACGGCGCTCGTAGGCAGTAAACGCAGTAAACGCAATGCATGAGCATATGTACGATCCAGCCATGCCAGTGCACGATGCCGTGGCAGGCCAATGACAACATCCTTCTTGCAGATGCGATGCACGACTGCCGGCAGCTCAAAACCATGGCGGTCGCTACCGATGCAGAAGATGGTCGTTGTCTTCTAGAACGCCACCGACAAGGCAGTGCAAAAGACCCGCGGCCGTCGACCTCCTGCTTCTGTCACCACGGCCTCTATTTGGCAATCGCAACTCCCTCATTAGACAGCGAGCAGAACCGAATGCACGGCGACGACCTGGCTCTGCAAACACGAGGCTGGCCCCAGGACGGGACGCTTTGTGCTGGCGCGCAGCAGCCGTCACCAGCTACCGCGTCTTCGCTCAAGAAGCTGCCGGTGTTATCGCTGCCGCGGCTGGAGTGGGTGCCGCTCGGGCTGTGGCATGACGATCCGTGTCCCTGGATGATTATGAGCTTTCATAGGCGGCCACTTGTGCCCGGTGCTTTTGGGTCTGGACCTGCTGGGAACTCGCCCTGCGCGCGACTGTTCTTCTGGTCGAGGTCTCGGCGCCTTTCCCGCAAGAACACAGATATACTGTCCAACAGGGGGAAGTCCCGGGACAGATAGTAGCAACAACAACAGCAACAACAACGGCAGGCGCCTCTTCGCCGAGCTGTAGGCAACACACCTGCCTGCCAGTACTCACTTGTGTCACTGGCCTGCACGCTTGAGGACGTGGAATGCCGAGAGACGGCAGACGGGGCAGTAGGGAGAGATACGAGACGAGCAAGAGGTGTCGCGAGCAGTGGCGAAACGGCATTCCAAGACAATGTTCGCCCGCTCGCTAATGAGAAGAAGGCAGAGAAGAAGGGGAGGACGCAGAAGAGGGTGAACCCAGACGCCAAGGCAAAGGTCTTTTGACTGAGCCTTGTCAGACAGCAGGGCGGTACGGACTGTATCTCGTGCGAACGTGCCCGACAACAAGCGCTGGTGGAGGCCTTGCTGGCCTTGGAGGCTCGTAGCTCGATCGAGCACAGCCTCCATTCTTTTGCGGACTCGCGAACGCTGACTCTAGTGGTTAAGAGTTTGTCCTTTCGCACAATGCTCTCAGCAATCATGCATGGGGTGCTCGCGCTGTCCGGGAGAAGCGGGCAGTACTCCGTACACTCGAAGACTTTCGCTTTGGCACCCGAACCCTCCGCGTCCGACCACGCCGCACCAAGAGCGAACCCTTCCTTGACGGCCCTCTGCAAGTCCCGCAGGTGGTGCATGGCAGGCAGTATACATGCTGCCCCCAGCGATATCTCTCTGAACAGCTCCTTGTCTGCGGCCTCTCGACGCCAGCAAGAGACTGCTGGAGCTCGACAGAGAGCGCCATCAGCATCTCATCCCCCCTTGCCGGGACAGCTCTTTGTTCGATAGGACCCCTGTTTGATTTCAGCTGCCGTCTTTGTTTTCATTTGCTTTCTTCTTTGTTTCCCCTTGCCTTTTCTTTCATTAGACCGATAAAGGTGTACATACCACTTCATCTCAGCCAGGTCATGTCGGCAAGGAAGCATGTCGCGAGCACAACCGCCTCAAGATGTAACTCCAAGAAACGGAATCTGATCCAAAGGCAGCTCCACGTGCCATTGGGACCTTCCTGGAGATGGAAGCCTCGTTGGGTCTCTTCTCCGCGTCGTACTTGGTCTCTGGGTACCTGAACAGCGCTCCGTGTGTCTTGGTAGTCGAAGTTGCGTCGATGACTTGAGGGGCAAAGGCGAGTGCGGAGAAGTGGCTGTTGGTCAAACACGTCGTCGATAATAAGTCACTCCGCTGATCTTCGTGACCTCCCTGAGGTTTGTCGATCATTCGCGTTTAGTGGTTTCGTCTTTGGCCATGGCGTGGTCGACGTAAGCTCTGGCTGCTTCATTGAAAAAGTCGAGGCGGTTGTTGGGAGTTCCAGGGAATCCTGGCATCTCTCCTGAATATCCTGGTGACATTAGAAACCCGGAACACATCCCACTTCCGCGCGAGTCTTGGGTAGGTTGCAGAGGCGCAGGCTCATGATGCTGTCGACCGATGAGACCGAGTTCCACCAGCCTTCCAACTTGACGATTGATGACCGGACAAGAGCTGTACACAGCGACGTGGTGCCGCCAGGATTGTAAAAGTTCATCGGGCAACAGAAGCGTGCCGAGGCGTGCCGAGATGTATTTCCGACGCCCTTTCACGAAATTATCATGATGACCACGCATGCCACGGCGTGTCGTAACCGGTGTTGGCTAGGAGACAGGTTGGAACCCGGGGCCAAGGCGGGCAGCCACGTAATGAGACCATTGCCGGAAGGGAACGTTGTCTCGGAGGACAGCCTGGGTTGTGGACAGCTTCTCGTGTATCCTGCTATCGTGCAACGTTGGAAACGCCGGGCGGCCGATCCGTTCAGCGGAGCTGGCCAAGCGGACCTGTTAGGAAAACCTCCGTCCTGCGCCGGAAGACTCAGGTGCGCCTGGCCCCAGCCTCAGGAGCCGGCCACGACGGTACCGCAGAACGCGTCGCCAGGCACGGCCGAGCAAGGGCACCGATGCCTCGGAGTGAGAAGACTCTGCCCGTTGATGGAGTCGACTCTAGGATCGATTTTGATGTGTCTTTCAGGCCTGAAGACAGTCGAGAAAGAAGAGGCAAAAGCGAACCAAAAGACAACAAAAAAGGGCATGCTTGGTTTCCTAGAAACTATCTGACGGGGAGTGCGTGTGCATGCTCCAGTAACATATGAGACAGATGGTAGCCTAGCAATTCAGGCATGATATGGGACGTTTGCGGCAACCCCGCGTTACGGCCAAGACTTGATTCTGATGAGCTTCGGGATGTCTTTGCTTCTTGCACTCAACAAGTTCCAAGGCGCACAAAACGCGTCTTAGCAATCGACCAAAGCATGACGGACCTCGACGTTGCCACACGGGCTCCCGAGAGTGACGCGGCGGAAGATGCGGCAAAGGCCGCGCCGCCGACGACCAGCACAGCGACCACCGCTGAAGATATCGCACTAGATCATTCCGGCCAACCGGCCTCCGTCGGATCAGGACTAAGCCAGCACTGTGTGACTGACAGACCGACACGTGCGTAGACCCGTTCGTCTCCCTCGCGGTACGATCACTAACAGCTTCCTGCAGCCGGTGGACAGACACCAGCGGGCGAGATCCGCAAGCTCGGCGACGTGGATGTTCGTCTGGTTTTTCCCTTTTTCTTTCTCATCACCTTCCATCCTACATGCACTGACCCCCTAGGTCTACGTGGCCAAGCCCAGCGAATACCCCCACGCGCCAGCGCGGCTGCTGCTCCTGCTGACTGGCGGCACGGGCCTCAACTCGACCAACAACCAGATCCAAGCCGACCTGTTCGCCGACGAGGGCTTTGTGGTGGTGATGCCCGACCTGTTTGGCGGCGACGTGGCGCCCAACACGACTGTGGGGGCGGAGGGTGAGGCAAGCACAGGAGACTCGGGAGACTCTGGGGAAGCTGGCGCGGTCCAGAGCTCGTCCATCCTCGACCTCTTCAAAGTCAAGGCGGTCGAGACAGTCAAAAGCTTCATGATCGACATGTGGCTGGCACGCCACACCGAGGCCAGGGTGCTGCCGATCCTGTACCGCGTGCTAGACGCCGCACGCGCCGAGTTTGCCGACGCCGTGTCGAGCGGCGGTGGCGTCTACGCGGCCGGCTACTGCTTCGGCGGGCGGTACGTGCTGCTGCTGGGGAAAGCGCCGCCAGCAGCGCTGGCCGACGCGCCAGCCGACGCATCAGCCGGTGCACCTGCCCAAGCGCCGGCCGCCAGCACGCCCCCCATCAAGGTTGGCGCGCTGGCGCACGCGACGCTGGTGTCGCCGGACGACTTCCAGGGCCTGCAGGTGCCAGTCAGCATGGTGTGCGTGGAGAACGACCCAATGTTCCCGGACGAGGTGCGCATGGCTGGCGAGGACTACCTGTCGCAGCACAACGTCGAGCATGAGGTGCAAGTGTATCCGGGCGTACCACATGGTGAGTTGGATAGTGCAGGTGATGAGAAGAAGAGGAAACACTAACAACCCAGGATTCGCCGTGGTCGGCGACTACAGCGACGAGACGATCAAGACGGCACAGGCGACGGCGTTTGAGCAGATGTTTAAATGGCTAAATGCGCATTGAGGTGGGAGGGACAAGGAAGGCAGGGCCGACGACGGTACGACATGGCGTTATGGTGCAATTTGCATGCTTACTCGTCTTTTTTTCCAACGATAGTTTAGATACAGTGCTTCAAATGCTTTCTCGCGTCTTCCGCATACAAGGCAGACGTGTCTACAGGATACTTACTCGTCTATCACACAGATGATCTTGCCCATGGACACATCCTGCTCCATGTACTCGTGGGCATCGCGAATCTGCGTCCAGGGAAAGACACGGTCGACAAAGAGGCGCAGCTCACCCGTGTCGAAGTGCGGTAGCAGCGCGGCGAGACGGTCGCGCAGGCGTGCCTGGTAGGCCGGGGTGCGAGAGCGCAGGCCGCTGCCCTCGATGCGCAGGCGCTTGCGCAGGATGGGTGCCAAGCTGATGCCGGCCGGCAGCTCGGCACCGCCCAGCAGCGCCAGCACGACAATGTGGCCATCCCTGGCGGCCGCGTCCAGGTTCTGCTCCAGGTAGCTGGCGCCCACGTAGTCGACAATCAGGTCGACGCCGCGGGACTCGGTGGCCGCCAGCACCTGCTCGGACCACGAGGCAGACGAAGTCAGAGAAGAAGAAGCAGTAGCAGCCTTCTTGTAGTTGATCGCCTTGGTCACGCCCAGCTCGCGCTCCAGAAAGGCCACTTTGGCGTCGCTGCCAGCCGTTGCGTACACAGCGGTGGCACCGGCCAGGCGCGACAGCTGCACACCGGCAATGCTGACGCCGGACGCGCCGGCATGCCACAACGCCGTCCTAATTGCTGGCGCTTCTCCCTCCTTGATCTCGTCGCCGTCCTCGCCCTCGCCCAGCCGCTCAAACTCGCCCACCTGCAGTGCCTGCACGGCCGTGAGCCACGTCTCCGGCACAGCGGCCGCCTGCACCCAGGAGAAGAAGGCTGGCTTGGGAAGCAGCATGCGCACCGACGCAACCACGTACTCGGCGTAGGCCCCGCCGTACACGAGGCCAAACACCTCGTCACCAACGGCCAGGCCAGCGTTGCCCTGGTCCCGTTCCGTTTCTCCCCCAAAGGCCTCGACCACGCCGCTGAACTCGACACCAAGCGTTTTGGGCATATGCGACGCCAGTGGGTAGTGGCCTTCGCGCTGCAGCAGGTCCATGCGGTTGAGCCCAAAGGCCTTGACGCGGACCAGCGCCTGGCCGGGTTGTGGCGTCGGTTTCGGAGTCTTGTCGTTGATGAAAAGAGCTGCGGCATTGCCGGAGCCGCCGCGGACGTCTGTTAAAAGGTGGTGGTTAGTCGAGGCATCTTGCATTGAGTTTGTGGCTTCCAGGGTAGCAGCGTACCGATAGCTTTCATGAACCCCGCCATATCAAGAACTGGATGCAAAACTGAAGACAGAGTGAGTTGTCAACGTGGTCGACTGAACGGCAAGCCATCACCTGCGAGATAGACTACAGCCGAATCACCAGTCATTACCCCACACTTGTGTCATCGGTTGACTGCCGATGCCGAGCAACGAAACTTTGCTTGAGTAATCAATCGTCCTTCGGCTTCGAGACCATTTTGCGTCGGTTGGGTAGACTGCATAAGACGACTTGTTCGTCAATCACCAGGTCGAGGAAGAAGGATGTCGAGCTGGACACAGACAGAGGACGAAAGAAAAGCTCGAGACACTGACGCGTTCGAGGAGCTTCAACCTCAGAACCACTCGGCTACACGACCAAACGCGGAAACAACACGATCTGGGGAGAAGGACGCGTCTTCTTGTACATGTACATGTTTGCCAGTACGCGGCACGCGTCTAGGCCGATCCTTTGGCTCGGCATGCAAAGAGGAGCATCGCGTGTGGGGGGACGAGGCCTAATCCCACATGTCGGCGGGAGATGAGAGTGGACGGGGAATGGACGAGTCAGGTTGGGAATGGAACTGCACTTGCTTACGGTCAGCCGCATCGAAGACGAGGCTGGAACATCGGATGAAAAGTGAAGAGTAAAAAAGGGGAAAACCCCCGCTGGTCCACTCGGTGCTACTCCTGCTGAGAAGGAGATGGCATGGCAACCTCGCTTGCGAAGCTCTGGAAATTGCGCTGGCCATATTTTTAGGACGTGGCGACGTGCAGAGGGGAAAGGGGTTAAGGAATTCTCTTCACTGGTGGAGAGGCTCTGGACCTCTCTGCGTCCTTTTTTAGAGATTACGATCCAGCATTAGTCGATCCATTTATATTGTCGCATTCTCAGTTGGGAGAAGACTGCGAGGAGAGAGAGTGGTTTTTCTTCCAGGGCAAGAATGGCTTGGAGAATGCTGATGAAGGTCGGGAAATGAGACCCGGCGTGCAAAGTGCATGAATGTCAATACGAGTAGCTCAGGAGAGGCCTGTAGTTTTGCTGCAGTCACTGCGTTTTGACGTCTGCTGTTGTGCCCTGGGCTCGTATTCCCTGCCATCATCTGTTTCATGACTCGAAGAATTCTCGGGCACGTGCGGTAAATGGGCGTATCCAAGAGCGACGGAGTGCATGCGGTGTGCTGAGTAGGTACCTTGGAGTACAACGTGAAATGAACCTCGGAAAGATACCCCGAACAGCGACAACAAACAAAGATCAATACTTCGTATGGCTAGGAGAGGGGGGTAAGGCAACTGGTTCCGGAACACGGAATGCCAGCTTTGAGCGCATGCCGTGGAGACCCGAAATGCAGCTTCAGACATGGTGACGTCGCCCAGAAGGAGAAGAGAGGCATACTCCGTACGAGAGTGCTTACTTCATGTTTACAGGCGCTAAGCATCCAGGCGCTACATGCGCTACATGCGCTACAAGGCGCTATGATGACACAACAGCGCTCTAACTTTGCCCTGTAGGCCGGACGACACGCTTGCAGGCACTATCAGAAAGCATTCCAGGCCGTTTCCGGGCGACAGCGCAGTAATCTCCTGGGCCCTAAAAGCAAGCATTAGCTACGCTTCTCCGTTCAGCCTTCCACAACAAAGGCTTCCTAGACATCGGAGATACTCCGTACGCAGTAAGCATGTTCCAGGAGCAAAGAAGAAGCCGAAATGCCTGATCGCTTGCTTGATCCTCTAGCTTCTTGGCTTCTCTCGTGTCTGTCCTATGGCACGCCCATCATAGTCAGCACCAGCAACGTTGAAAGCCTGAGCTGCGAAACAAAGAGAACCAAACAAAGCTCCTGAATCCACCAGTGCCCACTTTTCTCTTCTTTCTTTACTCCAGTCTCGTGCGCGCGTGGCGCTTTCTTTCCATCTCATTTCCGCGCCCCGCTTTTCGCAGATGTCCAAAGAAAATAGGGGATGTGCTATGTAATATCTCCGTACCGTAATCCGTACCTTGCAGCAAAATCGCGGCGTTATTTTGGCTTTTGCAAAGCTTACGAAATACGCACCATACGGAGTGAGAAGAGCACTGGAAATGAGAAAAAATAGCTTCGGCTCTAGCGACAAAGGCCTCCAAATCCGCTTCTTGTTCTTTGTCTTTTGCTTTCTTTATTCTCTCTTTCTTCTTTCTTTATCCTTTCTTTATTCCTCTTCTTTATTCCTTGTTTCCTTCCTCTAGTAGCACTTTAGTTCCTGGCAGCCATACGTTGCTTATCTCATGTACCAGCTATGCCAAACGCTTACCATGGGTACCTTGCAGCGCCATCGTCGTGACTGCGCTCATCAGCCAGCATTCCAGCGTCAATTTGTTTTGATGCTCTCCATGCCATCTGAGTGTGTTTTGATCCGCTTACAGAGGGCCAAGTACTTTCTTCCAGTTCTTCTTGTCCTGTCGTTTCTCCTCTCGCATTCCCAAAGTTTCTGTTCACAGCTTTCCACCCAACCTCGTATTCCAGCATAGGAACTCTGCCTATGTGCTCATTTCGGGGAAATACCAATGCTACAGCGGCCACTGTCTTCCCTGTTGTTGTCTGGCTATGGCCTACCAGAGGTGTGAGCGCGAATGACTCTCCACATCCCCTTTTCTGCTCCCAACGGCTCCACACCTCCACCACAACACCCCCTGTCCTTCGATCCACCTCATACGAACAAGCAACCAGGACGCCCTCTCCGCGGGCGGGCAGCGGAAAGGGAGGAGCTGCGAGTGGGTGGATCGTCCCAAGGACGTGCTGTGATTGACCAGGAGCCAGGAAAAACAACGCCAGACACCAGAGATACGGCAAATTAGGGGACCGCAGTGCCCGTTAGCGCTCGACAATCTCGTCTCGTTCTTGTCCAGTATTGTCCATGCCTAGGAGGGTGTGGTCCGCCTTAGTCCCGTTGCTAGAGCTGCTCTGTCTCTCTCACTCCCCCCCTGCTCCCCAAGAAAACACTGCCCACTGCGCTGGCCCATTCCTGTATATAAGACCTCCCTCTTGTCTCCTGTTCGGTCCTTTCCCTTTTCTCTTTCTTTCTTCTTTTCTCTTCACCCACTCTCGCTATTATCAAACGCACCCTGACTCTACAGTCAATTTCACTCGTTCAACAACTCAACTCACAACTTCCAACCTCTTCTCTTACCAACCACAAACTTCCTTTTTTCTACCGTCTTCCCGACAACCGAAAAACTCAATCAAAATGAAGTTCTCCGTTGCTTCCATCCTGGCCCTGGCCACCGCTGCCTCTGCTGCCAACTACACCACCGAGGTCGTCACCGTCCTGACCACCTACTGCCCGGAGTCCACCACTCTGACGCACAACGGCAAGACGTACACCATCACGGAGGCCACCACCCTGACCATCACGGACTGCCCGTGCACGATCACCAAGCCCGTCTGGACCTCGACCACGGTTTCGTGCAGCACCCCGTAAGTTACCATCTGATCTTCGCGCGGAAAATGCTTGATACTAACAGCTCAGGTACGTCAACACCACCAAGCCCACTGGCACTGGCAGCTACACCCCGACCACCTCGGTGCCGGTTGTCACCGCCGGTGCCGGCAAGGTCCTGCTGTCGGGCGCTGCTGGTGCCGTTGCTCTGGGTGCCGCCATCCTGCTGTAAATGGACAGCGCTGGTCGTCTTCTCTCTCCCCATTGCACATACCCTTCCCGACTGCATTCTACCTAATTCGCTTCCGCTCATGAAAATTCCCGACAAACCCTTTTGGAGAAACCGTGGGACTTTTTTTCCTTGATCCCCGTTTTTAGATGGCTTTCTCTGTTATTTTCTCTTTTTTCCTCGGTGTTGGTTCCTCTCTTCTGTCGCTCAGCAGCCGCCGGTTTTTATTTTAATTTGAAAATTCTTTTAATCTTCATGTTTTGATAGAAGTCCCGTCGGTGTGTCTGAAAGAAGAAAACCAAGAACCAGAAAAATCAATGAAACCAGAAAAGAGCAGTTTGTTGTCGAAAAATGCCACAAGAAAGAAAAGTCTTGACAATACGAATTCCTCTTTTTTCTCCAAAGCGCGATCGATATCTCTTCTGTCTTTTGTTCATGTTCTATGTTCTCGTCTTTCTGCTGTTGAAATAATGACTCGGAAAGCGTTCCTTATTTTCACAACTGCCTTTTCTTCTCTTCCCATTTCTCTTCCTATTTTCTTCCTGGTTTCGATAGACTTTCGGAGGACTTTTTAACGTCTTGGCGACCAACGTTTTGGTCGAACCTGGTTCTTTCTACCTCTTCAATAAGAATTTTTACTTTATTTCTCGAGCAACCGGGCGGCACGTATTGATTGTTGTGCTCTTCCGCTCCCCAGATTCCCCGGTTCTGCTCTTGCCTTTTTTGCCTCGAACAAAAGAGGCTCTTGCCTCTCTCTTTCTTCCCATCCTCTATCACTCCGACTTGCCACCACTCAGCCTTGGTCAGACGGGAAATTACCTGTTTTTGGGCCGCGGCCTTATCGCTGCCCCCCTCCCACCCCCCTGGCCGCCGGGCTCATCCTGAATCACCAGTCTAATCTTGTTTTGAGCTCTTTTTTGTCCTTCTCCTGGTCAAGGATACGCTTATTAGGTGGCGAGCCTTTATTCGGTTCATCTTTTCACTTCTCTTCACCTTTGTAGTGCTTTCCCTCGTTTAGTTTCGTGTTGAGACTTCTTCCTGTTTCTATTTTAGGGAGTGAGATGACACAAAGTCCAGAGTGCAATACGAATATTACCCTTCTCCTGCCCAATACGGAGTACGCCGTTTGTACGGAGCAGCTTTAGACATATTTTGCGGGACGCACAAAGTACAGACGTCAGAAATGGGGCTACTGCAGGAACAGAAACGAAATGCAGGTTTCCGTTGGCGGGCAAGCGCCGTCCCTTTTTTGCCACTGCTAAAATTTCTTTCTTTTTGGCTCCGTCTGTTGGAGTATGTTGGGGCGGAGTATTCCGTTCTCCGTGTCATTTACTACACACACTGTACTGTAAATACGAGGCGCTGTTCTCTTGTTGCTTTGGCCTCTTCTGCGCCGCAACGCTGCGGTACATCACGAACTATGGTCGTGAATCACTTGGAGACACGATTAATCGCTTCTTCAATCTATCCATACGGAGTTCCAATCGGCCTCCCTGTTGTCGGCTTTATTGCGCCCTTGCCTAGTTCTACGGAGTGTTTGGATGTACTCCGTAGATGGTAGCAGAACGTTTTTATGTGCAATTTTTGCTGTTTGCATCAACATCATCACACTCCGTCCATACATGTACTGGCTATGAATGCAACAAGATGTTTGGGTGAACAATTCATGACACTCGTGGATGTGAGACAACTTTGCAGATATATACTCCGTACTCCGTAGTACACCTCGAAATCAGTCGAATCAACCACTCCCGTGCAATGACTGGCCTTGGTTGGATGTCTTGTCTTTGATAGATCAGACCGGCATTCGGATGCGGAGGGCTGATAAAGGCGTTAATTGTGCATCTTGCAGTGATCGCCGTGTGGAAGCTCCGTTGCGAGTAGCCCTTTGGATAGTGTGTTCGGAAACGCAACTTTAAGTGAAGCAGAATAGTTACCAACAGATTGAAAATGAAGTAGGAAATTTCAAAAGAATTCAAAACGGACCGGAAAAATCAGAAACGATTCAGAACAATTCAAATAGAACCCAAGAAAACAAGCAAAACACATACAAAAATCAAACGAAAGGATCAAAATCAGAAATCCCAATACCAGACACATGAACTCTCATAGCCGTTGATAAAGCTCGGTCGGCTATGCCAAATGGGTCGATAACCGAACGGCGCAAAATGCCACGCGCGGCAGACGCCAGAGCAAAATAGTCGAACCAGAACTGTCGGCTGGTGCCACGGCAAGCGTCGATCAAGGCAAGCCCATAGAGCTCAGCCGATAGACTAAGTCGTCCGCTGCATCTCAGGTCCTTGTCGTGCGATCCCATTCTCCATAAGCCCGACAAGTCAAGCTACGCGGCGCTCTGAACAGCCAACTCGAGGATAATCTCACAGAACAGTGCTCGTTGCGGCGTGCATCGTGCTCATAGCCTCACCGCTTCAGTGCCGACAGCATTACACAACTTGGGCAATCCGGGGGAACGGGAAAATAAAGTGGGGCCGCCTCTGACCTGCCCATGGGGAAGCTGTGGTCTCCCCACTACAGCCCGGAAAGAAGGAGCTCCGAACCGAGCAAGACCCGGCGACGACAGTACAAAACAGGGGCGTGGACAGGACTGACGGCAGGGATAGCCTCTTGTGCAAATAACGGCGTTTCTAGTTGACAGAAGCAATCCACAACCTTCTTCCCTCAACCCTCCGTTTGGGTCTCTGACGGTCTGACCTCCCCCTCTTGGCCTGCTCGTCCTGCCTCTTGCCTGCTCGTCCTGCCTCTTGGCCTGCTCGTCATGGCCGACCACCCTCAGGATGAGGTGCAGCGGCACTCGTTGACCGACCCCGAGTCCTTCTGGCGCCACCAAGCCGACCAGCTTCACTGGCACCGCAAGCCGGACGCCGCCCTGCGCCACACCACGAAGACACTGCGCGGCCAAGGCAACATCAGCCACGACCACTGGGAGTGGTTCCCTGGCGGCCAGATCTCAACCTGCTACAACTGCGTCGACCGCCATGTGCTCGCCGGTCGCGGCGATGAGCCGGCCATTCTGTACGACAGCCCGGTGACCATGACCAAGCAACGCATCACCTACTCCGAGCTGCTGGCCGAGGTCGAGACTATGGCTGCGGTGCTGCGCGAGCTCGGCGTCAAGAAGGGCGACGTCGTCCTGGTGTACAGTACGTTACTCCGCATCCTGTGCATATCATCCCCTCCCGGCCTAGCTAACCATTAGTGCCCATGATCCCCGCCGCCCTGATCGGCATCCTGGCCGTCAACCGCCTCGGTGCCATCCACACCGTCGTCTTTGGCGGCTTTGCGGCCGGGGCCCTGGCCCAGCGCATCGAGGACTCGCGGCCCGTGGTTGTGCTGACAGCTTCGTGCGGCATCGACGGCAACAAGCCGCCCATTGCCTACCGCTCCTTTGTCGAGGGTGCCGTCGACCTTTCTTCCTGGAAGCCGCCGCACGTTGTCGTGTGGCAGCGCGACGTGCTGCGCTGGGACGACCTGGATGCTACCGCCGCAGCCTCTCAGAAAACCAGGGCGCTCTACTGGCAGCGGCTGGTCAGCGATGCGCGCCGACGCGGTGCCACGGCCGCGTGCGTGCCCGTGGCCTCGACCGACGGCGTGTACATCATCTACACGAGCGGCACGACGGGCAAGCCCAAGGGCGTGTTCCGCGAGGCTGGCGGACACGCCGTGGGTCTACACCTGATGATCAGCTACATGTTCAACGTCCACGGACCCGGCGATGTCATGGCCTGCTTCAGCGACATTGGCTGGGTCGTCTCGCACAGCTACACGCTCTACGGCCCGCTGCTCACAGGCGCCGCCAGCGTGCTGTACGAGGGCAAGCCTGTCGGCACGCCGGACGCCTCTGCTTTCTGGCGCATCGTCGAGGAGTATGGCGTCACCACCCTCTTCACCGCGCCCACCGCCCTGCGCGCCATTCGCAAGGACGACCCCGAGAACCGCCATCTGACCACCGTCGGCCGCCGCGGTGGCCTGCGCACCCTGCGCGCCGTCTTCCTCGCCGGCGAGCGCTCTGAACCCGCCATCATCACCATGTACCAGCAGCTGCTGACCGCCTATGGAGCCCCCGGCGCCGCCGTCGTCGACAATTGGTGGTCCTCCGAGTCCGGCTCGCCCATATCCGGCATTGCCCTTGGCGCCCACGCCGGCAAGGACCGCGCTCAGGCCGCCGCCATCCACCGCCCGTCCTCTGACAAGGAAAACAAAAGTGCGCCACCGCCGCCACCGCTGCCCATCAAACCCGGCAGCGCCGGTAAGCCCATGCCAGGCTTTGACGTGCGCGTGGTCGACGACGACGGCAACGAGTTGCCCGCCGGCAAGATGGGCAACATTGTGCTGCGCATGCCGCTGGCCCCGACCGCCCTGCGCACGCTGTGGGAGGATGAGGAGCGCTTCTACAAGGGCTACCTGAAGCGCTTTGACGGGCGCTGGCTAGACACGGGCGATGCCGGCGTCATCGACGAGGATGGCTACGTCCACATCATGGCGCGCTCCGGTGGGTTTTACTAAGAGCAACCGCAAACGCAAACTTCTACACACGCTAACCCTTTTTCTCTCTCTCCCCTTTCCCTAGACGACATTATCAACGTGGCGGCACATCGGCTGAGCACCGGCTCGCTTGAGCAGGCCATTACCAGCCATCCGCTCGTCACCGAGGCCTGCGTCGTCAGCATCCCCGACGCCCTCAAGGGCCACATGCCTTTTGCGTTTGTCAATACGAGACGCGCAGCAGCGTCGTCGTCGTCGTCGTCAGCACCAGCCACTGAGGCGCTCTTCCGGGAGATCAACGGCCGCGTGCGCGAACAGGTCGGCGCCATTGCGTCGCTAGGCGGCCTCATCGAAGGCAGCGGCATGATCCCGCGCACGCGCTCCGGCAAGACGCTGCGCCGCGTGCTGCGCGAGCTGCTGGAGAACGCCGTCCACGGCGACGTGGACGCTCCCGTCACTGTGCCGTCCACCGTGGAGGATGCGGGCGTCGTCGAGGTCGCGCGCGAGCGCATCCGCGCCTATTTCCGCGACCACGCCGCCGGAAAGCATGCTGCTATCGAGACACGGTCGAAGCTATAGGAGGACTACTATTGGATATTGCTTTATTCTGTTTGCAAGAGCTCATGGCGTATTACAACAAGACTGAAATGATAGACAGATTCACCTTTTTTACATGCCCACCGTGATTTCATAATCAACACCCCGCCACAGCCTTGCCCGCCCCACGCTAAGGCGCCCATTAATTGGCCAAAACGCGTTTTGACGCGTCTTTGCTCGGCTTTTCGCCGCCTGTCATTTTCGCCGCCTGACTCTTTACCCCGTCGCCTCTCTCCTTTGCATCTCTCGTCTGCACACACGTCGATCGCGTTCGCAGCGCCAAGTCTCTACATCCCGTTACCCCTCGAGAGCGAGAGAAACGAAACAAAGACACAACCATCGAAAGCCACAAAACAGCCATGGCCGACGCAGCAGCACGACAGGTCTCGCGTGGCGCCTTTTCGTACGTCTAGAGTCTCGCTGCAACAGTATGGGATGAGCGTTTACTAACATTGTCAATCTCCTCCCCTCTGCCAGGCTCATCTTCACCAACCCGGAAAAGGCCAAGGAGCAGTTTCCTGTGCCCATTTTCCAATGCCTCCAGGTCAAGCCGCTGGGCAACCAGCAGAACAGCGCGCAGGGCGCCGGTGAGCGGTACCGGGTTGTCCTGAGCGACGTCGAGCACTACGTGCAGACCATGCTGGCCACGCAGGCCAGCCACGTGGTGCACGACGGCAAGTTGGTGCGTGGCTGCCTGGTGCGCGTCAAGTCGTACCAGGCGAACATGGTCAAGGGCAAGAGCATCCTCATCATCCTCGACCTCGAGGTCATCGAGTCGCTCGGCACGCCCGAGCGCATTGGCGACCCCGTCACCTACGACACGAACGTGACGGCCGGCGGCCCCGTGAACACGACGATTGGCGGCACGGGATTCTACGGCGTCAAGAAGGAAGAGCCGGGCGGCGGCGGCGGCGGCAACTACAAGACCGAAGCAGCCGAGAGCCACCACAAGGCAGGGCCGACGAGCTACGGCGGCGGCAATGCGGCGTACCCCAACATCTACCCGATCGAAGGCCTGTCGCCGTTTTCGCACAAGTGGACGATCAAGGCGCGGGTGACGACCAAGTCGACCATGCGGACATGGAGCCGGCCGGGCAGCGAGGGCAAGCTGTTCAGCGTGAATCTGCTGGACGAGAGCGGCGAGATCAAGGCGACGGCATTCAACGAGCAGGCAGACCAGATATACGATCTGCTGCAGGAGGGGTCGGTGTACTACATCTCGAGCCCGTGCCGGGTCAACCTGGCCAAGAAGCAGTTCACCAACCTGGCGCACGACTACGAGCTGACGTTTGAGCGGGAGACGGTCATTGAGAAGGCCGAGGACCAGAGCAGCGTACCGCAGCTGCGCTTCAATTTCTGCAGCCTGCAGGCGCTGACGGGCCTGGAAAAGGACGCCACGGTGGACGTGATTGGCATTCTCAAGGACGTGGGCGAGTACTCGTCCTTTGAGTCGCGCCAGTCGGGCAAGACGTTTGAGAAGCGCGAGCTGACGCTGGTCGACGACAGTGGCTACAGCGTGCGCCTGACCATCTGGGGCAAGACGGCCATTGACTTTGACGCCAAGCCCGAGTCGGTGGTCGCCTTCAAGGGCACGCGCGTGTCCTTGTTTGGCGGCCGCTCGCTGTCGCTGCTGCAGTCGGGCATCATGTCCATTGATCCGGACATCACCGAGGCGCACCACCTCAAGGGCTGGTACGACTCGGCGGGCCGCAGCCACCGGTTCCTCACACACAACGACGGCGGCGCCGCCGGCGCCGGCACTGGGCGCCCGGAGACAGTCAAGACGATTGGGCAGGTGCGCGACGAGGAGCTGGGTGCGGACGACGTGGCGTACTTTACGCTCAAGGCCACGGTGGTGTTCATCAAGCAGGAGACGTTTGCATACCCGGCCTGCAGCTCCGAGGGCTGCCAGAAGAAGGTGGTGGACAACGGCGACGGCACGTGGCGGTGCGAGAAGTGCAACCTCAACCACCCGGAACCGCTGTACCGCTACACGATGATGCTCAACGTGACGGACTACACGGGCCAGCTGTGGCTGACTGCCTTTGACGAAGTGGGCCGTCTCATCATGGGCGGCAAGACGGCCAGCGAGCTGACCCAGATGCGCGACGAAGACTACGCGGCCTTTACCGCCGAGTTTGAAAAGGCCAACTGCCGCAAGTACTCATTTCGCGTGCGGGCCAAGATGGAGACGTTTGGCGATGCAAACAGGTGGGTTTTGTCTTTTCTTCTCTCTTTGTCTTCTCTCTTTGTCTTCTCTCTTTTACTTCTCTCTTCTTTGTCTCCTTTTTTCATCCCAGCTAACACCCCCAGAATCCGGTACCAGATTGTTGGCGGCAATGCTTTCGACTTCAAGAGCGAGGGCCACAAGCTTGCCGAGCTGATCAAGGAGTTTCAGCTGAGCTGATGGCCGACGACGATGGGCAACGAACAAGAATGATTACGGGATGGGTGGTGGTGCTGTCATATGGAGCCGTCTTTCTTTTTCTCTCTCTCGGTCTCCCATGTTTTTGATTTTGTTGTACTTTACTTCCTGTTGGTATCTGAGGTTCCTGCTTCTGGCCCGCTCTATGATGTCTGTGCCTCCTGTCGTGTACTCCGTATTCCCCGAGACCTTCCCCGTATTCCATCTTTGGTCGACACGCTAACCCCCGCAGAGCCGTCGACGGCTGTCGCCTTGAACAAATTCCCGAATAGTGTAGTTACCTAGGTAGGTAAGTCCATAGGCAATGGGCGGCACGCATACGCATTTCTAAGACCCTAGTCCAGTGCATGCGTTCGAGAAAGAATGCCTCCTTTACCGGGCAGCTACACATGACTCGAACGTTGTTGGCAAATGCTTGTTTATTTCGTGTTTTAGCTCAGACCAGAGCGAGAGCAGAATTGGGTAGCCTCTTTACTCCGTAGGCCTTGTCAATTGGCGTATTGCCACTGGCTGCGGCGCTGACCGGGTATACGCTGGACCGGATATAAAACGCTTACGGGGCAGCAGGTGCGGCGGAGAATGGCGCTGTGGTGAGATGCCGATTACCCGGCAGGCTCGTCCCGTGACGTCTATGTTGTGTCATAATATGCCCCGTCCCTTCACGAGGCTCCTCTCCGACAGCCTTTGAATGCCTTGCGGCCAAGAACATCGTCTTGGCTTCAGCTTTGCTCCGTAGCCGGTCCGGAGGAGTCCTTACCCAGGAGCTCCTCACCACATCTTCCTGCCAGGCTATGTTGGTCGGCCGACTCGCTAGGATCGTGCGGCCCTCCGTACGGGGCGATAGCTTGACTCTGGAGCCTCCACACTCCACATTTCATGGATGGCTTCTTGGGCACTTATGAAGGAGCGACGCTCCAGAAAATTTACCTGAAGCCGGTCATTGACGCCGACAGCGGACCACCACTGGACCACGCACCACGCACCACGCACTATCTCAACACCTCTTTTCAATTCCCATTCTAGTTTCTGTACTTTACACTCTGTTTTTACCAGCATGCTCCGGCATCACGTCTTGCTGCTGACTCGTTTGTGATTTCCCGTCACCTCGGCATCTTGGAACCACGTGACCGCGAAACGTGTTGTACGGCCAAGGATACACAAGAAGCACTTACACGCCGGCCATGGCCCAGGATAAGAGCAGTGGCACTGACACGCCTCAGCCACCGCATGATGACGGAGTCTTGGAGGGGCGGACCGAACTGGCGCCGGGCGCGGCACCTGACACCGTGACGTTGCCATTGTCCGTATCGGAGGTTCTGTCCGAGAAGCCGTCGGACCAGGAGAGTGATGGAGTTGCCACAAGACAATTAGGCAGTAGTGAGAAGGAGACCGACAACGTGAACGGCGGCAAACATCATGACGGGGCCGATGAGGCGGACGACGATGACGACGACGACGACGACAGCGACGACAACAGCAGCAACCAGGAGCCGCCAGAGGACGACGGGATCCCACCGTTTGCCGACGATGCTGGCGCTGGCTTGCAGGCGATCGAGAGCGCGCGCGCATACCGCGATCTGCGACGGCCATCACACGAGAGCAACCGGAACCGCAGCCGCAGCCATAGCCGGAGCCGGCCGCCGTCGATGGTCAGCCGCGGCACGCTCAGCCGCACAACGTCGCGCACGCCGACAGTTGTGCCTCGAGGTCAGCGGCGCGGCCTGTTTGGCCGCTTCGCCATCCTGCCCGAGGTGGAACGGCCGTATGAGTACCCGAACCGGACCAAGTGGCTGATCACGTTGATCGTGGCGCTGTCGGCGGCCGGCGGGCCCATGGGCTCGGCCATCTTCTATCCGTCCATTGCGCAGATGACAATCGACCTGCACACAACACGCAGCGTGGCCAACCTGACGGTGGCGCTGTACATGCTGTCCATGGGCATCTTCCCGTTGTGGTGGTCGGCCTTTTCGGAGACGCTCGGCCGCCGCACCATCTACATCATCTCCTTTTCGCTCTTCCTCCTCTTCTCCATCCTCAGCGCCATCAGCCGCAGCATCGGCATGCTGACCGTCATGCGCCTGCTCGCCGGCGGCGCTTCTGCCTCGGTCCAGGCCGTCGGCGCCGGCACGCTCGCCGACATCTGGGAGCCGCGCGAGCGTGGCACGGCCATGGGCATCTTCTACCTCGGCCCGCTCATGGGCCCGCTGGTCGCGCCCGTCATCGGCGGCGTGCTGTCGCAGGCCTGGGGCTGGCAGAGCACCATGTGGTTCCTCGCCATTTACGGCGGCCTCACGCTCATCATGCTCTTCTTCTGTCTGCCCGAGACGCTAGCCCGCGGCCGTCGAGGTCCGCCGGTTGCCGCCGCCGACGCCGCCGACAACACTGCCGACGCAAACGATGCCACGCCGTCGCTAAGCCGCAGGACGACGACACAGTCAGTGCGCGTGCACACGAAGCGCGTCGGCGTCTTTCTCAAGTACGCCTTTGTGCAGCCGCTGTCGGTGCTGCTGTACCTGCGCTTCATGCCCATCCTGCTGACGGTGGTGTTTGGCTCCGTCGCTTTCGCCTCGTTATACGTGCTCAACGTCAGCGTGCAGTCGGCCTTTTCGTCGCCGCCGTACGGCTACAAGGAAATCATCGTCGGCCTGTTCTACCTGCCCAGCAGCCTGGGCTACATCCTGGTGTCGCTCCTGGGCGGCCGCTGGATCGACTACATCATGGTGCGCGAGGCGCGCCGGGCCGGCCGCTACGACGCCCACGGCAAGCCCGTCTTCCTGCCTGAGGACCGCATGCGCGAGAACGCCTGGCTGGCGGCCAGCATGTTCCCGGCGGCGCTGCTCTGGTTCGGCTGGAGCGTGCAGTACGGCGTCACGTGGATCGTGCCGTCGATTGCCAACTTCTTCTTCGGATTCGGCAGCATGCTGGTCTTTGGTTGCGCCACCACCATGCTGACCGAGTTCCTGCCACGTCGCAGCTCCGGCGGCATCGCCGTCAACAATTTTGTTCGCAATATCTTTTCCTGCATTGGCACCGTTGTCACGCAGCCGCTCATCGGCGCCATGAACTACGGCTGGCTCTTTACCATGCTGGCCATTATCTGTTTTGTCGTTGGCAACGGCTGCATCTTCCTTCTGCGGCGGTACGGGTCCAAGTGGCGTAAAGAGCTCGACGAGAAGCTGAGTAAAGAGTAGGTTAAAGGAAACCTGGGAACGGGTAAGATTTTTTTTCATTTTTTCTCTTTTAAAAGTCTTGTATATATACCACCAGCGTTTTTCTTTTCAAATGAGAGCATATTCCTTCGTGACTCTTTAGAGACGCAGAGTGTCCGAGTCATGACGCCGCCGGAAACAGCTTGCCCAGCGCCTCCAGGCTGATGTTGCCACCGCTGAGCACGATGCCCAGATCCCAGCCGTGCGGCCCAGCCTCTTGCTCGACGCGCCGCCGGAAGTCCTCGTTGTAGAGCACAACGGCCAGCGGCACTGCCGCGCTGGGCTCTACCACGATCTTGAGCCGCTCTAGAATCAGCCGCAGCGCTGCCTTGATCTGCTCCTCACCGACGCTGTACATGCCGTCCACCCCCTTGTTGGGGCCAGGCGTCTGACCCGTCAGTACCGCCCAGTTGGTCACCCCAACCGGTGTGCGCAGGCCGTCCGCAATCGTCAGCGACTTGACCGTCTCAATGCGCCGGCCTTGGGCCAGCCCCCGCGCGCAGTCGTCGGCCCCGTCCAGTGACGGCTCGGCGCCGAACACGCGGATGCCCGTGCCCTCGGCCGATAGGACGACGCCGGACAGAAGGCCACCGCCACCACACGGCGCCATCATGGCGTCGAGGCCGCCGGGGTTGGAGGGATCGGCGGGGTCCCCGTTCTCAGCTACTGTCGTCGGCGCCCGCAGAAAGGCGGTCGGCGCTGTGGCCACCGGAGTCTCTGTCCGCTTAGCCTCGACCACCTGCTCCTGCAGCTCTAGGCCGACGGTGCCCTGGCCCAGGATGATGTCAGGGTGGTCGTACGGCGGCACGAGGCGGCCGCCCGTCCGGGCAATGACATCGGCGGCAGCGGCCTCGCGCTCGGCCGCCAGCGGCCCGCTGAAGATGACGTTGGCGCCGTAGCCACGCGTGGCCGCCACCTTGGGCGCCGCCGAGATGCTGGGCATCACAATGTGCGCCGGCATGCCGGCCGTCCGCGCGGCCAGCGCCAGCGCCTGGGCATGGTTTCCCGAACTGTGGGTGACGACACCCTTGGCAAACCCGCCACCCGCCTCCCAGCCCGGCTCGCGCTTGAGCCGCTCGACGGCGTGGAAGGCGCCGCGCACCTTGAAGGCGCCGATGCGCTGCAAGTTCTCGCACTTGAACCAGATGCGTAGACTGGGTCGGGCAGAGCGCGTGGCAGAGGCCCACGGCGTGCCGGTCAGCTCCTCTGGCGTGCGCGGCGTCGAGACCACGGCATCAATGGTGCGGTTGTTCAGGACGGGCGTGCGGTGAATAAAGGGCTTGATGATCGCGTGCGCCTCGACGACGGAAGCCCGCGTCAGCGGCGCGCAGGTCGACACGTCGGCCATGGCGACCGGGACTGCGGTGGATGACGAGGATGGTCGGCGTGGAGAAGGAACGGAGACGTAGAACCAGAGCTTGCAGAGCGTACGGAGTACTCCGTACAAGTTGTCGTTCTTCAGCATCGCCGGAAGGGACGTGATTGGCCGTTTGGGTGGGACTTACCGCGCCAAGGCAAGAAGGCCTCTGGCGTGCTTCGAGCACACATAAGCGTCACAATTCTTGCTTCATAACCCGGATCCATAACTATAAACTTGCAAAGTCCTTTACATCTTTGTCCTTCACATATCCAGCGAGTCTGTGTTCGGCCTGTTCCATTATCTTTTTTGCCTATTGATTGTCCTTTTGTCCCCCATTCCCCAATGTCCCATGAAGGGGCAAGAATGCCTGTTTCGGCATTTACTTCTGGTTCTCGGGGCGCAGAGAGCTGTGAAGAAAATTAGCAGAGGTTATTTTAAAGCAGCTGAGGACAGGGAAACATACCGGACGGCCTTTCCGGCGCGCCAGATCTCCAGGTTGCGGATCTCCTCCATCTCGGCCTCGTACTTCTCGCGGTAGTCCTTCTGGCTGTTGTAGTCGAGCGAGCGCTGGGTCTCAGTGCCGTCCCGCACGGAGTCGTACAGGTTGTTAAACACGGGCTTCAAGGCGTCCTTGAACCGCGGCGTCCAGTCGATGGCGCCACGCCGCGCCGTGGTCGAGCAGGCCTCGTACATCCAGTCCATGCCGTTGGCGCCGATCAGCGGGTACAGGCTCTGGGTGGCCTCCTCGACAGTCTCGTTGAATGCCTCGGACGGGCTGTGGCCGCGCTCGCGCAGCACCTCGTACTGGGCCAGGAACATGCCGTGGATGCCGCCCATCAGGCAGCCGCGCTCACCGTACAGGTCCGAGTAGACCTCCTTCTCAAAGGTGGTCTTGTACAGGTAGCCGGAGCCAATGGCGACGCCAATGGCCTGGGCCTTCTCCTCAGCCTTGCCGGTCACGTCCTGGAAGACGGCAAACGACGAGTTGATACCGCGGCCCTCGCGGAAGAGCGAGCGCACGGTGCGGCCGGAGCCCTTGGGGGCGACCAGGATGACGTCAATGTCCGCAGGAACGTCGACCTTGGTGAGGTCCTTGAAGACGGGGGAGAAGCCGTGGGAGAAGTAAAGCGTCTAGATGGTCAGCACCGAAGAAATAAACAAACAACAACGACAAGACAACTCACCTTGCCCTTGGTCAGCTGCGGCTTGATGTGCGGCCAGGTCTCGGACTGGGCAGCATCCGACAGCAGGTTCATGATGATGGTGCCGCGGCTGATGGCATCGTCCACCTCGAACAGGTTCTTGCCCGGGACCCAGCCGTCCTGCACGGCGTCCTTCCACGACTTGCCGTCCTTGCGCACGCCAATGATGACGTTGACGCCGTTGTCGCGCAGGTTCAGACCCTGGCCGTGGCCCTGGGAGCCATAGCCGATCAGAGCAAACGTGTCATCCTTGAAGTAGTCCTGTAGTAGGGGAAAAAACACCCGTCAGTTTCCCGCGGTAAAGGCAAGGCCGCAGAGAGGACAACGTACCAGGAGCTTCTCCTTGGGCCAGTCCTCGCGCTCTGTTCAAGAACGAAACGTCAGCAATGCCAGCCACCCCACAGCCGAGTCTATTGACTCCCTTTCCCTTGTTCCTATCCTTGACACAACTCACCCCAGACCTGCTCCTTGGAACCAGCAAAGTCAATGGTCTTGACGCCGCGCACCTGCTGCTGGCCGACCTTGGCCGGCATGACAGCAGAGACGGCAGCCTTTGCGCGGACGAGGCCGGCAGCGGCCACAAACGCGCGGCGCTGAGCGGGGGCCACAACCTGGCGGGCCAGGGGGGTGCGGAGAACCTTGGAAAAGCCACGAGAAGCCATTGTGAGGGGAGAGAGAGACAGAGAGAAACGAACAGAAAGACGTGGGTTGTAAAAGAACAGAATGAGGATCTGGAAAAGAAGACGAGGGAGTCTTTTTGTGGAAGATCAATAGGATCGAGAGAACCCCGGTCAAGGACAAAAAAATAAAAAAAAATGCAACGGTTTACAAAAAAATTGGGAACGAGCTGTCGAATTCCAAGATTTGATTGGCGCGGAGACTCGCACATCTCCGGTAGTGGCCTTTTTGGCGCTAGGTTTTTACCCCTCCGCCACTTTCTTGTGCCTCTTCTCGCCTGGGCCCGACTTCGGTGCAGTGCAGCTGGTATCTCAATGCTTACATAATATTTTCAATATTAGGAACTGAAAGACGTCCTCTATTTCACCTTCCAGCAGTCTATCATCAATTCTATCTCGTCCCATCTTTCTTGTGAACCATGATAAACATCTGTCCGAACAGTCGTCATGGTACGCGCGGTATAGTTAAAAACCAGCCAGCGAGAAGAGCTGGGATACTGAGGTAAAGAAAAGAGAAGAGAGAAGGGAAAAGATGTAGCAGGAAAGAGCGGGACGAAACAGGAAGGGAGAAGCTGGTCAAGCTGGTATGCAGTAACAAGGGTTTGAAGACCCCCCAAAAGCGAGAAAAGAAAATGAAACAAAAGTCGTTTAAAAGATGCAAGCCCGTGACTCCTCATGATACATGCGTCCCTCTCTCCTCTCTCGCCTTCCGTCTCCATTTCCTAGCCCTCTTCGACTTGTGTTGCTCCGTTCCATCTTTCCAACTTTGTCACATCCCCCTTTCTCTCTCTACTTCCCACTGAGCACCTTGTCAAAGGCCTCTCCGCGCACTAAGCCGCCAGCCATGGCTAAGCGCACGTTGCGCTTGAACAGCTCGCGGTGTGAACGCAGGTCCTCGGCTGCCTCCTTGTTGAGTGGATCGGATGCGTTGGGTTCGAGGAAGAGAAACTAGAAAAAGCAAGTGTCAGGATAATCATGTCTGGGAGGGGGGCAAAAGAAACAAGGAAGAAAAACGGAGGGATGGGGCGCGGGCACCCACCTGCAGACCGACGATCACAGCGTTGAGATTCAAAACTGGCTTCCAATCTTCGCGCAAAATGTTGAGGCACACCTTGCCCTCCAGGTCAATGTTGGGGTGGTATATCTTCTGCTGGCACTCGACCTTGGGCGGGTCGTGCGGAAAGTTGGCGTTGATGTGGAACTTGAAGGTGAAGTGGCCGCCGCGGTACATCCCCTCGTCGGGTTCAATGGTCAGGGTAAAGTTGAGAATGTCGTCGGGGTCGGGGAAATCGATACGCATCGTCGAGCCCAGCGACAGTTCGGACAAGTCTTTGTGGTGTCAGCACCCAGTTCAACCCCCCCTGTCTTTTCCTCCATTCTTTCTTCTTACCCTTTTGTACTCGCAGCTGCGCGGCCGTCACCTTCTTCTTCTTGCCACCGGCCCCAGCACCCTCGGCATTCTCAGCCTTCTGCTGCTCCTTTTTCTATTGCCCCAAGACGGTTAGTTAACGCCCCCTCCTGCCTCGTGCCTCTCGTTTCGTCTAGGACTAGAAGGAAACGCACCATAGACCAGATCTTCAACATGTTGGCGGTCGGGACGTGTACTCCCCAACACGCGTGGGTTCTCGCGGGGCGCAGTGGACGGGGAGGACAAAAGCCGCTGACAGTTGTTGCTTGGAGCACAAGCCCCGGTTTGCTGTGAACGTGCACAAAAGACTCGGCTTGGCGTGGCTGCGTATACACACTCGCAGAAGAGAAAGCGGCGGAGGGTTGTGTCGGAGCTGGTCGTCGTCGCAGGGATAACGCTCGTTGCTTTGAAATTGGGCTGGAACAAAACCAATTCGGTGTTGGGTGGAAGCAAAGGAGGGGGGAAAAGAAACTGCAAGCAATAGTGCGACAGGAAGATGCAAGCAAAATAGGAAGAGGCAAAGGACAAAATGCGTAATGCGTGTCGATGCAGTTGCGCCGGGAGAAGGTGTGGTCGTGTGCCTTGTCAAAGTGAGAGAGCCTGGAGGTTCGTTTGGTGATAGGAGTTTCGGACCAGAAGGCCATGCGGCTCGATGGCGTAGAGTGGGGTTCACAGCCGCTCTGCCTTGTGGCCCGGCAGGGAACAGCCCAGAATATCATTAGTCATTTAGATAGGCGAAGGCGACGTGCCTTTGCCACGCGCCACATTTGTGATCACTTCATGATCGCAAATCTTTGCAACGGCACACAGCCCACAAGACATAGGGACTATCGTTCTGTATTTCAAAATAGATATCGAAGAGGTTGCTCAGGATCCATGACAAACAGAGGTATGAAAGGCAGAGGCATGCAAAAAATAAAGAGAAACTAGAAGAAAGAGACTGCAGTAAAAGAAAAGAAACGCCGATGCCCCATGCCGTTTTTTACGCTCCCCCGAAATCGCTTTGCAACGGACTGATGCTGGCCACCGGGGACATGTAGATTAAATCCGCTTGTCCTCGCAAGATGTTGGCTCTGGTTTCCAAATACTGGCCTCCAATCTCAACAAAGCACGTACCACCGCATCCAACAAGCTGGTTCCTTGCTCATATGGATATATGGATTGGCATCCCCCCTTAGATGTCGCTCGGGTGAGCTATTTGGCAAACAGAGGAATGGCGCACATGGACTGCACATCGCCTTAACGACGGGAGATGCAGCACATGATGCCAGTCTTGCCCAGGAAGTAGAGGAAGCCGATGAACCGGAAAATAGACAGGAAGCAGGTTGCAAAAAGAATGAAGCGGAAGAACCAAGCAGTACGGGTGCCTGATGCATGCTGTTCAAAAAATAAGAGTCAGTATGGAATCCATGGTAAAACAAAAACACAGCAGATACGTACACCGATGCCGATGTTGTCGAAATTGTCGCTGGTAATGAGGACGACCAAAATGCAGTTCGAGAAGAGCCAAAGAACGACAAGTGTCGTGCGGAAGGACTTGTACGAGTCCTGGATATCCTTTGGCTCAGGCTTCTCCTCCTCGTGATACGGCTCGAGGGCGCGCTTGACAGTCGACTCAAACTGCTTGTCAATGTCTTCCTGCGGCTTGTCGATTTCTTCTACCACCACTTCGTCCTTCTCGCCCTTTGAGATTTGTGCAGACGGTAGAGCTTCTTGCTTGTCCGAGCCCTTGGTTCCCCAAGACACATCGTGCCAGTTGTTGAAAGCATACACCATCAGGATGTTGATATACGTCGACATGAGGACCAGGTAATAGGGGAACGAGTGGAGCATGTGCCAGGGGTCAAGGTACATGATCGATGCGATGAAGTAGAGGCCGTAGATGGTAAACAGAGACAGAATGATGACGCCGGCGGCACCCGCGTTGGCACTGAAAACGCTGCTCATGAAATCGTTGACGCTGGACGTTTTGATCTGTTCTTGAACGGGCGTCTTGAAGGCCTGCACAACCAGATAGCCGGACAAGACCAAGATGTACGCTTGGATAAAGCCAAAGGCGAAGAAAGACGTGACATAGGTCCATTTGGAGCCCTTAGGCCGGTTGCCCAGCGCCAGAATGAATTGGAGAATGACAAAGGCCAGGTAGATGTACTTCAAAACGGAGTTGATCAGAGGCGTGGCGCGATCGCCAAATGGCCAGGCGTGGTGCTCAGAGCTCGTGGTCGATTCAACCTCCGGTGTGCCGACGAGGTCCATGATGACGGAAGTAGTAAGCCAGTAAGAGGCTAGCGAGAACCAGGTGAAGATGACGTTGGCGATGTTGTACAGAAGCTGGAAATGCAAAAAGATCATGCGGATGATGTTGTGCCCGCTCTTGTACATGCGACCGAAGTGCATCAGCGAGTACAGACTGGCAGCAAACGAACCGTTCAGCCAGCGACGACGCTGGCCGATGAACTCGGCAGCGCCCTCAGGCACATCTGTCTCGCCCTTTGCCGCCTTGATGTAAGACAGATGCCACTTTTGGCCAGCCTTGGCGACCAGCTCGAAGCACAGAATGCGGTCCTCGGCCAAGAACATGTTCTTCTTGAAGATGTTCATGCCCTCGATGCCCTTCTTGCCAAGGATGGCCGACAACGTGTGGTCACCATGGAAGTACTGGTCTAGCGGACGGCCCATGATCGCACGGAAGCGGTAGGCCGAGAAGGCACCGGGCAGCACACTAACGTAGCCAAAGGCGCTCTCCAGCGGCTTGTCGAGGATGTTGGAGATCTTGTATTCGAAGTTTTGGACAGCGACCAGCGGGTTTAGCAGTTTGCGGCCACCTTTGCCCAACATGGCATGGATCTCGCCGCAAGCGCCACCGAGGTCCTTGTCGTTGTAGAAACCCTCCCAGAGCGCAAGCAGCGATTTGGGGCTGGGCTTGGTACCAGCATCTAGGAGAATGCAGACCTCGGGGTTCAAAATACGGCCAAAAGCATTGAAGAGCCACCGGTGCGAGTTGATCTTCTTGCTGTTCTTCTGCTTTAAACAGAAGATGAACTGGACAGGCGGCAGTGTTGAGGGGCCATCACTGACCGGGCGGATGAGCTGCTGGTTGGGTGTCACCGACAGCTGGGTCGTGTACTCAAAAATATGAGCCACGGTCTCCTGGCCGTCGACGTCCTTCTTGATCACACCATCTTGGTAGACACCGACCGTGGCGAGCACGTCCAGGACGCTCTTGTCGGCCTTATCCAAGCCGTCAAAGACGAGACAGACAACGATTTTCTGCCAGGCCGGACCACCTTTGTTCCAAAACGTCGATTTCTTGAGGTTCACAATGTCGCGAATATTTTGCATGACGCCGTGCAGCGTGCGAGACAGAAGGACCTTGTCTTCGTTGTAGTAGGTGATGGCAATGAGCAGCTCGGTGTGGCGGTTGTACATGCGAGGACGCAAGTCGTAGCCGTTCTTGAGCGTAAAGTCGTTGGGATCACAGGTGGCCGCGGTATAGCGCATCTTGAAGAACTCGTCGTGGTTGGTCTGCGCCTCGAGATAGCGTTGCTGCACCGAGTTGCGGATGGCACTGGGAACGGGATATTCGAGACTCAGAACGGAGCCATGTACCAGTTTGACCCTGCGAGTTGCGTAGCGCTTCAGACCGCCGCCGGAAGACTGCTGCTGTTGACGCCGGTAAAAGCTGTCGTCGGGGTCGCCGCCCATGGAGAGAGTTGATTGGGGCCGGCCTCCGCCGAAGCCGCCGTAGGGATCGGCACGATAGGCGCCACTAGAGAGCCCGGTGTCGTTTTGGAAAGGAGACGGTGCAGCAGGAAAGCCGCCACCACCACGCATCGCCGCGGCGGCACCAGGGGCGTAGGACTCGGTCAAGCTGTACGTTGACTCTGGTCGGATTGAAGGCACGCCGGCGCCTAGGTGGTCATGGTCGTAGTGCGAGGTGCCCTGGTTCAAGAGACCGAGTCGTGCTTCATCGCTTTCGTCAGCTGGTGGGATGTGGTACTGCGAGAAGGTCTATGTTAGCGTCCATATCCAGTCTTCCGCTTCCACGACCACCAACCGTCCGATCATACCTGGCTCCCGGGAGGGAGGTCCTGCAAATGGTGGCCCTCATAGCCTCCGTGCCCGTCTTGGCCACGGTATGCCATTGTTAGTGTTTAGGAGGGCGACGACGGCGCGAGTTGGAACTGAAACAGCAGCTAGAGGTCTAGATCGTGGAAAGGGCAAATCGTTACGCCGCAAGAGAGGGCGATGGCTTGCTGAAGAGAAGACGGGAGCCCAGGGGAGCGAGTCGGAATGGATGCACCGTCTGTTGTTCTGCGGAAAAACAGCAATATGTGCTCAGGGGAACGGTTCTGGAGAAGGGATAGGCAGGGGGACTGGCCCGGTTTTGTTGTTGGCTTGTGTTGTTTCGTTGGGCTTTTTTGCAGCTTCCGCTCAGAGAGCCGCTGAACAGCGCTTGTTCAGAAACCCCTTGGACCACGGGGGGCGAGAAAGCTGTCCGGATGCAGCCGCCGTTGGAAACGTGAAAGAAGTGCAGCTTGCGAGATCAACAATGGAGATGGAAAAGAAGAGCATAAAAAACCAGAGAAGAAAGAAGGTGTGGAGGGGAAGGAAGCAAGATAGGAGATGGAAGAAATTTGGGCTAGATGCTGGAAGAGGCAATGAAAACCTAATGCTCAGCGGGAAAGGTGCTGCTGGGGCTGAGCCAAAGCTGGCTTGGCTGCTGGCTGGCTAATAATAAGGCTTACGGGGTATACGTTGTGGGACCAGCAAGGGGCGGAGGGGCGCTGGCTGAGAAGATGAAGGGGAAAATCTTGATTTTAATACCTGAGAAGAAGAGCATCCAAAAAGACGGAGTACATGTACCTGCGTACGAAGCTCAAATAGTGTGATGCCGTGTGCAAATTCTACACAAAGCCCGAAACGATGCCATTTTTGATATAGCTTGTGGGCGAGTTTGGACATCGCGGGGACGGCCATGGCCACTTTCCCAGACCGGAAAACTGAAGACTTCTCAGCCGTTCGGCCTTTCGACCGTCTAGCTACTCGCCAGCTCTAGCTTCCCCAACCGCGTCGATGTCGTGCCGTTTGTCTGTAACAAGAAACCTTTTTCACCTGCCGTGCAGCCGCATGCGCTTTTCTTTGCCACATCTGGACTCGTATTGGTCCTCGAAACGAAAGCATACTTCTCCCTTTTATTAATCCGTTCATCTTCACTGCAATGTCTCTTATTATTCCTGCTTTTCGTCTTATTCCAGCGTGCTATTGCGGCAGTACGACACCTAAAGTTGCCCTTGCTCCAGGGGGAAGTCACCGTGTTTCAACCTTGCCTTGGCTCGACGAGGCTAAAACAAACAACCTGGCCGTCACGCCAATCAATAGAGGCAATGCCACAATGACCACTCATGGGCACACGTCGTAACTCGTAACCGTGCATACAGAGTACTCCGTATATTCGTTGAGCCAAATAAAAAGGCCTCTAATTCCAGGAGAAGTCCTGTCTCGCAGCGTCTTGCGCGGCTAACACGGCTGCTGTTAACAGACTGGGCTTTAATCGGACGTTGAGCCTCGCGATCGGCAGGAGAAAGAACAACATATTAAACGGCTATTTTTTAGTGGCTTTACTGTTGGCTCTCCGTAAGAGTTGATATGTCACCTCAGAACCCGCGCTGAATAAGAGAAGCATTACTTTTCTGTATTGCATCTGCATCTCCTCTCAGAAACCGCGATCCTGGCTTTGCAGCTATTGTCTTGATACTTGTGCCCTGATTTTCGACGCGTTTGTTCCTTCGCCGTCTGGAAGGATAAAAATAGCCAACGCGTATGAAAAGGGGGACCTTTGGTGGCGGTGGCATCCGGACCCACCTAAACCATGCCGCTTTCAGATAGCCAGTGCGGCGGTGCAACTTGTGCGCCAAGATCCAAATTCAGCCCCTGAAGCTGACCTCTCCAAGCTCCTCTTCCTTCGGTACACGTGCAACGCCCCTGAAATTTAGCTATCACTAAATCTAGTAGGGTGATTGTCATTTTCATCTTTAACAGCCAGACAAGAGAGAGCAAGCATGATAAAATGAGAAGGCGAACCTCGGCTGGCCCAACAAGTCGAAGACGCTCTATATAACACGTGTTGCCAAACGTCGCTTCTGATAGGATAGCTAGCGGCAACACAACCAATGCTCCATACAAGTTATGAGCTTCATGCCAAGAAAGTATCTACTTCCACCATCAGAAGAGAAGCAAAATCAAGCGACGACAGAAAAGATGAGCAGGCCCTAATTCTCGCCATACAGAAACATCTGGCCTGGATTAATTTCACAAGAGCTGGCTTATCCGGGAGCATGAAGCAGCCGCGCGATGTTGAATGGAAGAGTGGCTTGTTTGGATTCATAACTGAACAGAACGGGGCCATGACAGAAAGGATGGCCAGAACAAGGTGCAGGTTTCCAAGTGCTGTTGCCTCTGTCACTTGCTAGCCTGTCCACGATAGGTTCCGACGCGTCGCCTCCCAGCGACATCTGGACACTATCTTCACATGCCGCGGGGATGAGCGTCAGGCTTCATCCATGCACCGCCGTCCCAACTTTTGTCGCCTTCCGCTTTAGAATGCGGCAAAGACAAGAGATGGAGGTGTGAGCAGCCGTTGTTCTTGCTTGCTTGTCCGCCACTTGACGGAGACTTATCGGTCTAGAAAGTAGAACTCGCTCTCAGACACACAAGGCTGCGACCTGCTCTTAGAACTTGCTGACGTGTGCCAGTGAGTCTAAGAGGATGGCTCCGGCCTAGCTCTTCCGTCTTGCCGTGTGTGAAGGCCAGCCACAGCTGCACATTCCACATCGGAGAATAATACACGCGTCGCGCGTATGGACGGGGTACTCCGTGCCTTGACGGAATTGCCTACCTGAGTAAAGTAGCTTCGTTCTCGGTCATGTCCCACTTGACGGCATCGCTAGAGTATTCGCGTCCCAGGTGGACGCTGTCTCACTTGAGCTTTCTGTCACCCCTTGACCGCTTTGTAGCCTTGTGACATATCCGAATCGTCCAGAATAACATCGCCTGTGACCTGCACAAGGGATTTACTGTGTGATGCGCTTCGTACACATACCTTGCCGACGCAGATATGTCTTATGTACTCTGTACGAAGTAGGCCTATCATATTTCTCATTTTCTCTTCCTTACCTACCAGGTACCCACCTATTGTTGCACACGCAACGGATAGAAAGTGCCAAAGAAGCATGGTCAACCTGGCGAGGGTTATATGAAGGCATCGCAACAAAGACAACTGCGGAGCATGTGTAGCTTCGTACTGATTGAGATGATCTGTAATCCGAAAGAGAACAACCTTTCTCAACAGAACTAGGTCATAGATCCCAGACCATTGAATTGCTTTATCAGTATGAATGAAGTTTCTCTTGAAGGCCTACTTGATATTCACCGCACATCAATCAGCCCCCGCTTCCGCACACCCACGGGTATGGGAGGCTGCGTTTGCTTTCCATCTCTTGGTTCTTTTTGCTTCTCTCTTTATTTTTCCCTCTGTTACACGTTTCTAGATCAACTTATTGGAAGACCGACCTTCGCAAATCCTGCTCAGGGATACGCGCGGCAAGGAGTCGGGCACGAGAGGCGGGCACGACAGCAGAGGTCCAAAGGAACCGATGGCCAGTAAGGGGAAGAACGGAGCACACCATACTCCGTGAAACGGTCCTCGTTCATGTCGGCCAAGTGTGCCATTACCCTTCCCTGCCGACCAAGGAGAGCCTGGCAGGCCGTATTTTCAGGGTTTCTATGACTGTTTTAGCCTATGTCGTTTTTACGGAGTATTCTGTACATGTATTTACCTCTCGGTTTCTTTTGAGGTCTTCCTTGATCTCTTTTTCCTTCCACTACCTTTACTTCTTTGCTTGTTTTGCCAGACGTCCGTAATCTCTATACAGATCCGAGCAAGATCTCCAAGCATCTATCCCGAGATTTTATCATTTTAATTTTATGTCACGCATCAAAGCAATATCAAGGTTTTCGTTTCCGTCTTCCTTCTGATCCTCGCTTGCTCGCCTTTTGTCGCGTGTTCGCTTTTTGCCATTCTGGTTTCTGTTGTGGTGTCTTTTTAAAAGGATTGGAAGACGAGGAAGCTTCCGGACAAGGGTACGTACAGTACAAGTATACTCTGAGGGGAACACAACATCAACTTGTAACCACAAGCTCATGTCTTTTGCACACACGTCTCGCCCTCCCTCTCGTCTTGGCCACGGCCTACGTGAGCGGATCTATGATCGTATTTTCTTGTACTTCGCCATGAGCAAGTGGGACGTTCGTCTTCCGTTAAATGACATTGCAAGAGCTTGGCCGTGCCTTGCCGGAGGCTCAAAATCAAGGAACAGGTTTCTGCAGAATCCTATTTATATCACCAACTTGGCATCGAGCCAGCAAGACAGGCCATTGACGCTGTGTCGCTTGTCGTTGTTGGAGCGCCGTAAAGGACAGCCGTCCAAGACAACTCGTATATAGAGTTGTCCTTCGGATAGCATGCGAGAAGAGAATACTCGCTGTTGAGTGAGACACGGACTTAGCTGGTAGCTAGTATGCCAACCTTATGATCGTCGTGAGAAGTCTCGATGAAAACCATAAACGTGTGTGGCCTGCTAACTCACAGTGGAAGAGCGCTATTGTTTCGTTGTTCTACATGTATTCACTGCGCAGCGTCAATGCATTCCGTTTTCCACTACCAACGCTGAACAATTTATTGTATTTGCGGATTGGGAAAAAAAGGAGGGTACTTCATTTGCGACAAGGACCTCTCAAAGGACCTTCCGCTGTTGTCTTCCCTGGGCTGTGAAAGGCAGGGAGCCCTCAGAACAACTTTCAGCCCCACACCATCAGTGCACTAGGATTTGCTGCAGCAGATGCTCTCTAGAAATCCTTTTCAGGGCAGCCAGACGGCGAACGAACACGACGCGCAATTGGCCAGATGAGGAATTTCGCTAAGAATGCCGAGACCTCTCACCCAATTTGCTGGCCAGATATCAGGCACTGAGTCCTTTTCGTCTCCCTGTGGTTATTAAGGCTGCACGTTGTTTCTTTCCCTGCGATACCCCTGGCCTACGCTATCAGCGCAGGTTACGTGCCCCTGGTTCGTTTCTTCGCCTCTCAGGTAAGACGCCGAAGCCGTTTCCTCATTTTCACTAAAAAACCCAGGGGTTGCGTTCCCTCCAATCATTCAATTGAGAGAGCGCTCCTCACTAGACACCCCAGCCAAGCGCTGCACACGCTTCAGCCATGCGCTGTAACCTCACGGCGCTGGGGTGTGCTCCACCCCTGCTGCCAATTACTCGTAATCGTTCGTGCTCTTTAAGCACGCGGAGCAACCCAGCTTTTGCTCCGCCCACTCCGCTCAATATCCCTCGCCGCGCTCTCCGCCCACCCCCTTCATCCCTCTTCTTCCCCCTGGCGCCATTCTCAGTGAGGTGCAGACCCACCCTCTCTCCCGTTGCAAATCTTCAAGTGCAGTTCTTTCCCTTTTTCGCTGCTTTTTTACATCTCCCACCACGAAACAGAACAAAGAATTGCATCTCGGTCTCGCTTTCTTCTGTTCTTCGTCAACGCTGTTGGATCCAACCCACCAACGTCTTTGATGATCGTGATGGGCCTTTGAGTCGACTTTTTGGGTTCTTTCCTCTTCCGTTCCAAAGCTTCTCTCTTTCTTTCTCTCATTCTTCTACCCGTCGTTCGCTTTCGTCTCTCGTGGCACCTCTTTTTCGCGAGAGCCTCCTCGCTTCCATTCATTTCCACTTCCCTCCTAACGGCCGTCGCTCACTTTTCGTACTCGACTTTTTGGTTCTTTCTTCATCTTTTGGAAACAACGCTCTTGGATACTCACTTTTCTTCTCTCTATCCGCCCCTGAACGACGTCGACATTTCTCACGACCATATACGAGTTTTACGCCCCTCAGACCATCTCGAACGCCGTCGTGTCCCCTCTACGTCTCCAACGGAATTACATCGCTCGAAGATTGTCCCCTCTTCTGACTCGTACGCGTCGTGCTCCGAGCCTCTAACGTGTCCGGAACTGTCCCGTGGTCACGCCGTGCCGTCGATCAGTGATACGATCACAGCCCGCCGCGACTTGGGGTCTTCTTCTACCTGCACCCCGAGATCTCCACACCTCACCAGTCAACCCCTTGTTGCCAGAGCTCTTGTAACGTGCGGTACAGACGCTCACTTGGAGTCAAAATGGTGGTCCTCACAACGGACTCCAACCTGGCCGGCGGTTTAGGCGGAAAAGGTTTGTTTTCTTCAGACCCCCGTTTGGACAGTCATGCTCGATCGCTTGTCTTTGTTCGAATGCAGCATTGCACTTTACTAACACGCATCACTCGTGCAGTTGACTTCCGCAGTCTGTTTGCAAGAGAGGGCTGCGCCAACTGTCCGGAATCCGCACCAGCTTGTCCCAGCTGTCCGTCTGGGCAGAGCTGCCAGGTCACTGTTCCCCTGACGTGCACGGAATGCCCGAGGGCGTACTGCGCTGTGAACACAGGAACGACCGCAACCACAAGCAGCAAGTCCAGTGGGGGGCCCAGCACCGGTGCCATCGCTGGCGGTGTGATTGGTGGTATCGCCTTGATTGCCATCGTGACCTACTTGGTCTGGCGGTTTTGTATCAAGGCCAAGAGACAACAGGTGTCCAAGGAGGCGGAACTTGCAAACGCCGAAGCCGACGAAGGAATGGATGCGGCTTCGTTTACCACGCGCAGAAACCAGCGCGCATCAACTCACACCGTGCATTCCATTGCGTCTACAGTCCTGACGAGAGCTTCCAACATCATTCAGATTGCCTACATCCCAGGCGTCATGAACCGAGCTTCGCCGACCTCGCCGACGGTTCTTGTTCCGCCAGTGCCGCCAATTCCAATTGCCGTTTCAGGTCCATCGCAATCGGGCAGCTCCCCCACTGGCGAGGAACAGCACTTCTTTGTTCCCGGCGACCTTCGCGACTCTACGTACTCGGGATACTCTGGGTTCTCGGACCGGACTTCGTTTGCTCGCACATCCTACGCACCAAGGTCCAGCATTGCTTCGACCATCTACGGAAAGAATGCCGTTATTGTACCACCGCCGCAGACTGGTATGCGGATCAAGCCGACTATGGTCAACTTGAAGTCACCTAGCAATTTGGGGCCTGGAATACCCTCCACGCCTCCTGTGCCCAACATCGATTTCGAGAAATACAATGCACGACCGACCAGCACCGCGAATAGTATCTTCTCGGTTGGATCTACGTTTCTCAATAACGCAACGACGCACACGGCCATGCCGGCTCGGCCCGTTATTGTTCGTGTTGGTAGCGGCAAGAAGAAGGCGTCCAGTACAGGCAGCGGTTCCAACGAAACCGACGAGATCATTGCACCCCACATGGAGAACAGAAACAACAACGAAACTTTGATTTCACCGGTGCGGGACCGCTTCTCGCAGCCCACTTTGAGCCCCGGCCAGGCGTCGACCACCTACACCATCATCGAAGACTCACCGTCGCCGGACCAAGGCCCGTTTTCCGACCCTCCGAAATCGCCCACGAGCCGCAGCACAAACAGCCTGAGTGCAGTGATTGAGGAGGCAACGCGGCGGGCATCACAAAGAGACCCCATCGGCACTTCTGCAGGGCGTGAGCGGAGTCCGTTTGGCGATGAAAACGCAACGCATGATATCTAGCAATGTGGATGTGTGTATTTGTCGCTTGCCACTTGCGCGGGCTGATGCGTAAAACACGCAAGGGACAAGTGGTGGGAGAGGATATACCCGAGCACGGATGATTTTGGATAGCTGATTTCCTTTTGGTTACTCGGGCTGGGATGCCTTGGATATGGCTATTATCGGTTTTGATATTGGATATGGATCTTCTTCTCTTCTTCTGCCCTCTTCTTTCGACCCAGGCCGGTGGCACTAAACCGGCTTTTGGATTCTTTTCTTTCTTTTGAATATATAAAGCTCTTTATGACTCGATTTATGTCGCTAAAAGTACGCTGTCCACGGCTCTGCGAACTATTTGATGAAGCTCGAGCCCGCGTGCCCGCGTGTCCCTTCGTGTTGCCAGAAGGTATGCAAAGAAGGAACGCATGTGCTTGCAGGCATATATCGACGCCAACCCCCCAAAGGACGTCTTGCCTACATATACGGAGTACTTGGACACCGACTCTCCCGAAATATCATGAGGTCAAAAAGGTCTCAAGACGGGGCGGCGTGGCCGGCGTCGCTTATCGTAGGTACTGAAAAATCGAGAGGTTCAGGGGCTGGGGAAGCACATTCATTCTCGGTTTTAACCAGGCCTGTCCAGACGTGCTCGTCAACTCGGGACTTTGAAGATGCTCCGGGCTAAGAGCGGTGAAGCGTGGGGTGAACAAGAGAGGGAGATTGAGAGGACCAGCGTAAGAGGAGTACATGTAGATGATTGCACGCACATGTACGCTTTGCTCGCATAATGTATAGCGGGTGAGGAAGGTGGTATCGAAAAGAATGGCGGCAGCGCAGGCGTCGGTTCACCGCCAGACGGAGAATGGGTAGGGAGGTAGGCAGCATATCAAAAAAGCTCACCTTTGCTTTGTGTCCTTTCTAACTGCTGGAGATCATATTGCCTGCCGGTGACCTACATGTACAATCTGTGCCCTTACTTTGTAAGGTGTGAGCTTATGCTTATGCTGTTCGTCCCCGAGGTATCTTGGTGGGAAGCAAAACGCCCACGCCCTCGCATGATATAGCCCCCACGGGTTTCGTTTCGCTCTCATTTCTGCGCCAAAGCCCTGCATAGAAGACGTCCCCAAAGCGAGAGGGTTGCAGTGCGGCGATGAGCAAGGCCTTGAACTCGGGTTCGCTTGTGTGGCTCTGGATGACGTCTTTGGCCGACGCGGCGAAGACGAAGAAGAGCCAGCATATTCTGTGTTTCTCGTGGTTCGTTTCGGGTCCGTTCCCAAAAGGCGACATCTGTTGCTCAACGATGACACATGCCTCGAGCTGGTCTGGCCAGAAGTGGACATGGACAGCGTTGCTCGTGAGGAAGGCCAAGCCAACGCATTGGGAAACTGATAAAGCGAAAAAAGGACACCAAAGAATAGGGAGTGGTAGCACATCGGTTTCCGCCGATATCTTTCTTTTCACCTTCGGTCCCCCACGTTCTTGCGAGAGCGCTCTCTCCTTTTCGCAGTCTCGTTTCTCTTGTTTTCACCTTCCTTTCTGGCCACTGGTTGCCGTATTTTGGATCGCGACGGGCCGCACAAAGAAGCTCGGTGTCACGCTTCTCCGGGAGACATCCAATGGACTTCTGGACAGACAGCCCTCATCTGGTAAGATACCGGCCTTATACATGAGCGAGTTACGGAGTACAGAGCAATGTGACGAGATATTGTCGAGAACGTTCTCTCTCTCTCAAACTTTCTTCCTCGGTTCCGCGCATGTATTCCGCATGTGTTCTTCAGGGATATCAGTGATGATCAAAACTCGGCATACTGGAGCGTGTGATGGGAAAGCTACAGTCTGGCTAGAGCGTGTGATGGAAAAACAACAAGGAAATGTGACGGGCAGCACAGCTAAGCGCTTTTGCTTCCCAACAAGGCAAATCTATCAAGAGCACAATGTCTGCTGTTCAAGTTAATCTTCTGTTTTTGTTTCCCCTTTCTTGACCTCTGCAAATTTCTGTTAATTTACTGTGCAATTGTCAGTCAAGTGGTACTCCTTACGGAGACTATTCGGGAAATGCTCGTATGGAAAAATTGCCCTCTTCTAGCACGGCGCGCGGTCCTGCCCACCATGAGCGGCGGGCACCTTCCAGACGCGCATCCGTCCCGCAAGGGGCCGTTCTCCTTCACCTCACAGAGCAGTGCATACACTGTATGAACACTGTAGTACTCCTGCAGGTTGCCTTTGGGTTCTTTGGTGTTTTCGGTTTATGTATACGGAGTACTCCGAGTCTGCAAGATAGATGTAGACTGGCATTGCCTTTACCGATACATCGACATTTCGTTCTACGCCTGTGCCGTGCCAGAGTCTCCAGCCCAGTGATGCCCAAAGACGAGAAAGAGAGGAGGAACCGGGCCAGAACAAAAGGCCCATCATCTCTCCTATGCAAGCTTATGCACGGGCCAATGTTGGATGCAGATGGGGGAGGACCTTGCTCATGAACCATTTTCCTTACTCCGTACAGCCCGTTCTTTGGGGCTTGTGCTCTTTTGACGACTTTTTTGGCTGACTCGGCCGCCTGACGACGACAGACCTGCTCGTCAATTATTTCTTCTGATCTATCCTGAAACGCAGTGTGCGCAGCGTTTATTTGGAATTTCTTTTGCCTCAACCTTGGCAGGCTTTGACAGATGCGTCGGCACATTTGCCGTGCCGATCTAGAAGCTGGGCTTTGACTCTACCCAACTCACAAACTTTTTGCATCTGCGTCGTCCCAGCCGACCTGGGTTTCAGGCGTTCAGTACTGACTACTTGTGCCAACACCTCGACAGCTCCCAGGTCGGCGACTGCGTATCTTACACCTTGCGGACTATTTTATGCGTTCTGCGTTCTGTCCTCTCCACAGAACGCAGCCGACGAGTGGTACCTCCGTATCTTGTGCTCCGTCGACCTCAGCGTATGACCAGTCTTTTGCATGGCTTGGTTCTCACAGAATGAGGGGGGACGTAGCACTCTGCATGGGGTTTACACTTTCAACTTTCACTTGGCCAAATATACGGAGTACTGTTTCTGAACGCGCACCCGGCTCCTCCTCCGGGCTGAGTCGCCGTTCAGTGTGGATCTGCCACGGCCAGCCACCAAGCCCCAACGGCCGCCACTGAACGTCCTTTCCTTTTCTGCCCCCATCGAACCACCCGCTAGCCCACCCTGTATTGTAGGACATGATAAGATGGGACAGGGCGTGCGGTGTTTTCCCACAGCCAATCCATGGCCACACTATGTTAGTTCCCATAGCGGACCCGGCCCCTGCTGGCTGCGCTTTGCCCCTCAACAATGTGCGAGCTCCTCGCACGAACGAAGCACGCAACGAAGGACGGAGCTTGCACTTCAGCGTATTCGTTGCACGCCGTGTAATACTCTGGCTCCTCGCCCTGCCGTCCCTGCTTCCGGTATCATCTTCCCCTCACAATCTTCTGGTTCCGGCTCTGGACCTACATGTACTCCTCTGCCTTCACATGCCCTCGCCTGTCTTCGCCTGTCTTCGCCTGTCTTCGCTTCTGCGTCTGCTAGTTCCATCTATTTTCTTTTGACTGCTCTCCCCTCTCCTTTGACAAATCAGCAGTCTTCTTGCCTCGGGCTGCTTCCGCTCTCTATCCGCTGCCCAGTCCGGCTCTGTCTCTTCTCTTTTCCCGTCCCCTCCTCGCTCCAACCTCTTCTCGCCAACTACCGTCTCTTGTGCCTGATTTCCGTCCTGTAGTCCAGCTCTTTTGACAAGCCCGGACCCGTTTCGCCGACGTCCTCTGCCAACCCAGTGCTCCTGTTCTGCTAGGTTTCCTTTCCCTGCCACTCCCTCTCCTCCCCATTCATCTTTCCCCTTTCCCCTTTCCCCTCCCCTTCTTTTCGTTTCTTCCGCGGTTCTGCCTGTCAGGTGTAGCCTTGCACAACCTCGCTTCCTGCCGGCCGCCTCATCCTTTCTCGTTCCTCCCTATATTGCCTTTCCCTTTCCCATTCTCCCGTGTGCCTCTCGCCTCTTGCTCTCTGGAGTACCCCGAGTAACCACAATCTTTTCGACCCCCCGGGCCGCCAACTCTGAGCCCTCACAGAGATCCTCTGATCCTCTGATCGTATCCTCTGATCCCATCTGATCCCCCCCGAAAGCTTTCGCCGCTCCTCACGGTCCTGTCGTCCCCCGTTCGCTGCTGTTCGACCTTTCGCCATCTTCTCTCGTCGCTTTGTCAGGGACGGAGCCAGCTACGGGGAATATCGAAAGAGCCAAGCTGTCCGGTGCTACGGCCGGCCTTGTCGCTATCTCTTTGATCTCGACCCTCGGGGAGGGAGTCTGGAGCTACTTTTTCGCTAGTAGTCCACTTGAAACCCCCCAAAGCCACCCCAGGGCAGAATTTCACAGAGGCAACCACTCCCCCACCTTCTCTCTTTTCTCAAGTTCTGTGATCGAGACAACACTGCCACTACGACTGTTCGCATCGTGGCATTATATGACTGCCCTGGACCAGCTATTTCACATGCACTGGCCAACGACATAGCCTGTCTCTGTCGACCCACATTTTTACAAAGTACTTCGCCGGCACCTCGACCCAAATCTGAACGACTATCCCACGGCCAATCGCCCCTCTTCCTCTCTCTTCCTCTCCCTCCATCCCCACATTCTTTTTTGTTCTTGCTTGGTACTCCCCTCCCCCCAAGCACACCTCTACTACTTTTATTCTTCCTCTTCCTCACCTCCTCTTCTTCTCTCTCTCTTCCCCTATTGCATCGTGTGTGGCTTCTGACGACCTCTTAATACGGCACGGAGCTATCCGGATGAGACTTGGTCATCATCTTGCGACACGTCTTCTTCACGATGGCGAACAAAATGGTGCTTTACAAGCTGGTGGTGCTCGGGGACGGTGGCGTGGGGAAAACAGCTCTCACGATCCAACTATGCCTGCAACACTTTGTTGAGACAGTACGTTTCTTGATCTCTACATTCATCTCGGCGCAGACCGGCTCGATTGGAGTTTCTGATTCCTGGAGAGTAGCTAACTTGCCGCTTCTGAACAGTACGACCCAACAATCGAGGACTCGTACCGAAAGCAAGTCGTGATTGACGGGCAGGCCTGCATGCTCGAGGTTCTCGACACCGCCGGCCAAGAAGAGTACACAGCGCTTCGCGATCAATGGATTCGAGACGGAGAGGGATTCGTCCTCGTCTATAGTATTTCGTCGCGTTCTTCCTTCTCCCGCATCAAGCGCTTCCACCATCAGATCCAACGAGTCAAAGAGTCCACCGCCTCATCACCGTCATACCCAGGTTCGCCGCTGGCAACAGCAAATTCACAAGCCCCCGTGCCCGTCATGCTCGTCGGCAATAAGAGTGACCGGGTCACCGAGCGCGAGGTCTCAACACAAGAAGGGCACGCCCTCGCCCGGGAGCTAGGGTGCGAATTTGTCGAGGCATCGGCCAAAAATTGCATAAACGTGGAGAAGGCCTTCTACGATGTGGTCCGCATTCTGCGCCGACAGCGCCAGCAAGCCGCTCGTCCCCTCCCCCCGGCCAACGGAAACCGTCGCCCACAAGCCGGAGAGGGAGGCTCGCGGCGGACGGACTCTGAACGATACCGGAGATCAAAGAGCAATCGCTGTGTCATCTTATAAAGCAGCCGGCTGAAACCCCCCTCCTGCCGCGGCACCGCTCCCTCTCGAGGCCGAGTCTACCGGATAGAATGTCTCTCCTCCCCAACTCAACATTCCTTATCACGCAACGCCTTCTCACTTCATCTTCTATATCAACACGCTTCCTCCCTCGCCTCGGATCTCGCGATTTGGGTTTCCATGAACAAGCCCAAGTCCGTCTAGCATCCACCTCCCCCCACACACATCGAGCCTCAAGCAAAATCTTCTCGAGGTTGCCGCTCCGAGGTTGCCGACACTACGACCGTCTTTATCTGGCTGGAACAGGGTCTGACGATCCGTTGCACCTGTCAGCATGACCTTACGATTCTGCACAGCGCAAAGAAAGAAGAGAGAGAAATTTTTTGGAGGAGCTCTTGTCATTAGAAAGGCACTGTTCTTTTCGACTACCTATACAAAGAGACGACCACGACTACGACTACGCACATTTTCTTTCCGGGTTGGCTGGCGCTGGACATGATAGGCCTATCATCTCGCTTTGGTTGCGTCTACTTTGCATTGGATCGATTCCAAATCCATGTTGTTTTGGAAATAAATGCTTGCCATTTTGCAGGTCGATATCCTGCCTCCCTCTCTTTGGGATAGCTCACTCACTCTCTCGCCTTCTATCACTGCGGGTTAAGAGAAATGCGGTGTTGTGTGCCTTACCGAACTCGACATATAAGCGTATGCCACAACGCACAATCCTTGGCAACACCCCATTTCTCTTAATCCACAGTGATGACAGCAGCCCTGTCTTTCTTCTCTTTCTTTTTCTTTCCATTTCCCGATTTTTGAAAAAGAGAAAAAGAACGAAAACGCAGCGCCGGCAGTTTTCTTCCCCAAAAAGGAGCAATTTGAATCTGGAAAAGAACCAGGCATATGCACGATTGCTGTACGAGGAGACGCAAGGTTCATATTCGATCTCAGCGAATCTAGTTTTGACGGCGAGGATAGAAAGAAAGAAGGAGTTTTTGGAGTCTGGCTGGCCCTGTCTGGATTCTCGTGGTTTGATTATGTAGGAATTTTTTTTGGCTGTTGTGTTTAATCAGCCCGTACGTTGCTTGCTTTCCAATTGAAAAAGTCTTTTGGCTTTGCAGCCAAAAACAATCTTCTCAAAGAGTATGGAGTATGCCTGAGACGTCGTTTACGATGGTGACGACTTTTTGGAAGCGGACCTTCTCAAACGGGCCTCCACTGATGCTGCTCGGATTACAGCACGTTTCCAGTTTCTGTGTGACCAAATGCCACGTAAAACGCGCTAATAAAACAATTGAAGGTCCCCCGTTAGCTAGACCAGGAACCAAACGCGCCAAATCGCGACGTTGATGGGAGTGGCCAGCCAGGTTCCTCACACCGTGGCAGGAAATAGCTTGGGGAAAGCTCAGGCGGGATAATCGCCATTAAAAAAGTCTCCGTTCCCCATCCTTGGTATCTTATGTTTTTTCTTCAACAACACCAGTACAATACCACGGGGACTTTTCATCTGCGTCTTTGGGTTTCCTCTTCTTCTTCTTTCCTTCTTCCCTTCCCCCCTTTCCCTTCAAGCCGCTCCTTTCCGTGCCTTTTTCTATTTTCCCTCTAATCTCCCTTTTTTCTTTCTTCCTGCCACTGTTCTCCTGTTCCTCCCGCCTTCGTTCCTTTTTAGTTTTCTTCCTTTCCCCGTTCTCCTTGGGATGGCACCTGTATTGGTTTCTTAACTTACCTGCCCGCTTTTCTCTCCTCGTTTTCCCGTCTTGTTGCACCTCATGCGCAGCGGCTACCTACCTTCGATAAGATCCGAATTGGCGACCCCGGTATCTACCAGCAGTCAGCTCGAGACGGCGAGGTGGAAAAGGGCGACCGGTTTGACTCTCGACCCGAGGAAGATCACGCTCGCCAAAACTCCCGCCTCGTAAAGCAGCCGCAGTCATGGCGGGCTTTCCGCGCTTTCGGCTCCTGACCATCGCCATGGTGTTCCACCTGGTCTATATCTTCTCCATCTTCGACATCTACTTTGTGAGCCCTGTTGTCTCTGGCATGCGGCTCTTCAAGGTGGAGCGGCCAGACAGCGCAAAAGCTCCGGCAGACCGGCTTGTTCTGTTTGTCGGTAGGTTTCCTGATGAGATACGCGCCTCGCCTCCAGTAGCCCACACTCGTCTGAAAGTCATCTAATCTCCATTCTTCCCTTTTCTCTCTGTCTAGGTGATGGTCTGCGCGCCGACAAAGCTTTCCAGGCACATCCCGAGCCCTACCCGAAGACGGACGATGACCTGGTGCCGCGGCCCCTTGCGCCGTTCTTACGATCCCGCGTCCTCGAGCACGGAACTTTTGGCATCTCCCACACGCGTGTCCCGACGGAGTCGCGGCCCGGCCACGTGGCTCTGATTGCTGGCCTCTACGAGGATGTGTCGGCCGTGACAACGGGCTGGAAGCTAAACCCAGTCAATTTCGACAGCGTCTTCAACCGGAGCCAACATACATGGAGCTGGGGCAGCCCTGACATCCTGCCCATGTTCGAGATGGGTGCCGTCCCCGGCCGCGTCGACGCCTATACATACGAAGCCGAGGATGAGGATTTCTCGTCCGACTCCACGAAGCTGGACTACTGGGTGTTTGACCACGTTAAGGCGCTATTTGCCGAGGCGCGCACCAACGCCACGCTGGCGGCCAGCCTGCGCCAGGACAAGGTCGTCTTTTTCCTGCACCTGCTCGGGCTGGACACGGCCGGTCACGGCTTCCGGCCGTATTCCAAGGAGTACCTGCACAACATCAAGGTGGTGGACCAAGGCGTCCAGGAGATCAGCGAGCTAGTCAACAACTTTTACGGCGACGAACGCACCGCTTTTGTCTTTACGGCGGACCACGGCATGAGCGACTGGGGCAGCCATGGAGACGGCCACCCTGACAACACGCGCACGCCCCTCGTCGTCTGGGGCTCTGGCGTGGCCCGGCCGCTACTGTATCCGAGCGATGGCGGCGGTGTGGATGGCGAGCTGGACGTGGCGCCGGGTCATGACGAGTACTCGGGGGGCTGGGGCCTGAGCCATGTGTACCGGCACGATGTGGCCCAGGCCGATGTGGCGGCGTTGATGGCGTACCTGGTGGGTGTGGAGTTTCCAGCCAATTCTGTGGGCGAGCTGCCGCTCGACTATCTGGCCTCCAGCATCGAAGAGAAGGCGCGCGCGGCACTGGTGAATGCGCGCGGCATTCTGGAAATGTACCGCGTCAAAGAAGAGAAGAAGAGCGCGTCGCAGCTGCGGTTCCGGCCCTACCAGCCGCTGAATGACGCGGCGCACGGCAGCAGCGTTGAGCACCGCGTGGCGGCGATCGAGCAACTAATTGACGCGGGCCATCTTGAGGAGGCCATTGAGGAGGCGGCGGCGCTGCTCAAGCTCGGCCTGGCTGGCCTGCGCTACCTGCAGACCTATGACTGGCTGTTCCTGCGTGCTCTCATCACCACTGGCTACCTGGGCTGGATGGCCTACGCCATCACGACCGTGGTCGACCTGTATGTGCTGGACGAGACGACGCGGCCGCGGCCCTCACGCAGCCTAGCCGGCAATCTCTTTTTTTCGTCGGCGCTCTTGGGTCTATACGCGTCCTTCTTTGCGTCCCGCTCGCCGCTGTCGTACTACGCCTACGCCTTCTTCCCCGTCTTTTTCTGGGAGGGCGTCTTTGCTCGTCGGACTAGCCTCGTGGCCGGCCGCAAGAAGCTGGCGCGTGACCTCGATACGAACGCGGGTGGTGCATCCCGCAGTACGCGTGTGGCCTCGCTCATTTTCAACTCTGGCCTGTACATTGTCATCATTGAGTCGCTAGTACTTTCTCTCCCCCCCGCCCCCTTCCCCTTTTTTTCTTTTCTTTACCACAGGGCAACTAACACTGCAAGGCTATCGGCTACATTTACCGGGAGGTTTTCACCTTGCTCTTCGTCCTCGGTGCTTTTTGGCCCGCCACATATGGCATCACGTTCCTGCGGCGGCACCTTGCGCTTGCCGCGTTTTGGTCGACGTCGTGCCTGACCATGAGCACGTTTACGCTTCTACAGGCCAACAAAGTTGAGAATATCCCTTTGGTGTACGTGGCCACCCGTTCTCCCGCTCATTTCCCGACTATCTCTCGGGCCATCAGACTAACTTGCTTTCTACTTTCAGTATGCTTGGCGGTGCACTGATGGTCGCGATCGGTATCGCGTACATCGCGTTTGAGGACGCCATTGTAAATGGCTCGTCGTCTGGGGCTGCTGCGGCCAGAGCAGCCGCCTTGACAGCTGCCAAGGACCCAGTCAGCAGAGCCCTGTTGGGCGCGCAGATTGGCCTTGTGGTCTTGTCTATGTGGGTGACGCGGTCGAGCGCGCTCTCCCTTCAGGCGAAGCAGGGCCTGCCGAGGGGCAACCAAGTGGTCGGCCTGCTTATCTTTTTCATTTCCATCTTTGCGATGCCGCTGGCGCACCGCACGCGGACCAACAACAACTACCTGCGCCGCTTGATCGTGGTCTTTTTGACGTTCGCACCGTCGTTTGTCATCCTGACCATCTCCTACGAAGGCCTCTTTTACGTGGCATTCAGTGCGGTCCTGGTTTCGTGGATCCACATGGAGACTGCCGTGTACCAGCACGCGGCACAGACGAGGACAAAGAAGCACGTCAAGACGGACAAGTCGACAAACGGCGCAAGTAAGACGTCCAAAACCGCAGTAACAGCAGCAACAACAACAGCAACAACAACGCCGTCATCATCGACAACGACAATATCAGCACGACCTTTATCACCACCACCATCGTCACTAGCTGCGTCCTCATACCGGACGCTGACGCTGGCCGACGCACGGGTGGCGCTCTTTTTCTTTGTGCTGCTGCAGTCGGCGTTCTTCAGCGCGAGCAACGTGGCGTCAGTGTCGTCCTTTAGCATGGACAGCGTGCAGAGGCTGATCCCGATCTTCGACCCCTTTACGCAGGGCGCTCTGCTGACGGTCAAGCTACTGGTGCCGTTTGCGCTGATCTCGGCCAACCTCGGCGTCCTGAACATGCGGCTGGGCGTGGCACCGTCGGCGCTGTTCATGGCAGTGATGGCCATCAGCGATGTCCTGACGCTCTACTTTTTCTGGGTAGTCAAGGACGAGGGGTCCTGGCTAGAGATCGGCTCGACTATCAGCCACTTTGTCATTGCCAGCCTGCTATGCGTCTTTGTGGCCGGCCTGGAAGGCGTGAGTGCGCTGTTTGTCTCGGGCGTGGACGTTGGGACACCGGCCGCAGCCGAGGAAGAGAAGAGAGGGTAGCGGGCTGCAGCCTTGTTCCTTTCTTTCTCCTATTTGTTCTTCTTTGTTCGCATATTTGGCCTGGGCATACATAGTAAGATACGAGGGGATGTTTCTTGTAATGAGAAAATTATATAGACACATACACGTACATAGTCGCGACATAACTGTTCACTGCACATACAAAAAGTCTCTTTCTCTTGTCGGCATCTCTGTCGTGGTCGTTTTGCCCTGTATTCGGCTGGTTAGGCTCCTGGAGGCTGGCGCTTCCTGGTACGGAGTACGGAGTAGGTAATCTTAAATTCGCCGCCTTAGTAATATGGTGTGGCGTCTTGCGACCCAGAACTAGCCCCTCGCTCTGTCTCCAGCTGTGGCACAAAATCGTTTGGCCGTGACTTCCTGTGCGGTGGGCTTGCCTAACCCGTCGTTTCTATTCCTCCCGCATCATCATCATCATCATCTTCACAACTACCACCCACGCTTTCCGACGACACTCTTTCTGGAGTCGACAGTCGCCTTGCCGAAAAACCGCGTCGTTTGAGCAGTCAGCGACATTCACGCCTGCATTTTTTGCTCGGCTTCGCGTACCGTCGTTCAGCTCATCCGGTCTGGCACTGGCCTGGCCTTGGCCACCTTTTCGTGTTCTTCTATTTAGATGCGCGTTGAGACGCCTCCCAGAACGAGGCTCTTATCCTGTTCTTCCTCCGACTTCCCCTTATCCCCTATCTGCCTTTTGACCTAAACGACTTGATGATCATCTCCTTGCGGCGTGCCTTTCAATAACGCGTATCCTCCATCCACCGTCGAAGGAGCACCTTTTCAGACGAAGTCTCTCATCCGGTCACCTTTGCCCGGCAATCTCTGCTATTGCTGCTGCCCCCCCGTCCGCCACCGCCGTCGCCACCACCCCTGGCGTTCTGTCGACGTTTCCGTTCTCGTGTTTCACCATCAGCCCAATCCTTTCGCCTGCCTGAGCTCGATCGGACGTCGAATCGCATCGTCACCGCGTCGAACCATCCTCTACCACATCGCCGAGTTCCATCTGTGCGCCGCTCCGAGCTTCCCGTTGTCGGCCTTCCTACAGCTACACGCACGTTTTAAACGATGGCGCCAGCGTTGAACGGAAGGGCGGGCATGTCGCTCTTGGCGCAGCCCAACCAAGACGACATCGACGCAACGTGAGTACCTGTGCCCATGGTGTACCGCTGTTGCGGCCTTGTCCTGCCTTTCTTCCGCTTTGGACTGGATTGGCATATAGGAGTCCTCTCCCACTTTGCTCTCTCCACGTTCCGCTTTTTACTTCTCGACGTGCATAGTGACAGTATACTGACACCGGATGATCTTTAGGTGGGCGTATTTGAAGAATGGTGTGAACAGCATCATGGTGAACATTGACGGCGGCATGACCATGGAGACAGTAAGATCACCACCTCCTCCCTCCGCGTGCTGCAGCACTGAAGACCCATATTCTATTGCTAACAATTTTTTCCCTTTGTCTAGTACATGGGCACCTACACGTGAGCATATGAACTTTGCCTTCTGTTTCTTATCCGACTTTGATGAAGCTAGGTATTGACAGGTTGCAGGGCTATCCACAATTTCTGCACGTCACAGAAGATACAAACGTCTAGCAGCGGCCCTATGCACTCTAGTCGAGGAGGTATGTTTTCCTTTTCGCACGTATGTCCATCCCTGCAGTGTCTAGACGGACGGCTAATCTCCTTTCTCTTCCTGTAGCGCATCTGCTTGGCGAGGATCTGTACGAGAAGTTGACGGACTATCTTGCGGAGCACCTCACCGAGCTTCGGACAGAGGCATCGCATCACAGCGGCGAGGCTCTGCTCGGCTTCTACATCCGAGAATGGGACCGATACACTGTGGCAGCGAAATACATCCACCATCTCTTCCGGTACCTCAACCGCCACTGGGTGAAGAGAGAAATGGACGAGGGCAAGAGAAATGTCTACGACGTCTACACGCTTCACCTTGTCCAGTGGAGAAGTATCCTGTTTGACAAGATCTCTTCCAACGTCATGGACGCAGTCTTGAATCTCGTCGAGCGCCAGCGAAACGGCGAGACGATTGAGTACCTGCAAATCAAGCAGGTTTTGGACTCAATGGTGTCTCTCGGTCTCGACGAAAACGACTCAAGCAAAACGACCCTCGACACATACCGCTACCACTTTGAGCGCCCGTTTATAAACGCGACGCGGAAATACTACCAGGAGGAGAGCAGCCAATTTGTGGCGAAGAACTCGGTGGTCGAATACATGAAAAAGGCTGAGACGCGCCTGGCCGAAGAAGAGCAACGGGTGCAGCTGTACCTGCACCCCGACATCGCCATTCCACTCAAGCGGTGCTGTAATCAAGCTCTCATCGCCGACCATGCGAATTTGCTCCGCGACGAGTTCCAGGCTCTGCTGGACAGTGACCGGGAGGATGACCTCGCACGGATGTACAGTTTGTTGTCCAGAATAGCCGAAGGTCTTGATCCGCTAAGAATGCGCTTCGAGACGCACGTTCGAAACGCGGGCCTCTCGGCTGTGGCCAAAGTGGCAGCGGATGCCGAGAAGCTGGACCCGAAGGTCTATGTCGACGCGCTGCTGGAAACGCATACACAGTACCAAGGGCTAGTTAAGCGTGCCTTCAACGACGAACCCGAGTTTACTCGCTCGCTCGACAACGCATGCCGCGAGTTTGTCAACCGCAACGAAGTCTGCAAGGCTGGCTCAAACAAGTCGCCCGAGCTGCTGGCCAAGTACGCCGATTTCTTGCTGAAAAAGAGCGGTGCTGGTGTCGAGGAGGCCGACTTGGAGACCAGCCTGGGCCAGATTATGACGGTGTTCAAGTACATTGAGGACAAGGACGTGTTCCAGAAGTTCTATTCGCGCATGCTAGCCCGTCGGTTGGTGCACACGAGCACATCCTCGGACGATGCGGAGACGAGTATGATCAGCAAACTGAAGGAAGCGTGTGGGTTCGAATACACAAACAAGCTGCAGCGCATGTTCCAGGACATGCAAATTTCCAAGGACCTGAACACCGGCTTCAAAGAGCATGTGCAGGCCATGGAAGGGTCATCGTTGGATGGCCAATACTCGATCCTCGGTACCGGTTTCTGGCCGCTAGCGCCACCAACAACCACGTTCACGCCACCGGCCGAGATCCAGGCGGACTGCGACAAGTTCTCGCGGTTCTACAAAAACAAGCATGAGGGCCGGAAGCTGACGTGGCTCTGGCAGCTGTGCAAGGGCGAGCTTAAGACGAGCTACTGCAAGAATTCCAAGACGCCGTACACATTCCAGGTGTCGGCTTACCAAATGGCGATTCTTCTGCTGTTTAATGACAAGGACAAGTATTCGTACGAGGAGATTGCATCGGCAACATGCCTGAACACGGAGTTTCTCGATCCCAGCCTGGCTATCATCGTCAAGGCCAAGGTTTTGCTTGTGTCCTCGCAAGACGGCAATGACAAGATTGGGCCGGGCAAAACATTCAGCCTCAACTACGACTTCCGCAACAAGAAGATCCGCATCAACCTCAATGTCGGCATGAAGTCGGAGCAGCGACAAGAGGAGGCCGAGACGAACAAGACAATCGAGGAAGACCGGAAGTTGTTGCTCCAGGTATTTTTTTTTCTTTTCTTTTCTTTTGTCTCTTTCCTCTACTAACAGTCCAGTCTGCCATTGTTCGTATCATGAAAGCACGAAAGCGGATGAAGCACAACCAGCTTGTGAGCGAAACCATTGCCCAGATCAAGAGCCGTTTCCTGCCAAAGGTGGCGGATATCAAAAAGTGCATCGAAATTCTGCTGGACAAGGAATACCTCGAGCGCTTGGACGACGACGAGCTCGGGTATCTTGCCTAACCAACCACAGACAGGTTTCCTGTTTTTATTTTGTTTTGCTCTCGGCCCTTTGGTTCGTTCCCATGTTGCATCCTTCTCTTGTCGGCTTGCTCTCTTCTGCTGCATGTATGAATACGTTTTCTCTTACCCCTCTCGAAAATCGCTGGGACGTCGGATAACGGATGTGGCTGCGAAGGCTGGAAGCAGGGTTTCTTTTTCCTTTCTTTGTCTTGTTGCTCTTTATATCTCTACCTAGACACAAATCAACTACGTGCATCTACCCTACCCTGTCTCTTCATGAATGCTACCCGGTCCTGGACGGCTGAGAAGAGCGTCAACTCGGCCAGGCTGGCCAAGTCGAACGGGGACCGCCCCGTGGTGCAGGTGTGGTCTGAGGAGACAAAGGTAAAATGGTGCAGGATGCAGCGCTAGAACGGCAGCGTGTGTGCCTCGGCGTGGATGAAGAAGCCGGACTCAACCGAGTTGGATTCCTTCTCAAGCTTCAGCGTATATTACAAAAGTTGCCTCCAGGAGGTTGCTAGACACTCTGGACAGCTGGATGCTGATATCGGCCAGGTGCGGCCTCTAAACTGCGTGGCCTCGCGGCGAAGGCTAGGCCATCGGGCCAGCGTGCTCATCAGCGGTAAATGTGTCCTTTGGCACCCTCGTCGATGCTGGTGGCAGCCTGCGACTCTCTGGTGACGTCGCAAAGCTGCCTGTGCCCCACTATTTTATCACTTCAGCACCTCAGCCCAGCAGGAAGCGCCGGTGGATACGGTGTGCCTGGGTCCTCATTGGTTGCATCTCAAAAACTATGTCTACATTTTCTGGCTGTCTCGAACGGACTTCACTCAGTGTCATCTCCTAATTGCACCTCAAGTCCCATCCAGCCTGTGTTCAACACAGCTGTGACCCACGTGCCTCTTCCTTCTATTCTACTATCATTACCGAGAAGGATGTCAACGACGTTTTGAGCTATTCCTTTCGTCCTCGCCCTCCTCCGCTGCGACTCTTTTCTCGGTCCCGTCCTCTCTCCGAAGCGACCACCCGCCTGTTTCCAACTGGATGAGGTGTGTGCGTCTCACGACGCTGCATAGCACTTGCAGAAGCTTAGTCCAGTCACCATATTTCCTACCGCTTTTCCCGTCGTTCTGCTCGACGCTAGCCGCTCCCTCCTGGCCCATCACCACCTGTCGAACCCAGACGCGTTTTTGCGCAACCTCGCGACGACCCTTGGCAACGGCCATTTCTTCAACCGCACGTTCTGTATCGACTGCAAGCTGGTCCTCCGGCACGCCTGAGCTGCATCCCTTTTCCCCATCCCGCACCGATCAGAGAATGAACGGCTCAACAGCCGCCACGGCGCGGCCAAAGCGCAAGACCTCCTTCAACGGCGACGAGACCCGGCCGTCAAAGCTCCAACGGGCCGTAAATGGCGCAGACGTTGCAGTAAAGGCCGACGACGATGCCATGCTCGACGCCGGCGACGAAACCGGGGACGCTGACGTGGCCGGGGCGGATGAAGCTGCTAGCTGGGCCACCGACGAAGACGCATACCGGGACGACCACCCCTCCGACGACGAGAGCATGGCCGGAGGTGACAACCTCGACGATGGCGCCGTGAGCGACCCAAGTAGTAGCACTGGAAACAATGGCGGCCGCTTTGGGGCAACAGCTCCGCCGCTGCACCGTCGCCACAGCAGCAAAAAGGGGCAGCAGCTCGCATCCGTCTCAGCCGTGCCACCAGCCGTCCTGCTGGCATCGACAAGCGCCGAGACAGCCGAGTGGCAGGAGACCATCCAGCGCGTCGTGCGCAACGTTGTGTCGATCCGCTTCTGCATGACCTGCTCGTTTGACACGGACCCGGCCCTGACCAGCGAGGCCACGGGCTTTGTCGTCGACGCCGAAAGAGGGTATGTGCACTTTGGACAGACTGACTGTGACAGACTGCGGCAGACTGCAGTTGCAAATGTGACAAAATCAGTGCTAACTCTTCTCTAGGTACATCTTGACAAACCGCCATGTCGTCGGCTCCGGCCCGTTCTGGGGCTACTGCATCTTTGACAACCACGAGGAGGTGGATGCCTACCCTGTGTATCGCGACCCTGTTCACGACTTTGGCATCCTCAAGTTCGACCCGAAGGCCATCAAGTACATGCCGATCGAATCGTTGTCGCTGTGCCCGGACCTGGCGAAAGGTAAGCAACACACGAACTAGTCCTAGCTGAAGGGAAGAGGACACTTAGGCTAACTTTGCGTGCACAGTCGGTGTCGAGATCCGCGTGGTTGGCAACGATGCCGGCGAGAAGCTTAGCATCTTGTCCGGTGTCATTAGCCGTCTCGACCGGAATGCGCCCGAGTACGGCGATGGCTACAGCGACTTCAACACGAGCTACTACCAGGCCAGTGCTGCCGCCAGCGGCGGAAGCTCCGGCAGTCCTGTTGTCAACATCGACGGCAAAGCGGTCGCTCTGCAGGCTGGTGGCCGTGCCGATGGCGCGGCGACCGACTACTTCTTGCCACTAGACCGCCCATTGCGGGCCCTCCGCTGTCTGCAAGAGGGAAAGCCCATCACCCGCGGCGACATCCAGTGCCAGTTCCTGCTCAAGCCCTTTGACGAGTGCCGGCGCCTCGGCCTGACCCCGTCTTGCGAGGCACAGATGCGCGCCGCTTTTCCCTCCGAGACGAACATGCTCGTGGCCGAGATCGTCTTGCCGCAAGGGCCGTCGTACGGCAAGATCGAGGAGGGTGACGTGCTGGTCAAGGTGAATGACGAGTTGATCACGCGGTTTACGCGGCTCGACGACATCCTCGACTCGAGCGTTGGCGAAAACGTCAAGCTGGAGCTGCAGCGGGGCGGCGAGACCATTGTTGTCGAGGTCCAGGTCGGCGACCTACACGTCATAACGCCCGATCGTTTTGTGTCCGTGGCAGGTGGGAGTTTCCACAACCTGTCGTACCAGCAGGCCCGGCTCTACGGAGTTGCGTGCAAAGGCGTCTACGTCTGCGAGGCGTCCGGCTCCTTCCGCCTAGACAATGCCGACAACGGCTGGATCTTGCAATCGATCGACCACAAAAAGGTGCCGGACCTGGACACTTTTATCGAGGTCATCAAGACCATTCCCGACAAGGCCCGCGTCGTCGTGACCTACCAGCACCTCCGTGACCTCCACACCCTCAACACCGCTATCATCTACGTCGACCGCCACTGGTCGTCCAAGATCCGCTTGGCTGTGCGTAACGATGTGTCTGGCCTGTGGGACTTTACCGACCTGGGCGATCCGCTTCCGGCCATCCCCCCGGTGCGCCGGACGGCATCCTTTATCCAGATGAAGCACATGCCGCACCCGGCTGTGGCCGACCTGGTGCGCAGCTTCGTGCACGTCAACTGCTACATGCCTTTGAAGCTGGATGGCTTCCCCAAGAGCCGCAAGTGGGGCATGGGCCTGGTGATTGATGCCGACAAGGGCCTGGTCGTCATCTCGCGCGCGATCGTGCCCTACGACCTTTGTGACATCACCATCACCATTGCGGACTCCATTGTCGTCGAGGGCAAGGTAGTATTCTTGCACCCGCTTCAAAACTATGCCATCATCCAGTACGACCCGTCTCTGGTGGACGCCCCCGTCATGAGCGCCCGCCTGAGCGGCGAAGAGCTGGCACAAGGCGCGCCGACCAACTTTATCGGCTACAACCGAATCAGCCGCGTTGTCCACGCGGCGACGACCGTCACCGAAGTATTTGCCGTGGCCATCCCGGCCAACACGGGGGCACCCCGTTACCGGGCGGTCAATGTCGACGCGATCACAGTCGACACGAACCTGAGTGGCCAGTGCGGCAGCGGCGTTCTTGCCTCGGACGACGGCACAGTGCGTGCGCTCTGGCTGACCTACCTAGGCGAGCGGTCTCCGTCGTCGCACCGTGACGAGGAGTACCACCTGGGGCTGGCCACGCCAACGCTGCTGCCCGTCATTGAACAGATCCAGCGCGGCGTCGTGCCGAAGCTACGGATGCTACCGGTGGAATTTCGCGCCATCCAGATGTCGCAGGCGCGGCTGATGGGATTGTCGGAGGAGTGGATCAAGAAGGTGTCGGTGGCCAACACGTCGCAGCACCAGCTGTTCATGGTGACGAAGAGGACGTTTGAGCGCTCGTCTGAAAAAGACAGCAAGGAGCCCAAAGACAAGGCGCGCAACGGGCTGGTGGAGGGCGACATCCTGCTGACCCTCAACGGCAGCCTGATCACGCGCATCTCCGAGCTGGATGTCATGTACAACCACGAGGTGCTGGACGCCACCATTGTCCGCGACTGCGAGGAGATGCAGTTTAAGCTGCCTACCGTGGCGGCCGACGACCATGAGACCGACCGCGCTGTGTCCTTTTGTGGCGCCGTGTTGCACCGCCCCCACCACGGTGTGCGGCAGCAGATTAGCAAGTTGTTCAGCGAGGTCTATGTGTCGGCACGCACGCGCGGCTCGCCGTCTTACCAGTATGGCCTGGCGCCGACCAACTTCATCACGCACGTTAATGGGAAGGCGACACCCGATCTGGACACGTTCCTGGCCACCGTGAAGCAGATCCCCGACAACACCTGTATGCTTTATCCCCTCCCTTTTGGCTTACGTCTTGGTTCTCCTGCTAACATACCACAGATTTTCGCCTCAAGGCTGTTACGTTTGACAGCGTGCCGTGGGTGATTACCATGAAAAAGAACGAGCACTACTTCCCGACGGTCGAGTGGATCAAAGACAAGTCCGAACCGTGTGGATGGCGACGCATGACCTACGAGGGTGGCGGCAAGGTTGTGGCGGGCGAACCGGCCGAAGGCGTTGTTGTCACTGCGGTAGATGACAACGGCGACATTGAGGCGACGGCGGCGGCGCTACAGTGACGAAAAAAAAGCAACAGAGATGGAGTGAAGAACAAGAGACGGTTGAAATGTAATCCGACAATGTATTTCGTACAATCTTGTAATTGTAACAATAAATGGGCAAACGAAAGGACGGACTACGAATCTAGAAGGGGCATGACACTAGATCTCGTTCCAGACCAGCTTAACCTTGTATTGCATGATATTGTCTGAGGACTTCGAGTCTGAGCTGCTTGAGGAGGCCCGTGATGCTGTGAAACGCAAAGCGTGTAGGTAGTTTTGGTGGATACAGTGTATCACGTGACTTTACGCGTCGACCCACAAATACCACCTTACCGTAAACGGCAATCACAATCAAAACAAACAGTTCTGGCTGCCTGAGCTCCTCTGTCCTGCCTCATCCGCAAGTGTCCAACCTAAACGCTTTCTTTTCCACCTCGCCCCCCTCATCCCCCGACCGACTCGACGACGACAACCTTTTATCTCTGCCTTTGACACATCGCCACCTCCTTTTTATCCCTCTTCTCCCTTCTTTTCCAGCTCAGACGCCATGGCAATGAGAGGACCGCGTCACCCCATTGGGGCGGCGCCGTGGATCGCGGAAGAACGAACGACGGCGCTTCACATTGCCCAGTCGGAGGTGGAAGAGTTCATGTTCTCGGCAAAGAACGAGATGGACTGGCTCAACGAGCACATGGCCGAGATCTTTTCGGAAAACCAAATGTACGTTACCGGACGGCGTCTGCCGGCATGGTGAAGAGGATAGGAAGATAGCTGACCTTTTTTCTTGCTTGCTGTCTAGACATGTCGCGGACATCTTCAAAACACCAGGAAAGTTACGCGGTAAGACGCCGCGAACGGCGCGCAAGGCCAACAAGGGCGACATGCGAGCTGTGAGTCGTGACCTCATCTGGTCGTTTATATTGGCGAGCGATCGAGGACAGTTGCTGACAGAAGGCATCACAAAAACAGCCATTGACCGACGTCTTCTCGGCCACGCCAAAGGGTGCTCCCAACCCGTTTGCCGTTTCAAAACTCACGCCGTTCCAGCAGCAGCAGAGACGTCTCTCGCCCACATTCACAGTTGCCGAAGACAGACCGGCCGTTCCTCGGAAAAGCCGGAGCCCGCCACGGAGCCGGCCACGCGATGCCGCTGCTAAGACAGCCAAGGCAAGCAAGGAGGCTCCTGCACAAGAAGCGACGGCTGCAGGAGCAGCACAAAACACCACTAGGAGAGCTGCCACTGCTGCTGCTGCGACTGCCGCCGCCTTCTTTGCCACAACGACCGATAATTCTGCAAAGGTAGTGCCAGCGCCATCGCTCGTTGACTCTGGATATCACGGGAGCCAATTGCAAGATGTCGTGGCACTCGACGAAGACGAGGATGAGCTGGCTGGTGATGTCTCGACACAGCCATTCTCACAGGTGCCGCGTCCGGTCGCAGCGGACGTGATCAAGAGGAAGTCGGTTGCGTCAAGGGTCGGAGAGCCCGTATCGACAGCGGCCGCATCGACTACAACAACACTTGTGCCTCCCGCCATGTCGCCAGACGTGATGGCCGACCACCCGAGCCCAACACAGCCGACCATGGAACCGACCTTCCACTCGGCCAAGGAAGAGCAGACCGCGCTTGTTTCGCAAGCGGCAGACAAGGAACAAGAACTGGCGCCACCAGCCTCGCCAAGAGAGACTGCGCAAACTTCGTCTTCATCCCCATTTGATCCTGCCCAATCGCCGTCCCCGGCGCGGCCGACGAAGATTACCTCACTGCCAAAGCCGTCTTCTGTTTCTCCAACGCGGAAATCGGTTCCCCAACCGCCAACATCACCGCTTCAGTCGACCACGCCCGCATGCCCCCCGCCGCGCAATCTTCTGTCTGCGTTGGGTGTCTCTGCCGGGGCGGTGGTGGCTTCTTCGCCCGCATTTGATCCGCTGCCAGTGCCGCCGACTGCGCCGACGCCGCCAGTGGCTGCGGCTGTCCCTGCCTTTATCGCTGCAAAGAAGCAAACGGCCCCCCCTGATCAAAAGCATGAAGTGGAGGCATATCAAGAGGATGCCGAGATGGACGATGAAGGTGGTATCGGAACAGACGGTCCTGGAGAGCCAGGAGAAACAGAACAATCAGACGAAGAAGAAGTCCGCTCACCCTCCGACCAGTCTAGTCCCGTCCGACCTATTGTTCGGAAGAGCAGCATCAACTTTGCGTCTCTTCCTGCACGTGAACCATTCACATCGAACAAGAACATCCAGGGCTCCAGCGCTGGACAATCTCGTGCGAGCCATATCGATCCTACCCGTACCAGCTACTACAACCGCCTAACTGGAGGCAAGAGCCTCGGGGTAGTACGCGCAGCAGAAAAGGGGGAACTTGTCGATCACGATGACGAAGACTATACCACTTCTCGAGATGCTGCGGCTTTTGGAAATGGCGCGATGTCACAAAATAAGACCTATGCTCAGAGACTTCACGACCGCATCAGCATGCTTGGTAAATCACAAGCAAACGCGCCGCGGCCGACAAAGTCTCTGGCGGCACTGGCACTTCAGCAGGAGAGCCAACCGGCCGCGACGCACCAGAAGCTACAGCAAAAGCCACCGGAAAAGTCTCAACAACAGCATGGGTCCTCTCCGAAGCGGAGTACTACCCCTGTTGCCGGTCCGGGTGCATTCCCGGTAGACGACGACGACGATGACGACTGGATCCTGCCTCCTGCACCTGCTGGTACTGCTGTTGTTGCTGCTGCGTCTCTTGCTGCTACCTCAGCGACGAGATCGAGTCCACGATTGAATATAGCCAAGGGTATTGCCTCCGCAAACTCTGTTCGGCAAGGGACTGCCGGTCCGCATAATAGCGAGGCCGTATCCGTGCTTCCGAAACAGCGCCACATTGATGCACTCCGGCCTGCTTCACCTAAAAGGCTGCAGGCGCCGGTCATCCCCGAGCGAACAACCAGCGCGACTACTGGACACATGAAATCAGCGTCTGTTCCCTCGCTGCCAATGGTCGACCCGTCGATGCTGTCCGCGTCAAAACCCATCTCTGTGTCCAATCCAACAAACCGCGGAAGCATGGCATTGGCAGCCGTGCCAGAGCAAGATGGCCAGTTTGCAGCTTCGCCGTCCAAGTCTCCATCGCGTTCTTACCGGGACAGCCCTCTGAAGCATGTTAAGAACAAGTTGTCCTCCATTCTCAAAACCTCCAAGGGCCTTTTAGCGAGCAGTGCTGCTATCAGTGCCGAGGGCAAGTCATCGCTGTTGTCACCTTCTTCCACACGCCTCGCTCTTTTCATGGGTCCTTCCACGGAGTCGCTTGCGATCAAGTCTGCCAATGGCAGCTCTTCTGATCTCACACGTCCAGAACTACCCAGGCAAACGTCGGCCACGTCGACAAACTCCGGAGTGTCGGCTTTCCGCCAGGCACCAGACATGCCTCCCCCACAGGGCTCACCCAGCCAGTCCCCGAGTCGATCCGAAAGTCCTTCGCGCTCAATTCGCAAACCCCGTGCCTCTCTTGAAAAAGAACGGCGGGAGCTCAAGCAACGCGAAAAGGAGCTCAAAGAAGTTCAGCGGATGGCGGATCAGATGGGGAAGCTGGAGAAGATGCGAGAGAAGGAGCGTGAGAAGGCACGGATGTTTGTCGACGAACTGCAGGAAAAGGCCGTCATTGCCCCCGTTGCAGAGAAGCCACCAAAAGCGGCATCCCAGAAAGAGCCTCTCGTGACGGCCAAGCAGCACCAACGAGACGAGATGGTTGATGACGACTTTGAAATGGCCGCTGCTCCGCAGTCCCCGAGAAAGCAGAAGCAGCGGTCTAGCTCTCCTATTCGCGACCAAGTGAGGCCTACGCGGACTAGCCCACGCAAGACGAAGGCGCAGCAAGCGGAGGACGCGGACATGGCCGATGCACCAGCCAGTATGCTTCCTCCGCCACCTCCTGCTCACGGCACCATCCCCTCTGTCACTTCCTCGAACATGGCAGTTACCCGGTCGGCACAAGGCACCACTCGAACTATCCGGCGACCTCTGAAGCCAACGAAAGAGGCCCCAGCAAAGCCAAAGCAGGCCCCAACGGTGATACGCGTCAATACGTCTAGCTCTCAACATCAGCAGCAGCAGCAGTCCTCACAGTTCCATCCTTCAAACAGCATCCTTGCGGCATCGCTCCACGAAACCTTGGCTGGCCCATCGTCTCAGATACACCAGCTTAAGAACAAGGCAAGCACTACATCTCTCCATACCAAGTCATCACTGCAAAGTCTCAAGAGCTCGGTATCATCAAGCGGGCGCCCCAAGGCACTTGATCTTGCAGCGAAGCGGAAAGAAGCAGAAGAGCGGGACGCGCAACGAAAGCGGGACGCCAAGGCTGAGATAGAAAGGAAGAGAGCGGCCTTGCAGGAGCTGGAGGAGCAGCGCAAGATTGGGCTACAGAAGCAGAGAGAACGAGAGCGGGAGCGGGAGCAAGCCAATGCTGAGGCAGCAGCGGCCAAGAAAGCCTCGGCGGCACAACAAAGGCAGGCGGTCATTGAGAAGGCCAAGCAAACAAGGGCGCCGCCACCGGTACAACGGACACAGCTGCCTAGTGGTACAGGCGAATACGGACGAAGCGACGCGCTGCCACCTCGTCCGCAATCACGTCTCGCCACGGCTGCCAATTCGACGATGCACCGCTCTCAGGAGGAGCTGCACCGGCCGGTCAATGCTGTGCTCTCGCATGGCAAGTCACTGTCAAAGCGTCCTTTACCAGGCGCTGATGCCTCTGAGGGCCAGAGCCACGGGCGACCAGGGACGGCGGCGGGAACTGGTGGTGGTGGTGGTGGCAGCAGCAACATGCCATCCTATCAGCAGAAGGATGCCAAACGAATCCGGCTGAGTGAGGAGTTTGACGAGCTTGACGAGAACGAACTAGAGATGGGCGGACACATACCGCGTGTTTCCAGCATCAAGGGGCCACCTGTGCGTCCCTCTGGCGGGTTCAAAAAGGTGAGCATTTCCTCTTTCTCCCCCTTTCTCTGGCCTTTTGATGAAATCTAACAACTCGTGCAGGACTTGCCAAGCAAATCTGTCTTTGGCAATGGTTATACCACAGCCGGTACCAACGTTTCACGCGACCTCTTCAAGGCGACAGTCACTGCGCAGCACAACCACCAACCTAGAGTCGGTCACCCCTTGGACATGGCACAAGTATCCAAGGCGGCCATCTCGTTTGCACCCAATGCCAACGGTGCCGCATCGGCGGTGGCAGCAGCGGCGATGGCATCTGGTTCTGGCATATCAGGTGTGCCTAATTCCCACAAGACACCACTACGGCCAGCTGGCGTGACGGCAGGCGGCAAGTCGACGGCAAAATCGACAACCAAGTCTATGGCCAAGTCTGCGGCCAAGTCATCACCCCGCTTCCTTAACGGGGATGGCATTGAGCTGCCCGAGATTCAGACGGACGATGAGGACAGCGAAGACGACGGGGGACACATCAACGTGGCTCCGTGGGCGGACTCGCCGGACCTGCACAGAGCACTTGTGCGGCAGGAGACGATTGATCCCTTCCAAGTGTTTGGTCCTCCCGGCCCACTGAACATGGAAGAGGTGTTCAACAAGAGCAAAGACCGGTGGCACAAATTCCGGGCGCGCACCAGCAGTGCGAACTGGAGTGGTGCAGACCGGCTAACGGAGGAGGATATTAGGAAAGACCTGGCTGCCCGAGACAAGATCCGTCGCGAAGGTGGTTGGTCGTATGATCTCGGCAAGGAAATGATGTAGGCGTAAGAAAAGAACAGGGCTGGCAGTGGTGGCGCACCGGGGAAGACGAAAACGGGAGAGGCCAATATGTCGTTCTGCGTGTCTGTATTTTACGGGGGCGTATTATCTTTTTCTTTTTTTGTTGGACATTTTATTTCGCTTGGATAGGTACTGCACAGCAACATGGACAAGACAAAGACAAAGCCAAACTATAGAGGTACCTATGATGAATGCTGGCTTTGAACATCACGGCACAGACAGGAGAGGCACTGGTCAACGGGAGGCCTACGGAGTATTGCTGGGCTAGCTCCCGCGGGCAAAACGCGCGAAAACTGAAAAGGATGGGTGCCTCCTGCTTTGTTCACCCGGCGTTGTCTAGCCTACGGCTACGTCATTATCTTCCCGACGACTCTAGGCACATCTGCAGCAGGAAGGGAGCTTCAAGAGGTAGCAAAAGACTCGCACTGGTGAACTGGGTGAAGCAACTCCAGTTGGAGCACCACCTCGCCACGCCGCTGATGATTTGGCAGAGTACTTCGTACAGTCAAGCATACGGAGTACGGAGTACGGAATACTTCGTTGGTCCTGGGTTACCTGTATTGATTCACCGCCATAATAGGGGTGTGGAGAACTAGTGATTTTGCCGAGACCTACCAGCTGAGAAAAGTTCCACGAAAAAAGCCAGGCCTAAAAAGGGCAAAACAACAACAAACCAGCGACTCAGCTTCTGTGCTGTGCTGAGAGGAACCGCACGAAGGCCGTGAGTCGTCCGAGTCGTTCGACGGGTCCGCGAGACGCCTTTCTTGCTTCCGCCTCTGCCTTTCGGAGACTGAGAGAGCATCGACAGCCAAGGAAACAAAACGGCGAGGCCTAGAAGCTCCAAGAGAACGTCTACACAGTCTGCTGTTCTTGTGCTCTTATGCACCTGGTGAGTTTCACCCTACACAAAAAGTCACGTCACTGTCTTCTTTCGCCTTGGCCCTTGCCTACTATTTTTCCTTTTCACGTGGGTTGGCTGCACTGCCCTGCTCTGCTTTCGCGGCCTATCACAGGTCGCGTCGACCCCTCCCCTCCATCTTTTTTATCTGTGAGGGTGAGAGAACGGACAGCGGCGCGGCTGATATGTCCGCATGCCGTTGTACGTGCACGTCCTGCTTTTCTTTGCTACCCTCCTGTATCTGGCCAACGTCGAGGAAACATACCTTGTTTTCTTGCCCATTATCCCCCTATGACTACGGCGCAGACGGCACAGCTAACTCCCAATTCTCTCTTGTCGACAGAAGCAGCCTCAGGATACCACGAACCTCTCCCCTCAAAGCTCAACAGGCCCGTTCTGTTCTCGACGAGTAGCCTGCATATCGATCGCGAATGACAGCAGTCACGAAGCCCGTCCCGCAACCCAAGAGAGCTCGAAGCGCATGAACAGCAGCTTCCACAGAAGCAGACCCTCCTTGAAGGGATACACTTGAGGGAGAAAGAAAGAGGCACTGTGTTTCTAGAAGCAGACGTTTGCTGCCTCTAGACTGCCCTTCATGGCGAAGACAGACTTCAGCAGAGACTACTATGCGGACCTGGAACTTGGTCCGACGGCGGACGTCAACGAAATCAAGAAGCAGTTCCGCAAACTCGGTATGTCTGTCCTATCTCGGCTACGGTCGACTGCTATGCCTGAATTTCGGGTCGCGGCTCTGAGCCCACTCGCTAACCAGGGGCCTCCCATCATGCAGCATTGAAATACCACCCCGACCGCAACCCCGGGAAGGAGGCCGAGGTCAATGCCAAGTTCCAGACCATCTCCGCCGCACATGAGATCCTCACCAGCCCAGATCAAAAAGCCAAGTACGATGCCAACCGCACCAGAAGCGCCAACCGCTACCCTACTGCCTCTGGTGTTCGCGGCAACCCATGGCAGGATGTAGCCTCGCAGTACCCAATGCCGCCCCGGCGACCAGGGCAGGCCCCGACATCCGCGACACGCAAGCCACCTCCTTCGCCTGGCGGTACCGGCGCATCTCACGCCTCGTCTTCACAACGCTATTCAGGCTTCAATGTCCCGCCAACCTCGCGGCCTAAGAAAGAGGACCTGGACTCGCGGTATACAGCTTGGACAAACATGCGCCCAAGCGCCACCACCAGGGCCGCTGCTGGGCAAAGTGCCAATGCTGCCTACACTACGGGGAGTACGACCGGCTCGGGTGCTAATACAACTAAGAAGACGGGCACGGCTGGGATGCCACCACCCCCGCCGCCACGCACGGCATCGCAGAAACAGAAGGCCGATGCTTCTTTTGGTGCAAGAAGAAACACAGGGTTCTTCCCTCACTCCCCGATGGGGGATGAGCCGCCGGCTGCGAGCACAAGCAACTATTCGACAGGCAGATCGCGTTCCCGGTCGTACTTTTTCAGCGAGGAGCCGAGCGAGCCAACAACACCGCAGCAGCAGACGCAGCCGTCTGCATCCGAGCAGCGGCGAGCATCGTCGAGCGCAGAAAACCTTTCCCCGGCTGGAAGCCGTGACGACCGTCGGAACCGCTCAGATGAGTCTCTCTTTGATGCTCGTCAGAGCACGCCGTACCAGACGCATGGCGGCGAAAAGTTCAACCCGCATGACGGTATACATGTGTCTGGGTCTGGACCGGACCTCGGCCGTACAAGAAGCTACCGAGATAGCCCGAGCACCAAGCCCGAGTCTCGCCGCAAAAGTTCGAGCTTCCCCGACGGGCCGGCAGACAACGCCGCCAAGGCGTCATCCTCCGCCACCGCAAAAAAGAAGGCCAACGAGGCAGCAGGGAGAGATGCGGCCACAGAACCGGGCTTTTCGGCCAGTGCTGCGACGACCGGAAACAGTGCGAACACAAGCGCCCCTAGGACCGGAACCCGCACGCGTCCAGGACTGCAGTCGAAGCCAGGCTACACTGGAGCAAAATCGTCGCCGATGCCTCAGTTTGAGGAGCAATACCAAAGGACGCAGAGGGGGAAACAGACCCCGGGCGTCTTTACGACACCGAACGCCAGAGCAGCGCAGAACGCCGCCCATAAAACACAAGGTATGTATCCCCGGACTTCTTCTGATTGTACAGCCCTGTCTTTAACGTAGCTAATAAGCACTCAATTTCCTTGCAGCCGACGCGCAGAATGCCAACAACAGTAGCAATAGCAAAAACAAACCTATTTTGTATGCAGTCCCTCCTTTTGCAACCAGCTCGCCCCCGGTGCCACACAATTCTCCCCGAGGGCCTGCCAACGGCGGCGCTACAAGAGCCGAGCGGCACTTTGCGTCTGGCAACAATGGCCCGCCCAAGAGCTACTGCAACATTTATGTGCCAGATTTCGGGCATGATTACAACAAGCGCAGGGCCTCTTCTACCCAAGTATCTTCTAGTGGAGATCATGCGGGCACGTCCCAGCAGTCTAAGACGAGATCCAGCATGAATGCCTTTGAATCCAAGCAGTTCGACATCCTCCAAGGCCTTGTCAGCGGCATCCAACCTCTTGAACCGCATCAGGACTCCAAGTTGGAGTCTCGGGCGTCCGAGTCTCGGACATCTGAGTCTCAGGCGCCCGGTCTGCAGAAGTCGGCAGCAAAGTTCGCGGGGCAGGAGAAGTATCCAATGCAGAGCCCTTGTCGCCCGGAGGTATCCCTCAACCGTTCAGAATATCATGGTACTAATTTTGCCTCGCGTTTTAGCTCAAACCTGTCGCTTGACGATGTGTTCACCTCCCCTGCGACACCTCAGGACCCGGAACATGCAAGCCCGTTCATGACGAGCAGCGCCGAAGACATCAATACGTGCTTCACATCCGAGGACAAGGCGAACTGGGAGTTCAGTGCCGGAGGTACTGACACGGATTCTGGTGGTGACCTGCGCTCCCGCGTCCGGCGCTCCCAGTCTGGCAGTCGCCTGGGACGCCGATCGCCGGCCAAAGGCTATCCAATTCCCAGACGAGAAGACAGCAACGCACCACCGCCGTCAACTCCACCTGTACCGCCGCCACGGCCAAACTCTTCGACGGCCGGCGTTGCTGATGGCAGCGTTGGCAACGACGGCGGCAGCAAGAATGGCGCCACTGAAACGACGATTCCCTACTTTGATGCGAAACGATGGGAGGAGCAGATTGGCTCGGAACATTTTGTGCCGCAACCCAATGCCACGGCGCAGCAAGGGACCCCAATTCCGTCTCGACAGCCGACGCCGAACCAACTACCGGTACGACCGATCAGAAAGCCAAAGCCGGTCCAGAGGACGAATACGAACACGCAGCCAACGTACATTGTCATAGATGACGATGACCCTGTGGCAGATTATATCGCGGCGACGTCAAGGCAGCAGCAACAGCAAAAGGATCAGCTTAACGGAAGGAGCCGATTGTCGAGCCCTGGTGCCATGGACATCGACTCGCCCCAAGCTCCGGCCTCGCCAAAGGGACTCAACGTTGAAGACAACGTCCACATTTTCGGTACACAGGCGCATGCAAACGGTGCTCGCAATATCCCTGTTGAACCGACGCGGCCAGAATGGAGAGCCGGGGACTTTGGCACAGCCTCCAAGGCGGGCTCTGCCAGTGCCGCTGCGGCTACGGCTACGGCAGCGGCAGCTGCAGTGGGCGCAGGGGCAGCGGCCGTGGGCACAGGGGCAGCCGGGCGACAGCCTGCGGCAAACAGCAGCAATGAGCAGCATGCGAGAGGCACGGAAAACAGCGACGAGAAGCATGTGGGAGGATCGGAAGACAGCGAAGAGTTTCGGGCATCGCTGGCGGACATTCGAAAGATGCCGCCCTTTGCCGAAGATGTCTCGGGCATCCAGGGAAATGCCGGCACGGGCCTGGGGTTTTTTGGTGACCTCCGGACGAACCTGCCATTTGAGAGCAAGGCAGCATCGGCGGCCATGCCGATGTTTGGGAAACCGGCGAGCCGGAAAAAGACAATCTCGTTCCCTAAACCGCCAGCAGCGCCGCACCCGCCACCGACCCTAGCGGTGCCGGGCCTGCAGCCGTCGCAGGGGGCGTGGGACAAGTATGTGACTGAGTTCCGCCAGTACCTGCTCGCCTGGACGGATTTCAACAACCGGTACGTGGACCACTTTGTGGCGCGGCGCAACCAGATCGAGGAGCAGCGGCGGCAGGGCGACTTTGACTGGCTCACGAACCCGGACAACGAGGGCATCAACCAGTACCTGGAGTGGATGGAGCAGGACGAGGAGATCCAGACGCGGTGGTCGGCGCTGTGTGCGCAGCACGACCTGGATGTGAGGCAGTTTATGGCTTTCCAGGAGCGGATGCGGCAGGGACCATAAGTTTTCCGGGTGTAGAGAGAGTAGGGGGGATAGAGGCTATGGCTGGCCTCTCTTGATTTGTGGATTTGTCCTGTCATGTTATGATAGAATAAGGATTTGAAAGACCCGACATGGAAATTGCAGCATGTGGTCTATCCTCTCTTGTGCCTTCGCAGCCTTCTCAAGTGAGCCACTGCCACGGCGGCAGCATTCCGAAGCTTCTCCCGCCTAGGGGTAGGCATGTGCCGTACTCCGTATTTCCAAGGGTGATTCTCCTCCGAGGGTTGGCGCGGACGAACAGTGGAGGGGAAGTCGTTCCTGAAGCTGGGAGGGGGACTTGCGGTTTCTGTCTTTCTGGGTCTTCAGAGGCGCTTGGCAGCATACATGTCTTGCTGACAAGTCTGGACGGTCGACGGCAAGTATTGCTTGGCTGTGACCGTTTTCCAAACTGAGGCAATCGCCTGGGCCTGAGTATGCGCTGGTCTCGGCTGCTCCCTCTATTCGTGGCCAGTCATGAAGACGACCTGAGACCACAAGTACGTGCGCCGTCCGTTTTCACGTTGCCTCTTCCAATATTACTTACTCAGGTACCTTAATTTCTTCGTTTGATTGTTTTATCTGATTTTCTCATCAGGGGGGAGCTGAAGCACCAAATCCTTTCTGTCGTTTTTTGGTTCCCCGTCGTTTTTTGGTTCCCCGGATTAAAATGGCAGCCTGAGATGCAACACCCCTCTCCCCCCCGGTCATCCAGTTTCAGGATATGTATGGAAAGGCCGCAGCTGCCGTCTTTGTTACAATACAGACTCGCTTTCCTTTTTGTTGCAGCCCCAGAAACAAGATAAACGCCACGTGGAAACCCGGCGGAATGTCACTCCCACCTGGCACCACAACCGGGAAAAGGCGTTCGGGGACGGGCGAATTGTCGTATCTTATGTTCGTGCGAGTGCCAGGGCGGTGTCAGTTTGTGCATCATTAAAGGCAACCCGTCTGCATGTATCCAGTTGGGCTCGAACGTCGAGACATTCGGCCGTTGAGGCATGTCGCCGAGCCTTGGATAGCTCTTCTTTTACCTTTTATTTACATGTGTACTCTACAGTCCTCCAAGCCATCCTCACTGGTCACCACTCACCTGCATCTCGAGTGGCCTCTTTCATCGTCTGTCACTCCTCTTTCTTCGGCCCCACTGACAAGGCGCCTTGCGCGCAGGACCATGCCGAACAGGGGATGGTGGAGTCTCGTGCCCGAGTGCTTAGCCGGACGCTGAGAGCCATGTGGCCAGGGGTTAAAAGAGCCTGCTAGAGACAGAATGAAGAAAACGACGATAGATGATTGCGGTGCGAGTATTCCGTACTCGTAAAATGCTGCCTGGTTGAAATTCCCTCGGTAAGATGCGTCAGGAAGTCTATTTCGTGCTCGGTGCTCTACGGGGATTAGCTGAACGCCTTCTATCCCAGAAAGGCAGGAGAGAGAGAGGTGTTGAGAACGGGCCACCCGCAAGATACAAAGACGAGCATTCCGTGGCGATAGAGCTCTTCATGCTAGAACAACTGTATGTACTCCGTACATCTATTCCATACCTTAGCGGGAAAATGAGGCGTTCAAAGTAAATTCCAAATTGCTGGCGTTGTCGCGGAGTACAATATTGACCAACTAAGACCCTCTTCGTTTTGCGCTATTCCAGCCCCAC
>JADHKL010000059.1:0-154120 GCA_019925545.1 Ophiostoma angusticollis
ACACACTGTGTGATCACGTGATGTATATTCAACATGTATTGCACCGAGGAATTCCTCACCGACAGTTAGAAGAATCAACCTTACACTTAACAAACCAAATATTACCTGACAGCGCAAGTGTGGCGCCTAGACAGGGGTGGTCTGGATTGACTTCTCCCGTTGTTCTTTTCTTCTGAGCATAAATGGCTATTGTTCAATCTTTTACGGTTCGGAGTGCCCAGCCTTAACACGGAGTGATGGCCAGATGCAAGACAGACGGAGGCGACATTCCGTAGTGACTTAGCTCTAATGCCTTACGCTGACGCTGCAAAAAAAGAGAGACAACGCAGCAACTTGGCGCTGCGACGGTGTGGAACGGGACTCGTCCTTGTGCTGGGAAGAATGCTTTCACTCGTATGAAAACGAAACGCAGCCACTACCCTGGTCCATGATTGGCTTCTCACCATCTACATGTCGGACAGTAAGCGAACATGTATGCATGTATTCCTCCTTGGGGTGTGTGTCCATTGTCGCGGTTGGCGGCTGGAAGGAAAATCGGTGTGTCAGATCGGCGCTAATGCACAGGCTCAAACAAAGTCACGTGGACTCAAATGGTGCAAGCAAGACCCCGCCGAGGCTGAGGCAAAATTTCGGACGAAGACAACGACAACAACACGACAGTACGACGATACGCCTTCATTCACCATGGACGGCTCCATACGTGTCCTTGACATTCAGGAGAAAGAGGTCGGTGCCGCCAAGGCGCCGTCCTTCCCGGTGCCGCGCGCAGCGGCAGCTGGCTTTCCGCAGCCGAAGAAAAGGACGAGATTCGCCTCGACATTCAAACAGAGACAGGCCACCGCCTCGACCGCCGACTCCGCAAACATAGCATCTGCATCAGGTGTAGCGACCAACTTGGATGAAAACGCGGCGATAGACCGCGAAAACCGCGAAAGACTGCGCAACATGGCGCCCGGTGAGATCGAGGCTGCACGACAGGAGCTATTCTCCAACCTCGATCCGGCATTGCTCCAGATCCTGTTGCGGAGGGCGAATCTCGACGACCCTGACGACACGCTGCCGGGAGAGAAGGTCCCAGATGTTGTAGCGACACTACCTGGAATTCGCATCCAAGACGACGAGGGCAAGCAAGAAGAGGCTGAACAAGACATGCCCGTCCGCCCACGACCCGAAACAGAAGACGCGTCTGCAAAGCCAACAAAGACGGTGCGATTTGTCCCGTCCGAAGATGCAGACAGTGCTTTGACAAACGACACGACGAACCCATCCGCGGACATCCTGGCACCTATCACTTCACCAGAGAGTGCCATCCTTCAGCACCGTGACCACGACCATGACCACGACCATGACCATGACCCCTCCTCCGCCCCCTCCACAATGCACTTCCCCCACCCCCCGGCAGTGCCCGACCTCGACCCCGATGACCCAGACTTCTTGCAGCACCTGCACGCCAAGTACTTTCCCAACCTGCCGGCCGACCCCGCCCGCCTCGCTTGGATGGCGCCGCTGCCCACGGCCGACTCGCCGGCCGACCGCGAGTCGCCGTACTACCCGGGCCAAGACTCGCTGGCGGTGTCGCAGCTGCGCTTTGACTTCCGCGGCCGACTGGTCCCGCCGCGCGCCTCGCGCTCTATCCCCGTATCCAAGGGCCTGCACCACCACGGCGTCGCCCCCGAGGCCGCCGGCTACACGGTGGGCGAGCTGGCGCGGCTGGCGCGCAGCGCGGTGGCGGCGCAGCGCTGCGTGGCGTTCCAGACGCTGGGGCGTATCCTGTACCGACTGGGCAAGGGCGACTGGGGCGGTGGCAGCAGTCGAAGCGGCGGGCCGCCTGGAAGACTCCCTGCAGGGCCGGCGGCCGTCGACGACGCGACCAGCGATCCGCGCGTGCAGTTGGCACAGGGCATCTGGCAGAGTCTGAGCGAGGGCCGGGTGCTGGAGACGCTGCGCGAGGCGGCAAGCGTGGAGGAGGGCCAGGGTCACCGCGGCAGCCGGGCGTACGCGATCGAGGCGATCTGGCTGTACGAGAAGGGCGGCTGGAAAGAACGGTGGATGGGGCGATGACAAGGGAGGAGAAGGAGAAGAAAATGTATAGACGCAAAGATACGATGTGATGCATAGAATATTGAAGAGACCGATCGGATCTATTTTCCTCGATTTTTTACACTTCATTCCCATGCAGAGCGAAGGAATATGCAAAGCAAACGAAAGAGGATGGAAAAAAGAAAAAGCCAAAGAAGACACCAAAAGAACAACACCTGGCTTTTTGACAAAAGAAAAGGAAAAACGGCATGCCCCCCAATCTATTGGACCCTTTAGAATAGTCCAAGAAGATCGTCACTGCCACCGCCGGCTCCTTGCTTTTGCTGCTGCTCCTGCTGTTGAAGCTGGATGCCTGGCGGCGGTGGCGCGCTGCTGCCGCTCAGGTCCAGCCCACCAAAGAGATCGTTGAGGCCTGGTGGCGGCGCCGGTGAAAAGCTTGGCGCTGCAGCCGGTGCATCGAAGAGGCCCATCATGTCGGCGATGCCCCCAACAGCCCCCGCTGCACCTGCACCAGCACCAGCACCAGCAGCACCGCCAGCAGCACCAGCTACGCCGCCACCAGACGACGCCGTGGCCGGACTGCCCGTGCGGTCCGGTGTACCGGTGCCCGTGGGGTTCTGTTCGGCGGACGCCGGCGCCGCGCCGTCAAAATCAATGTCGAGCAGGTTCTCCACATTGCCCGACGCCGCGGCGCCGGCACCGCCGATGCCGCCGTTGGTGCCACCCGCGGCGCCACCGCCCACGGACGCCGCAATGGGGTTGTCGGCGGCGTCCTGGCGCTGCTCCTGGATGGCGGCGCGCTGGATCTCGTCGGCGCCAAAGCGGCCCTTGCCGACAAATGACTCGGGCGGCTTGTGGTAGACGGACGCAAGCGTCGACAGCTCGGCCAGCAGCTGCTCGAGCAGGGCCGGCGGCAGCGAGGTCATGGTGGTCGTGATGGCCGGCTTGGCCGACAGCACAATGGCCTTGGCTACGTCGAGGTCGCCCGACAGCAGGCGCCAGTAGACGTAGGCACGGTCGCGGATGTCGGCATTGTCGTTCTCCGCCGTGGCCATCTGCAGCACCTTTTGCACCAGCGACTGGTTGGCGCTCGGCTTCTTGAGGAAGAGCTTGACGACGGCCGTCAGGATCTGCAGCTGCGTCTGCGTGAACTCCTCCATGAAGCCATCGACAAAGCCGCTCAGGATCTCGTCTGCGTTGCTGATCTTCTCGGCGTACTCGCCGACAATCCATATTAAGGCGCCACGCGCGTCGGGTTCGTCTAGCTCGTCAATGTGCTCCACGACCGTGCGAATGACGCCCTCGTAGCCCGGGTACTTGCGCAGAATGTCCTTGATGACGACGACGACCTCCTGCACGACGTAGTTGACGTTGGTGGCCATCAGGTCGACGAGCGCGGTGACGCACTTCTCGCTGGCGTTCTCAATCTTGATGGCGACCTGGCCAATGGCCTTGATGGCGCGGCGCACAAAGTCCATGTCGACCTCGAGCGCATACTCCTTGAGCTCGGCCAGCAGCTGCTCAAAGTTCTTGTCGTTGGCAATGCGGACCATGATCTCGAGCTTCTGCATCTTGACGTACGGCGCGTCGTTGTACTTGCAGAAGAAGACACGCATCTCCTTACTCAGGATGTCTGGCTTGGCCTGAAGCAGCAGGTCGATGTTGCGCAGGGCAACGTACTGCACCTCGGGCGCCGACGCGACCAGGGTGACGAGCGGCGGAGCCATCTTCTTAAGGTACTGGCGCACCAGCTCCGGGTTGACCGTCTTCATGTGGATGAAGACCACCTTGACGGCGGCCAGCACGACGCTGGGATTGATGTGTTGGAATTGGGGCGCCACGCGCTCGCAGATGTGTTCCGACTCCTTGACGTCGTGCGGCGGATAGTCTGCGAGCGTCGTCAGGATGGTGACGCGGCCCCACTCGGTGCATTCGTTGAGGGCCATGAGCAGCTTCTTGAGCGTGGCGGGCGTGACGACGAGGGCCTTGGTCTCGGGCGCGGTCTCGGTAATCTCGGAGAGGGCCTGGACGGAGTTGGCCACCACCATGGGGTTGGGGTCGCCTATCAGCTCCTGCAGGGTCTCGAGGAAGCCGTTGTCGATGCACATGCTGGGATTGAGGTCAAAGAGCTTGGCCACGCAGATGGCGGCGGTCTTGCGGACGTAGGGCGACTCGTCGCGCAGCGTCTTCCGCAGAGGCTCCTCCATGTAGTCGATCATCTTGTCAACACGGATGCAACCCATGGTGCGGATGGCCAGGGCGCGGATGAGCGGGTTTGGGTCTTCGGAGTCCTGGACAAAGGTGTTGACGGCGAGGATGCAGAGGTCGGGGTGAGATTTTGCATAGTTCCTGGATCGTCAGCAGGGAAGAGGGTAAGGGGGGTGGGAAGGGGGCGACGAAGCTCACATCAGATACAAGTACACCAGCTTCTTCTGGTCCAGGTCTGCTGTTGCAATGTTCTTCAGCACGTCCGGAAACAGTGCCGACACGTCCTTTCCCAAAGTCATCGCCATGATGGTCTTTTGGATCGCCTCCTTGCGCTCGAGCGCGTACTGCGATACCAGGCCCGCCCGCAGCTCAAAGGTCTCGCCCTTGCGAGGGACGGCAAACGCCCCGCGTATACGGTTGACGGCTTGCATTGTGTGTACCGGAGGAGGGGGGGTGTATTTCAGGGAACGTGACGGAGAGAAAGAATCACGGCTCGTCGACGGTCGACGGCCGGGCGGCGGTCAGGGTTACGAGGCGAAAAGGGAGGCGAAGAGCGCAGACGACAGGCGAGGACGATGACCGACGACTGGATGCAGGAGGGATAGACAGCAGCTCGATCTGTATGTTTGCCGCTGGCTCTTGGTTGTGGCTGCGCAGGAAGAGACGGCGTCGCGATGCCTCCTCGAGGGTGTGTGCCAGGCAGAAGGGGTTCTTTGAGGTCCAGATGCGAACGTTGTCCTGTGGGGCTCTCAGCCCCTCGATGTGGGATTGGGCCTAATACCCACCGCCACAGCGCAACCGTAGTTGGAACACGTGACCTCAACCACCACCAACAACCAACGTTTCACGAGTCTCAAACTCATCCGATCTTCAGCTCTTGGCTCAACCTCAGCAACACCGGTGCCGTGTGAGAACAATCAACACCCATGGTATGCTAGCTTCCACCCGCCTTTATCCTCCGAATCTACCCCTGCCCCCCCCCTCGTTGACACCTCCCCCAGGCCAGCTTCCCCAACCTGCGGCGTCTCTTCGTTGAGGCGCGCAACGACGACGAAGAGCGAGCAGTTTCGCGGCGAGCGGTAATAAAACCCCCTTGTCCTTGATGCTTACTCTTTCTGTCTCTCGTTGGCTCACGCATATTTAGTTCTATAATGCCGTGCTCTTTGTGGGCTCCGTGGCCGTCTTCAGCCTCGTTGCCCAGCGGATGAACGCCGCAAGATGAGAGCGGCGGCTCGCCCAGGACCGAGGACGATAGAAGAGAAACAACACGTTGTTCTTGGCGGTCTCGTCAATTCGTACAGCATTCACTCTGCCCTACCCGGAGAAATGGACCCCCACGCCAAAGAAACATCGACCGTTGCTCGTCACAGCAATGTTTTGCCTCCCACAGATCTAAAATACTCGGAAAACAAAACAGTGAAACGCCCATGATCATCTGCAGCACAAGACGCCGCCAATCGCCCGTTGGTCCTCTCGCCCTTTTGTATATCCTCTCTCCCATCCGGATGCCTTTTGTCCCATAGGCATGCCGCCTCAGCTCATGCCGAGTCGCTCTCGCTCTCCGATCCCAGAAACGCCAGGTCGCCGAAGCGCGCAGTTGACCGACCCTTTGCCCACGTCTTCGGCACTGTGTCATCGTCATTACCGTCGTCGTCGTCGTCGTCATTCTCATCATCGTTTCCCAGGTCACCCTTCTCTTTGGCGACGCCATTCGTCTCCCCACCGTCTTTCTTTTTTTCATCTTCCTCCCCCTCTGCCTTTCCTTCTGTCTTGCCCGCTTCCTCTTCCTCTTCCTCGTCAGAGCTCTCTTTCAGCGACTTGTATTGGCGACTACGTGACGGCCGCCCACTGCCGTGCACGCCCCAGTTGCGGTTCATCTCCTGCACGGCCTCCAGATCGGCCTCCAGTTCGCGGCGCTCCTTGATCTCGCGCGCACGCGACTCGGAAAAGCGGCCGTCCATGCCGACGTCCCGCAGCATGTCCTTGAGGTGGCGGATTTTCGCCTTGGCGTCGTCGCCGTAGGACCGCAACTCAAAGGTCCAGATCTTGCGCACGCCGCACTTGACCAGCTGGCCCTGCAGCCTCTTGATCTCGGCCTCGTCGGGAGACAGGGATGACGCCACCGGAGAAGAAGCGGACGCCTTGTTCTTTTTGCCCGCAGCAGGGCCTTTCTCTTTTTTCTTGCTCGGTGCTGCTGCGCTGGAACTCCGTCCTCGTTTCCGTTTCGGAGGTGCGTCGTCGAGAACCGATGACAACGAGGAGGTCGACGAGTTGTCGGATGCGTTGTCGTCGTCCGAAGCAGCAACAGCAGCTGTGGCCGCCTTTGCGCTGCTCGACCGTCGCCTCTTTGCCGTCGTGCCCGTCTTCTTTGTTCTCTGCTTTTTCTGTGGCGGTGTGTCGTTGATGTCTGACAGCTCGCTCTCGTCGCCGCCGCTGCCGCTGCCGCCATTGGTATGGCCGTTTTTCGACGTTTCGTCATCGCCGCTGTCATCACGCGCCACATCACTCAACGGAGACGTTTCGTCCGAGGCGGCCGTGCTTTTTGGCTTGCCCTTGGCCTTACGCCGATTGTTGGTGCGCTCTTTCCTGGGCTTGCCATTGGTTTTCTCCTCAAACTCGTCGTCGTTGTCGTCAGTTTCGTCGGAATTCGACGCGACGTCGCTAAAGTCGTCACTGGCTTCGTCAAAGTCGTCTTCGCTGTCGACGTCGTCCTCGTCTTCATCTTCGGAGCCCGACACTGCCCGCTTCGCAGTTCGTTTCCGTTTCTTGGACGCAGCGGGCTTTGGCTTTTGCGTCTTCTTTGGTGCTGGCTTTGGCTTTGGCTGTGGCTTGGCCTCTTTAACCTCTTTTACAGCGGGCTTTGCCTTTGGCTCTGTGCCTGCCGTGTCGGGTGCCGGCCCGTCTTCATTTGCATCCAGTAGTTTCTCCTAAGCAGGATTAGCTGTCAAGGCAACTCATGTTGTCTCTCTTTTCTCGTCCCGTAGCAACCCCAAAACCAACGTACTGCCGTGGTCGTGATAATTTCCTTGCTCTTGGCCTTCCAGGCCTCTGTCTTGAAGAAGCCGTTTTCGAGTCCAAGCTTGCTCTCGACGTGTTTGCGCACGGCGTTGACGGTCAAGTTCGCCCGATCGGCACGGAAGATAGCGTGCGCCGCGCGAACGAGCTCCTGCTCCAGGTCACTGGCCATGTCGGTAATGGTGCGGGGGGTCACGAAGCGGAGGGGAGGCAGGCAGGCAGAGGGGAAAACAGAAAAAGAGGAGAACTGGCAAAAACAAAGGAATGCATAGGAATCACGTGTGATTGAGTGCCAAAAGGCGCGTTGCTCTTGCGGCGCGACAGGCTACGACGGGAAGGAACGAACACCGAACGCGCGAGCGGCGCGACAGCAGCAGAAAGCGGGACGATGAAAGCGAATTGACGTTTGCTAAGTAATCCGTTATATGGGGCGGGCAAGGTTTCCTTGTTTGCTTATATAATGGCGGCCGAGTTGGACATTGAGAGAAGACGACTTGTAGTGGTTGGAGGTGTAAGTCTGTCGGCTGAACTTGAGGCTTAACTCCAACTCTTGCATCGTGAGGCCCTTGCACTTGTAGTCTGTAATGGCGAATGCGGGGTGTTGAGTCCGCGAGAGCGAACCCTGATTTTGGTGAAGCTGCTGGTGTAGAAACTACCTCTCAACATCACCGAGATACTTTGTACGCAAAAGGAGAGGTATGTTTACTTGATATTGCTTTACTCTTAGCCAGTAGGCGTTCCTTCTTTTGCTGCCTTCGTCCCCCTAGAAGCTCAGATTCCCGAGTCGTTCTGCCCAAACGGATCGTGTGCTGGGAAATATGCGCTCCAGGCGCTGCACTGGCTGTTGAGTCCCGATAAGTCGACGCTGGTCGGGATGGCGCTCAGCTGCTCCAGGAACTGCACGCTCATGCCCTGCGACGCGTGCCAGGCCACGTGGCAGTGGAAAAGCCAGGCGCCAGGGTTGTTGGTCTGGAAAGCCACGACCAGCCAGCCCCAGGCCGGCAGCATGGTGGTGTCGCGCCGCGTCGGGTTGTTGCCCTTGAGCTTGGCCGCGTCTGTCGCCGGGTTGTAGGCGCGGAGGCTGTTGCCGGGTGCCAGGGGGGCTGCCAGCGGGGGGGAGGCGCCGAGCACGAGGATATCGTGGCCCTAGAGAGTCAGGCGGGAGAGAGAGAGGGGGGGGAAGAGAGAGAGAGGGGGGGGGAGAGAGAGAGGGGGGGGAAGAGAGAGAGGGGGGGAGAAAGAGAGAGAGAGAGGGGGGGAAGAGAGAGACTCACATGGAGATGGACTGGGTGTGGGATGGGCGAGTTGTTCTGGATCAGCCAGTAGGCGGTCTGGCAAGTTAGCTGGCATACGACAACCACTCTCTTCAAAAGAACGTACCACGCCGCCCGTCGGCACCGAGACAACGTTCTCTTCCGCCGGCATCGACGCCGTCGTGCCGTCCTTGACGTACTGCAGCGTCGGCTTGTTCCACGACACGTTCATGGGCGTGTTGTTGACGGGCCAGAAGACGCGTGCCACGCCGTTGCGGCTCAGGATGATATTCGTGTTGAGCGTCGAGCCGGCGTTGGGCGTGAAGGAGTTGGCTGCCGGCGCTGTACGCGTCACCACGGGCGTGAAGAAGGCAGCTGTCGGGTCTGCACAGCGCGGGTCCGTGGGCACGGTGCCCGGCGAGGTCGGCGTCGGGCGCGTGGCGCCGCTGTAGGACACAATGGCGGCGGGCCGTGGGTTGTTGCAGAGGCCGCACGGCCCCGTCGGCATGGTCACGTTGAGCCAGTAGGTGCCGACGGCCTGGTTGGCATTGACAATGACGTCGTAGCGCTGGCCCACGGCCAGGTACAGCGACGACACCGTCACCGGTTGCACCGGCACAAAGTCGGTGGCCACAATGGTAAACGAGTGGCCCACCAGCGACACCGTGTACGTGTTTTCGACCGACGGGTTGATCAGCCGCAGCAGATGGGCCTTGCCGGGCGTCAGCGTCAGCGTCAGGTAGCTGCCGCCGGCACCGCGGGGGTTGATGTTTTTGCCGTTGAACAGGATGTTGTCGCTGGGCGGTGGCGAGCCCGGGAAGCCTGGAATGTACGGGTTGGTCGGGCTGTTGACGCGGGCCAGGATGGTGTCGACGGCGCCGTAGTACCAGTCCGAGATGGACAACGGCCCCAGGTCGATGTCGTAGTTGGCCGACGCCGGGCCGTTGATCACAATGGGACCCAAGACACCGTTGCCGTACTGGGCCGAGAAGTGCGAGTGGTACCACGACGTGCCGTACTGCGTGGCCAGGAACGAGTACGTGCGGCTGCTGCCGGGCGGGATGGGGCACTCTGTGACGCCGGACGTGCCGTCGTTGTTGTTGGTGTTGAGCTGGCGGACGCCGTGCCAGTGGATGGATGTGCTGGGACGTCAGTAGAGAGGAGAGAGGAGAGAGAGGATGGACGTACCCGTTGGTAACAAGGTTGTTGACGACAGTGACACTGATACGGTCGCCCCAATCTGCTGGTTAGGAGGAAGAAGAGGAGGAGAGGAGGAGAGGAGGGAGGGGGAGAAGAGGAGGAAAAGACCTACTTGCTTGAATTGTCGGACCTGTCGAGATATGTGAGCTGTCGTTAGCCAGCAGCAAGCCGGGAGTGGTGTCCGTGTTTTGTTGCCCGTACCTGGAAAGCCGCCTGCTCCCGTTAGTCTTTGTTTGTCTTGTACCATGTGTCACATCTGGACGCACCATTCACCAGCATCGCCTTGCTCCGGGTCACGCCGTCGCCGCCGACGTAGTTGTTCACCTCCGTCAGAGTCAGCGTGTACGTCCGCGTGACGCCCGTGGACGGCGTGCTCGTCTCGTAGTCGGTGTTGATGTTGAAGCCGGTCGACCAGCACTGCCGGTTGGTCGCCGTGTTGCATGACTGACGGGGAAGGAGGCGGTTCGTACGAGGGCTGGCGACCAGGTCTCTGGGAATCTCTGTGAGGAGGCTACCATCGTCCGGCAGCGGCGTGGACAATGCCAGGCCGGCGAGGAGAGCCACCACGAGAGCAAAGAGCTGCCGCGTGGAAGGAGGCATGGTGTTAATATGATGTGGTTAAGGTGTGCAAAGCGCAGTCTAGACAAGTATGGGAGAGGTACAGCTCATGCTTTGACCATCCTATCCAGAAAGCAGACACCACGACGTTATATACACGACGATGCCCTCGACCGTCTCCTCTTCCCTCCCTCTCCATCTCCCAGACGGTAACCATGGCGCGTGCAGCGCCGTTTGTCTTTCTTGTCATTCTGCAGTCCGTCCCAAACTTCCAGGGACGGGAAGCAACCAGACGTTCAGCAACGAACCGGAGTCGAGGCGCCGACGTCAGGTCCATGTCAGACATCATCAGCTCGAAATGTACGTACATGTAATGGTTTAGGGCAGAAAGTGCACCCAGGTACCCTGCGGCCGGGAAGCGCCTAAAACGGGGCCCCTGTAAAGCCAACAGAGGAAGTAAATACAGCGCCCTCTTCCCGTAAAACCGCGCGTGCCTCTCCCCCGCCACCACTGCCACCACGCGCATTCGTACTTCCATAAGCCGTAATTCAGACTTGCGTCCAGTACATTGCAGGTCTCTTGCACATAGTAACGGTAAAGCGGTCTCGCGATGAATTTGTTATGGTCTTCAGCGCTGGAAGGCATCCAGCACGCCAAGGGTGACTTACAAGAAGCTTCTCAACATCATGTACCCCGTTGGATATGTCGTGTGAGCCCGCGGCAACGACAAAGGAAAAGTACTGGCCGTCCCAGACTCTGGGTCGAGCCATCTACCTGCGGAGTACAAGTCGTATGGCGCAACCATACTGCCCGACGATCATCGGAGGGCGGGGGCTGACGAGCACGGTCGGGCTTCCCCGCCGTCGACTGGCCACCCATCCTCCAATCCCCGTGGAGAGGGAGAAGCATCAAGTTTCAGAATACCGAGTCCTGCAGGACGCAGCTTGCAGAGGATGCATCTTCTAGCCGCAATGAGAGTAGGCCAGGCCCCAAGAATAGACGGGATGCTGACCACTTTTCCCCCTTCAGTCTGCCGTCCCGCGCTATGACGTTCTGCAGGTTGATGTGTTGTTCGAGGCTTTGCTCAGCTGGCGCGCTGCACGGCATACGGTTTGGTGAACCGAAGCTTGCAGACGGCAGAGAAGCGAGAACCAAGAGTCAGAGGACAAGGGCATAGGACTAACAGGAAGGACAGGAGGCCAAAGAGATAGAGTAGGACCGGATGGCACATCGTCATCAGGCACTCGGTTGAGGCCACCCATTACCTGGAGAACGAACGAGGTGGGAAGGGTGGGAAGGGCAACAATAGACGAGGACCAAACGGTGGGCCAAAGGATTTCTCCCCTTGCATGATGCAGACGAGCGTGGCAGCGAGAGCTGGGGATGAGCAAACACAACGTCGTGACGGCGATGACAGACGGCCTTGGAGATTGGGTATCTGCTTGACGGTGCACGTGGGCGCTGCAGATCGTCAGCTCGTGCGGACTACCTCGTAAGATAGTACATACGGAGTACTCCGTAACTGGTACGCTTAGACATTTTCTCTCCGCAGAGTCCAAGGTTGCAAAGTAGGGACGACAGGGAGACAAGCAGAGACAGGGGAGTGCAAACCTGGAAACAGGACCGGAGAGGCGGAAAGGGCGGCAGCGAAAGTGAAAGAGGAGGGCAGTTGATAAGATCTATATTAAGGGCGCTGACCAACTATCCAACGAGGCGTTTGGATTCTCTTCCCCAGAAACCCAGGGAACGAAACAGTCTTCGGTTCTCCCGAGGCACGCGCTGGCTGCTGCGCCGCAGACGGGCATCACTCTGTCTCTTTCTTTCCCGTCTTTCGTTTTTTGCCTGCCCCGATTCCTGACCGACGAGGGGAACATCCAGTCTGCCCGCTGTCTGTCTGCTCGACTTTCTGGTCGTCTTTCTGGGACAAGATTGATGTTGGAATGAAGGACTCTCCTCACTTTCCTCTCTCCCCTCTCTCCTCCCCTCAGTCGTCTCTCCCTCTCCTCGTGCCTTGCAGTAAATCCAATATGGCAGTCAACGATATTGATTGTCCTGCACGACCCCCTTCGACGGGACAAACCGTCTTTAAATTACCCAGCCAGAGATCTTTTGCTGCAAGATAAATGACCAACGTCTCGATAGATTAAGGTCACGGGCAGTTGGTACCCCGTCTTCCTTCTCTCTGTTCCCGTCAACCATGTCCCATCTAGCTGTGCCTGTGCCAGTCCGCAGCTGACCAGTGTCTCGGTGAATGAAACCACTGCTTTACAATACGATAGATTCCCGCCAACGTCGCTCAATTAGTAAACTATGGAAGATAGCAGAGCGCGGTATTCCAAAAAAACGTAAGACGTTAAATGCGAGAGGCGCCGTCGAGCCGCTGTCTGTTGCTCAGGGTTGAGCAAGAGGAAGGGCAGGGAGAAGGAAGATCTGCCCATCGCTGGTCCTGGTCTCCCATGATCTCCCATGCCCTCTTCTTGGTCTGCTCCGTGGACATGGGCTGTTTTCGGTCCTGTCCCACGCCGATTAGAATACCCAAACCGTTCCGCCGAGTCTGACACGAAAAGGAAGGGGTGAAAACAAGAAAAAAGAAGAAAGAAGAGCGGAAACGACAAGGCAAAAGCAAAGAATTCCAGAGCCACCATCAGCGCCCCATGAGTCAAACGACTGCCCAGGTCTAGTCCGTCTAAGCCAGATCGCAAGCATATCCGGAACATGAAAACAAGGAGCAAACAAAACAATGTGCAGTTCGGAGCACCGCCCCAAACCCGGAAATGTCCAGCGACCAACCATGTTAAACGGAGTAGTCCCCAAGTGCTGTCGTAAACTCGTCAAAGGGCATCACCAGATTCCCAAACAAACAAGGCGGTCTCAGTTGGTTCCGAAAAAGACGTCGTCATTGTTGGTGAACATGCCGAAATCGTCGTCGAACCTGCTCGTGTTCAGCATGCTGAGGCCGGAGTTGTCGAGCTGCACAAGAACATCGTCGGCCGTGAACGCCTTCATCATCATATCGTCATCCAGCGACGACATTGGCGGCAAGCCACTTACATCCATCAAAGAGCCACACCCACTGCTTAGCGGAGCACTCATGCCAATCGAATCTTCCTCCGTGCAGCTCGACGAGGGATCCAAGTCGAAGAAGCGCGTGGAAGCGTGCGGCGGCGAGCTCGACGCTGAGAGTTCGGGTGGGCTACTGGCATGGTGGGTGTAGTGGCTTGACACACTTTTCGCCGGCGACATCGGATGATTGGCTGGCAACAGGTCATCGCCGTCTGCGCCGTCGCCTTCACCATCCAACGGGCTATCGCAGCCGGGTATCGAAGCACGCGATACATATGAGTGGATGCTCAAGGCCGATGGGGATACGGCGGTGACGGCGGCACGGTCGGAATCGGTCAATACTGTCTCCCTTGCAGGGATGCCTGCACCAGGCATGGGTGCCGATGACACGGAGAGAGCGCTGGGATTCATGGTGCCCCGTGGACCTGCATGAACTGGCGAAGATGCGCCGTCGACAAAGTCTGTATCGAGCCTGTCGTCGTCCATCATGTCGAATGGCTCGTCGGCAAACGGACTGCCGGAATCATTCGTCCGCGGCGAGTTGCCGGCCGAGTTGTCCGAATAGCCGGAGTAGGACGACGCGCCGGGTGATGAAAAGGACTTGTTCTTTGACCGCGTGCGCGTCGACTTGTCGCGGCGCGTCTCTAGGTCAGGTCGTAACTTGCGAGGGCGGCCCCGCTTGCCAATCTTGCGGACTGCTCCGTCAAAGGCACCGATGCACATGCCCCGCTGGCGATGGCGTGTGAGAGCATCCTGGCGCGCAAACATGTTGCCGCATTCGCAGGGGTACGGCTTGATACCGGTGTGAATTTTTGCGTGGCGCTTGAGGTCGTGCTGGCGCACAAAACACTTGTGGCAGTGCGGGCACTGGTACTGGCGGTCGTTGAGATGCGTCTGGACGTGTGACTTGATGTTCTCCTTGCGGCCGAAACGCTTGTCGCATTTCTCGTACAGGCAGCGCCACTTGCCATCGTTGGGATTGGGGCCCTCGATGTAGGCAGCAATGTCGTCGAGAGTGATACCCGTCTCCGTCCGGGCCTCCATGACGTCGATGCTGGCAATGCTGGCCGCACTGACCGCGCTGTCCGTACTGGCCATGCTGGCCATGCTGGCCGTGCTGACCGTGCTGGCCATGCTGGCCGTGCTGGCAACGGATTCGTTGCGCTTGTGAGGCGATCGGCGGTGAGACGGACCGGGGGCGCCCGAGTAGGACGGCGAGGCAGGCTGCGAGGTAGCGAATGAGGCGCCGCTTGATTGAGCGCTGTACTCGGTGGCCCACAGGTCCGGCTTGCTCTCGAAGAAGCTGGGATCGTTGCTCAGGATGTTGTTGTCAAAGAGGCCTTGCGCAGCGGCGGGCGTCGGGTGCTGCGACTGGGGCGGGGATAGGTGCTGGATATCCGCCGGGACAGACATGGGAACAAAGTTGCCGTTCTGGATCTTGATGAGCTCGGCATTGATGCTCAGGTTGATATAGTCTGCCGGCGTCATGGGCATGTGGACCATGTTGGAACGCGGCGGCGTGGCCATGACCATGGCTTCGGCTTGCTGGCGCAGTTCGTCAAAGACACCAGACGAACGGTTCGACTGGTTGCCGCGATTGCGCAGCGGCTTGATGGTCTCCTCCATGGACTCGTCGTAGTCGTCCGAGAAGCGCTGGAGCCGGGCCATTCCAGGGTGCTTTGCCATTCTTTCGAGGGGCGTTTCCGTCGGCGTTGGCGGGAAGTATGCTGCCGGTGTCAGCGCAGGGAAACACATGCTTTGGCGAGGATAGTGTCAACTTACTGTTGTCATTCTGGGAAGGAGGTGTAGCAGGTCTTTGCAGTCCGTCAAAGGTCATGCCCTCGAACTTGGCAACGCGGTCTATGATGCCGTTGCTGACTCGCCGCGAAGCGCGGCGGGTGCAAGACGTCTCTTCTTCAGACGCCCAGCCTTGTGGAGAGGGGGCTGAGAAGGGAAGACTGGCGGCATCTTGAATGTTCATAAACGCGTCCTGGAAGCCATGTTGGCCGGGACTGGAAAAGAGCTGGAAATCGTGTTGGCTGATGGGCAGGTCACTGCCGGAGAGCGTCTTTCTCATCATGGCGGCAGTGGGCCCGTTGTAGAAGGGAAAGGCGGCGGCAGAGGAGTCCTGCTGCCGCTGCCGTTGTTGCTGTTGTCGCTGCTGCTGCTGCTGTTGCTGCTGCTGCTGCTGTTGCTGCTGCTGCTGTTGCTGCTGTTGTCGTTGCTGCTGCTGATGCTGCTGCTGTTGTTGCTGCGCAAAGAGAAAGACCTCTTCGTGCGATGGCTCGGCGGCTTGCAGCTTGGCGAGCAAGCCTGGGCGCACTGAGCGTTGCTGCTGCGCTCCTCGCATGTTATGCTGTTTGGTTGTTGTTGGATGTCCTTGGTTAGTATTCACTGCCGCGGCCGCTGCCGCTGCCATCAACTGCTGCTGCTGGTGTCTCTCTTGGCGATGCTGCAACTGCTGCCGCCGTGTGTCCAGACTAAGGCCGCGACGGTGGCCGAGCTGGCGAGACGGCTGCTTTGACTGTCGTTGCAGCTGAGACGGATCAGTTTGCTGCTGTTGTTTCATGGCAGCGGTGGCGGTGGCGGGCTGTGATGTTGGTGGCAGAGCGGCCGAGGTTATCTTCATCGCCTCCAGGCCAGCCACTGGCGTTGATCGTTGCCGCCGGTGGAGGCGCTGGCGGGTCTGAAGAGCACTGCTCTGGGTGTTGTTGATTGGATTGGACAGCATTGTGTGTGCGAGGCTGAGTTCGGAATGAAAAATCGTCGGAGTTGTCGTTGTCGATATCGATCGTGTTGTCGTTTGTTGTGTCGTTGTCGTGTCGATGTTGTCGATTGTCGTAGTCGTCGATTTTTGTCGTAGTCGTTTGTCGAAAAGTTATCGCAATTAAGCGCACCTATATCGCAAAGGTAGGTTCCGAAACTGCCAATGGGTGAGCAAAGTGTCCAGATATCATGATGCTGTTCTCCCCAGCGGCGCAGACGAGCAACTCACCTCGCGCAGAGGAGCAAGCCAGATGGCCGGGCGAAAGGGGATCCCGAAGTTGTGCTCAGTCGCGGTGGACTTGCTTGTCAATGGCACAACTCGGGAGAGGTGATGAGAGGAGGGAGAAGAAGAGGGAGGACGAGAGGTCGAGAGGAAGACGAGGTGGAGGTGGAAGAGTAGACGCTGGTTTTGGTTGTGTTTTCTTTTCCTAGTTTCCGAGGAAAAAGAAAAAGAAAAACGGGATCAAAAGTGTTCTTAGATTCTGGTTCGCGATGCTTGTGATGCTCGATGCAAAGAAAAGAGTCTGGCGAGGAGAGGAGCAGACAGTAGATGCGAAGGCAATGAAGTTTTATTGGAATGCATACGGAGTACAGCCTGCTGCACGGAGTAGTGTGTGACGTTGCGCTGTGTTGACTTGCGTTGCCTAGCAACGACCCCATCCCAGCGCTGTTCTGCGCTGACAGGACAGCGGTTATGTCCGCCAAGACTGGCGCTAGCGCGCGCAATCGCATCGCGCCCCTTGCGACAGAACGCTCAACTCTCAGGAAAGCCGTAAACTGGTTCCCATTAATGCGGCGCATATCGCAACAAACAACGACCTTGGTTTCCCGGGCGCTGGTTCTTCGGTTGCTTCATCTTGCCAGCGTGCGATAGCTGCAATTTCGGACGTCCTGCGTTGTGCACAGCAACACCATTGTCAACCTATATTTGTTTGCCTTGTTTCCACTTGTTTCCTGCTTTCTTTGCTATGCTCCACGGCTACAAATGGGTGCTTCCGTTGCGGACCTAACGACGCATGTCTCGGACTCGGCGGCTTCGTCTCGCTCGTTTGCCGTCGGTCGAGGATCGCTTGTTTCCGCGACGACCGCACAGGCTAAACGACGTGATATGAAGACGGCGAGATGGAAGATGATGAGGCACTGGACACACTGGACAGTGGTACGAGTCCGCTGGTCGATTGTCGAGAGAGGAGATGGTCTGGTCTCGCCCGCGGAGTGTTGGTCTGGCCAGACGGTGCTTGTCTCGTTCTGAGGAATGCACCGATCAGGCTTCCGGCATTGACTACATGCAAAGTCAGCTGCGTGGGGTGAGGCTACCGTTGCCTGGCATTCCATCTCAGATGCTCGCTCCGTGACTCTGTCTTACACTTAGACTCACCGGGTCGAGCTGCCATATAACGTCGGGGAGAGTGATGTGCGAGAAAATCTGCCGTTTGCTGCCGTTTGCACGCCCAGCAAAGACACGAACAAAACAAACACGATCCTCAAACAACAAAGCGTCGCAATCCCAGTTCCAATAGTCTGGGTCTTTATTACTTTCTGGGTTTATGCAAGGCTGTGGTTGTGGGGTAGAAGCAGAATCTTACCGAGGCGAGTGTCCAATTTAGAACCGTGCCACGCCTAAATATCAACCTTGGAAAAGTTCTAGGCAGTACGAGGCTCTCGATTTGTTTACTTTTCGTTTGGTGGTTATGGAAGGCTTGTCGTGCGGCAATATGATCTGATGGTTCCGCCCAGAGTCTTTGCCTGAGACCTTTTGCTGGAGACATATTCTCCTCTTTCTAATTCTCATTCGAATAACGAATAGAGGATCCAAGTGTGTTCATTAGTTAATAGCTCGCAGGCTGGCAGTCTGAATCCTCAGGCTATCTTTGCGTGGAAGGTTCGAGTCGGCACCCTCAAACTTGCAGACTGCATGCTCAAACTACCTACCTATCAGTGGACATTCGCTCGACTTGTAGGCCGGGCCGTCCCCTTTCCATCTCCACTTCTCTTACCAGAACATGCAGCAAGCAAGGCCAATACTCCACGATACAGTCACAGCAGTTCACGAAGCAGTAAGCAATACGTCGTACTAGCTGTTTGCTTACTTTCAAGCGCTCAACGGAGATACAGACCACCTGCAGCTCTGATCAAGTGATGGCTAGGTACCTTGGTACTCAAAGACACAGAGGCTGAAAGCGGCCAAACAGCAGGTTGCACAGCCACAGCGTTCCGGACAGCCACGATTAAGCACAGAGCTCAAAAGTGGGGCGCTTCCAGGTCAGCCAACCCCTGGGGTTTTGCTATCGTCAAAGGTCCAAAACGAAGACATAGAACGTGACAGAGTTGACACGCACATCGCAACGCTCACCGTGACCTTGTTTATCCATTGCATCGACCGACAGACACCCGACCCGCTGCCACCATGCTCGTCTCGCTCACCGTCGGCAAGGTGGACGCCGGCGTGACGGTCCTGCTGACGCAAGACAAGCGTCTGGTGCGTTTCTCTCTTTCTTCTCCGTGTCCCCCTGCGTCCCTCTCCCGCTCCCGCTGACGTGCCAGATTGAGTTTCCGTCGATTCTGCTCCCCCCCAACATCAGCTCCGGTTCCATTGTCGACATCACCGTCGCCCGCAACCGCTCGTCGGAGCTCAAAGCCAAGGACAGCTTTGCAGCGCTGCAGCAGCGCATCTACCAGACGTTTGGCGTCACGCCGCCGGCGACGCCCGTGCTGCGGTGCCGCAACGCCACGCAGACTAGCGTTGTGCTTGAGTGGGACCCCATCCAGCTGGCCACGGCGGACCTGGCCAGCCTGGCGCTGTACCGCAACGGCCAGAAGGCCGGCAACATCCCGCGGCCGCTGCAGATGCACTCGACCAAGATCTCGGGCCTGGCCGTCGACACCGAGTACTCCTTCCACCTGGTGCTGCGAACCAGCGCCGGCTCCTTCAGCAGCGATAAGCTGACCGTGCGCACGCACAAGATGACCGACCTCAGCGGCGTCACCATCACCACCGGCATCCTGCCCGGCGCCGCGCGCGAGCGCCTCGTGGCCGCCGTCGAGCGCATCGGCGCCAAGCTGGTCGTCGAGCCGGGCGTCGTGCGCATCGATACCACGCACTTTGTCACCACCGAGGGCCGCGGCCTGGCCTGGGAAAAGGCCGTCGAGCTCAACATCCCCGTCGTGCGGCCCGAGTGGGTCGAGGCCTGCGAGAAGAGCGGCCGCATCCTCGGCGTCACCAAGTTCTACCTCGACGCCGTGCGGCCCACGGGCCCCAACGAAGCTGAGCCAGTGGCTCCGCCACCGCAGCACCAGCAGCAGTCTTCTCCATCAAGCAAAAACCTGCCGTCGACGCCGCGGCGAGACTCTGCCGACGGGGACGATGCGCAGGACCATCCCGACAGCCCAGACAGTCAGCCATCATCGGCAGCTTTGCAGCAAAAACAACAAAAACAACAACAACAACAACACCGCCAACTACAACCGACAGTCGACGACGCGCCAGAGACGCGCGACGACCAAAAAGTCTTTCTGGGTGGCAGCCCGTCGGGCGTTGAGCAAAAGGTGGCGCTGCGGGGAAAGCAGACGGGTGGCAGCGGCAGCGGCCATGGCAGTGCTGACGACAGCGACGGCGACGGCGCGGAGGACGACGGCAGCGACGACGGCAGCGATGACGACGGAAGCCAGGACGGGAGCGGCGATGACGGCAAGCACAAGAGCGGCGTGCGTACAAACGGCAACGGCAACGGCGGCAATGCCAACAAGCCGTCGACGCCGGGCGACGGCAACTCGTTCCAGGACGTGGACCTGTGATGGACTGGGATGCGTCGTGGGGGGCTGGCCCTGTCAAGGGCCCTTTTTTACGCATCTGTTCCCCCGTCGCTGTCCTGGACGGTCTTGGCCCAAACGCAAAAGCTACGGAATCGCTGTCTCGTCGCGTCGACGAGACGTTGCTTCTTACGTTTCTTTTCTGTCGTCCCTTTGTCTTTATATAGTTCTCAACCCTTACGGTAGCCTGAAAAATACCTTTTCTCGTACGAGTCTTGTTCTTCTTGCACGCCATGTTTTCCCTTTTTTCTCTTCTTCACGCATCCGAGTTCGACAACCCGAACGCGCACGGCTCGCCCTGTGTCGAGTCGAGTCGAGTCGTTGCTCACAGCCGTTTGCTGCTGTTGTTGTGTTTCTTCTTGATAAACGGATCGACCGGGGCCTTCTTCTTCGGCGGACGTAGCGGCGCCTTGAAATCTCCGTCAGCTCTATTCCCCGGAACACCGACTCGTCCGCAGGACCCTCCAAAACTCACCTTTGGCACCGGCCTTGCCGCCGGCTGCTGTGCCGCTTCGCCGCCCCCGCCGATACCAAGCACTGCCATGGCCGACGGGTCTGTCGGTCGTCGGCCAGCCGGGCCAGCAGGACCAGGCGGCTTCGGCGCAGTCTTTCTCGTCAGCACGTAACACCAAGAGAAGGAGATAGGGGCGTAGGAGCAGACAAACCTTCTTCACCGGCGGCTGCGCATCGCCGGCCGAGCTGCTGTCATCGTGCGCCCGCTTCTTGGGCACTTGCACGCCGCCCGGCGCTCTCGGGATCGCTCTCGGGATCGCTCCCGCGCTCGCACTCGAGCTTGCCGTCGACTGGATCACCGGCCGCACCGACGACGCATGCCCGTACGGCAGCGGCTCGCCGCGTTCGTTGATGCCGCCCAGCCCGGTCTCGGACGCCGCCGGTGGCGGCCGGCCCGGCCGGTCCACAACTGTATAGGTGGTCGGCAGCAGGGCGGGTGCCGGCCGTTGCTTACGAGGGGGTCCGCCCGTCGTCGGCGACGCTGCCGGTGGCGGCGAGTATCCGTCGTCCTCGTCATCCTCGTCGTCGTCCACCATCACCACCTCCGCTATGCCGCCGCTACTGCCCCGAGACCGCGGCGGCACTGGCGCTGCCGCTGCGGTCTTGGCCACCGCGTTGGCCGGCTTTGCCTGACCTTCGCCTTTACGGCCGCCCCCATGATGGCTCACATTACTGCTACGACCGCCACGGACGGACTGAGAAGACGCAGACGCTGACGCAGACGCTGACGCAGACGCAGACGCCGCCTTTCCTCCCCCCCCCCCTCGCACCGCCTTCAGCAGCGCCAGCACGTTGCCGCCCGTGTACCGGTTGCGCTCCTTGGCGTCCTCGATCAGCGCGCGCCAGAACTCGCCTTGCCGCAGCGCGCGCGAGTCGCCCAGGATCCACAGCGACGACCGCGCCCGCGTCAGGCCCACGTTCATGCGCCGGATGTCCGTCATGAAGCCGATGCCGCCCGTGGGACTCGCGCGCACGCACGAGAAGATAATCACGTCGCACTCGCGGCCCTGGAAGGCGTCGGTCGTGTTGAACTCGACCCGACTCAGCACGTCCGGCCCAAACTGCTCTGTAAAGCGGTTCCGCAGCGCAAACAGCTGTGCCTTGTACGGCGTGATGATGCCAATCTTGCCCTGGAAGCCAGCGTTGTCGGTGTTGCCTCCGCCACCACCACTTTTGCAGGCCGCCGCCACCTCCACAAACTTGCGGTACAGCTGCAGCGCCACGCGCACTTCGTTGTCGTTGACCAGCGACTGGCCGCGCGCGCCGCGCGCCTGAACGCCCTCGACGTCGAAGAAACGGTACGGCCCCAGCAAAGCGTCGCCGCCACCACCACCAACGTCGTGCCACGGCTGCCGCCGCAGCGCCGCCATGTCGCCGCCGTCAATGAGGCGGCCCTCGTAGAACTGACGGCTGGGGAAGCGGCTGATCTCCGGATGCATGCGGTATTGCGTGTCCAGCAGGTGCACGTCTTGCGGCCGGTTGCGCTGCATGCGCACAAACAGGCTCTGGTCGTAGCCGTAGCGCGCCGCCGACTGCGACAGCACCGTCGGCGGCAGCTGCTTCGGGTCGCCCACCAGGATACACTTGGCGCAGCCGTACTTGAGCGGGATCAGCGCGCTCAGCTCCACGCACTGCGCCGCCTCGTCGATGATCACCGTCTCAAACTCCACGTTGAGGTTCTTGAACACCTCGTGCCCGCTGCCGCTCAGCGTCGCGCACAGCACGTGTGCCTCGCCCAGGATCTTCTGCTGGATCTGCCGCCGCTTGATCTCCGCCTCGCGCGCGTACGTGTTGCCGCTCTCCTTGTCGCGTTCAATCTGCGCCCCGATCCGCCGCTGCTCCGACCGCAGCTGGTCCGCCTCGCGCTGCAGCTGGTTCAGCCGCGTCCGGTCCGCCGTCTCGTCGTGCCGCATCGCCTCTAGTGATGGAATCAGCTCCGCCAGCAGCGTTTTGATCTCGCCGGCCCGCTGATGCAGCGCCTCCCGGTCGCTGGCGGTATTGGCCCCTTTCGAGGTGCCGCCCGTCTTTCCGTCCTTGGTCGCCGACGCCGACGCAGACGCCGACGCAGACGCAGACGACGCCGACAACTGCCGCTCAATCTCCGCCTTGACCAGCTCGTCCAGCGTCACGTCCTTGACGCCCGCGTTGATCACGTCCGTGCGGCCCAGCCGCAGCACGTTGATCTTGCGCGTCGCGCCCGTCGTCTCCCTGATGCCCGCCTTGAGCCGCAGCACCAGCTCGTCCACGGCTGCGTTGCTTGGCGCGCAGACTAGCAGCTTCTTGGTCGTGCTGTCGCCGTTTCCTGCACTCGTCGCCGACCCCGACCGACCGACAGCCACGGCGCCGGTGTTGGCCTTGATCGTGCCCGTCAGCAGCGCGCCCACCATGGCCACAATCGTCTTGGTCTTTCCCGTGCCGGGCGGCCCCTGCACCAGCGTGAAGCCGTCGTTGGCCTTGCCGTGCAGCACGGCCAGCGCCTGGGCGCGGTTGAGCTCGTAGTTGCGCGCCATGTCGGCAATGGCGCCATCGCCAAAGGTGAGCATCGGCGACGGCGCGGCCTTGAGCACCTCGTCCATCAGGTCGTAGTACTGCAGGCTCTCTAGCGCCGCAAACTCGCGCTCAATCGTCGTCATGTTGGTGATTTTAACTGCCCGGAACGCCGCGCCCGGCAGCAGCACCGGAAGGATCTGGTTGCCCCGGCTGTTGAGCCGGTACGTCACCTCCATGGCGTTGCGCTTGTACGCCACCTTCCAGATGCGCGCCAGACAGTGTGGCTCGCTGCGGCCCGTCAGCGGGTCCTGCGCCTGTGACAAAAGCACAATGTCGCCCTCGCCCAGCATCCGCTCGAAATTGTTGTTGCCGTTCCCCTTTTCATGTCCATTCCCATTCCCATTCCCATCGCTTGCTGCCGGCGGCGTCATGCCCGTGCTCACTTCCAAAAAGTTGTCGACGGATATGCGCGTAATCACCTTCATGCCAAACGGCTTCGACGTCGACTCGTCTTTGGCCGTCACAAAGGACCGCCACGCCTCACTGATCAGCAGCGGGAAGAACGTGCGCTTGTACTCGGCCGGCGACGGGTATGCGTCCGCCACCGCCCCCAGCTGGCCGCTGTTCGGCGGGTCGTTGCCCTCGTGGAAAATGTCCCACTCCAGGATGGCCTGGTGCAGACGGTCCATGTTGGGGATGATGCGCGCTCGCATGTCCTTGGCCGACCGCTGCAGCTTGACCTTCTTGACCGGCAGCCGCGCCGCCATCTGCTGCATGTTCAGACGCCGCCGGCGCTCGGCATCGTCCAGCTTCTGCTCGCTCTTCTTGCTCTGCTGGATCAGTGCGGCCGTGCCGTCGTCGTCGTCGTCGTCGTCCTCCTCCTCGTCTTCCTCCGAGTCCACCATGATGTCGCTCTTGACCGGCGCGGCCGCAGCCGACCCGGCGCGAAGAGCCCGCGCCTTCGCAATGGCCTCGGCCTTGTGCCGCTCTATCTCGGCCTTGTCGCGGGCGCGGGCCTCTCGGATGGCCGCCCGATTGGCCAGCAGCGCCTTTTGATCCGGCTTGGCCGCGGCTGTGGCCTTCATCTTGTCTAGCAGGGCCCTGTGCTTGTTCAGGGCCGGGGTCAGCTGCGACGCCGCATCCTTGCTAGTGAGCGGCGATGGAGAAGAGGAGGAGGAGGCTGCTTTTGTTGCAGTCGATCCTGCTGCCGATGACCAGGCTTCTATTGTCGTCTGCTTCTTCTTGGCGTCGCCGGGGCGTGTGGCACTGCCCGGTTTCGACCACGATATGATCTCGACGGCGTCATCGTCGTCGCCGCCGTCGTCATCTGCACCATCGCCAATGGCCCGCATCAGTTCGGCACGCTGGGTGTCGTTCATGTTGGTGTTGACCTTGAACTTGTTGCGAAGTTGCGTGTGCGGCGTGTAGGTGCTCCGGATAGCGTGGACAAACTTGTCCGGGAAGTTGATGTTGTACTCCTTGAGCCGCGTAAACAGCTTGACGAGGATCCGCACGATAATGCCTACAAGATACGGGTCGCGCAGCTGGATCATCTCGAATAGGCCCATCGAGTACTTGCGCGGGGCGTCCAGAACGACGCGCATGCAACCCTCCTCGCCGGACACGGGTGCTGTTTTCGGCGTTGCTGTTCCTGCCGTCGTCATCGTCGTCGAGCTGGCGCCCAGCGCCGACGCAAACAGCCCGTCTTGCGCCATGAGCTCCTCGGCAAATTCCATGACGTCGCGGCAGTAGTTCTCCATGGCAGACTTTTCCACATCCTCGCTCCAGGCGCGGGCCCGCAGGAAGGAGTGGTCGACAAACTGCCACGCCATGGTCCACCAGCGCAGGACGGCCTTCTGCTCGTCGGCGGCCAGCGACCGAGACCGCAGCAGACCGGTCGCGGTGTCGCAGAGGCCCGTCAGAATGTCTCTGCTGCAGCGGAAAATGTGCCGCATGGGCTCAAACGGCGACGACAGCTGCGCCACTGCCGTTTCCTTTGTTTGCTGTTGCTCCTGCTGCCGTGCCCGCAAAAGGTCGTCGCCGCCCGTCAGGTAGCTGACAGAGTCAGCAAAAGCAGTCAGAAAGGCCAACGGGTAGTCGTGGGCCATCTTGGCGATGGCGTCGGAGCGCGTGTCCTCGTCGACCAGCGTGCTGATGAGCTGCACGCCGGCCTCGCGGATGGCGTCCTCGGCATGCACCAGCGCGGCGGCCACGGCGTCCATGGCACGACTCTGGGGAGAAGCGTCGGCTCGCAGCAGCGTCTGTAGGTCAGTGCGGCTCAGGGTCTCGCTGATGCGCGCAATGGTGGCAGCAATGGCCTCGGCGGCCGGGTCCAGCTCGTCGTTGAAGCGCCGCTTCGCGGCATCCTCGACGACCAGCTGGCGCTTCTTGGGCGCGAAGCGCTGGATGCCACGCAGCGACAGGGTGGCGGCCAGCATGACGCGTGCCAGATCCAGCCGGCCGGGGGCCAGCGCCGTGCGGAAGCCGTCCCACAGCTGGCTGGAGCGGCGCTCGGTGCCGCCGGGCGGCAGGCGCGCGTTCTGCTGCAGGACTGCCCACTCGTCGTGGATGGCGCGGGTGTCGAGGCCGAGGGACGACTCGATGACGGCAACGGCAGCTTGGGACAGGCCAATGTTGTAGCGGTCGCCGGGGTGCAGGTTGGCGGAGCGGACGACGTAGTCGTGGTGCTTGACGGTGTTGTTGATGACAGTGTTGACAAAAAGCGCGCTCTCAGCGGTCAGGCGATAGCGAGCGTCCAGGTAGCCGTCGAGCGTCATCTGCAGAGCGTTGAGGCCGGCGGCAATGCAGGTCGAGTGGCCCTCGCGCGTGGCGGTGACGGCAGGTGCGGCGCCGCTCGTCAAAAAGATGGTAAGGAAGTAGTCGCACACATCGGCACGCTGATTGCGGTTGAGGGAGCGCATCAGGGCGCGCACAAAGGCCACGAGCAGGGGGACGCGGGCGTGCGCAGGAACGCCGGGCACGACACTGTCAGGGACCAGCTGCATGGCGGGTTCGAAGGAGCGGGCCAGCAAGGAGGCAAAGGCCGGGCTGGCGCAGACAAACATGGGTAGCTGGGGCGGATTCATCAGCGAAAGGGCATCCCAAAAGGCCTTGGCAGACTTGTCCATGAGGGCGCAAACGGCGCGCAGGACGCGGGCCAAAACCTCGGCGGCGGGCCGCTCGGTGTGCTTGACGGCCAGCTGGTAGACGTCGAGCGGGATCTGCATGCCACGGAGGCTGTGCATCACGAGCTCCTCGCTCATGGCATCGAGCAGCAGGAGGAAGCCGTCCCAGAAGCGCTCAATGTCGGCGTCGGCGGCATCGGGGCGGGCGACGGCGTCGATGGCGTCGGCCAGGTGGTCGCCGACGGCCCAGTCAAACTGCTCAGGTGTGAGAGACTGGGGCGGACGGCGTTGCCATGCGGTGCGGGCAAAGGTGCAGCGCAGGGGGTCGGCCTGGAAGAGGAAGACGGTCATGGAGGGGATGACGGCAGCGGCAATCTTGAGCGGCTTCTTCTCCTGGGTCTTGCGGAAGACGTAGTCGAAGAGGCGGCGGTTGTCGGGCAGGCTCAGGAACTCGATGCAGCAGAGAGCCTCGTAGAAGGCCAGCACGGCCGGGGCGTCGTAGGCCACCAGCTTGGCAGACGACATGGGGCCGTGGGTGTCGAGGAGGGCGACGGCACGCTGGAGGCCGAGGGTAATGCGTTGGCTGTCGTAGGCATGCAGCCGGGCTTCCATGATGTTGGCGGTCTCCTCGTCGAACTCTTTCAGCAGCCGGCCTTTCAAGGCCTTGCGCTCCATGTGCCAGGCCCGAACGCAGGCGTCACACTTGACCAGGAAGCTCTCGGTTCGCCGGGTCCAGTCGCCCAGCCACCGGTCCGCCTGCTCCCGGCTGATCCCCAGAATCAGCGAGGCCCACGCCGTCAGCTGCAGCCGCCGCCGGCCGTCGTCGATGCGAGCCTGTCGTGCCTGCTGCTCCTCCGGCGTCAGGCCAGCAATGCCACCGCTGGCCGGGTCGTCATAGTCCTCCTGGTCGTCGTCGCTGGTCCTCGGGCAGAAGAGGTGCACCTCGGGCGGGATGCGCTCGAGCTCCTGGTGGGAGCTGATGATCTCCTCGTAGACCTCCTGTGGTGTCTTCATAGCGGCGTCCCCGAATTTGTTCTTATGCGTCGGTGGAGGGGACGAGCTTGTCCAGCAGACAAACTGACGAGGGGCGATGGCACCGGGAGACACCGTCGCCCCATGGACACATGTTCAGGCTGCGATGGACGATGGGAAATGACAAGGGACGAAATGGTCGGGTGATGACGGGCGGAAGGGAGAGTCGAAAGTCGGCTGGAGAGGACGGGGTGCTGTCAGACCAACGAGCTGCTAGCCATCCGGAGTGCGTTTGCGTCTCGCGGCTGATGATTAAGAAGACAACCGTCGAGCTACCTGGAAGCGGTGGTAGATGCCGTTGTCGTTTGTTGAGGCAGGGTTTTCCTGTTGGTTGTCTGGCCAGTTACAGGGCAGTTGGTGGAGATCAGCGCGGCGCGTCGCGACACGTGCTTTCGCGGTTTTCACAGCTTCATTGACAATTACGCTTCACCGCCTCTACGTATTTGCTCGTCTCCCTGCCTGAGGCCATGAGGAGTGTAACGTACAGCCTGAGGAGTGTAAGGCCACCACGGCGTCTACAGAACTTGACGAGTTTCGAAATGCTCGTATCTCATTGCTCAACTGCGAGATGGATCCCGTAAAAGTTGTCCCCGCTATCGTCAAACACGACGGACGGTCGACGTGGATCGTGGCCGAGTTGACAAGGTAGATGGACGTCGACGACGCGTATATGCCGACAGCAGCACGCTGTAGAGGTCGTAGAAGTCCTGGTAGAAGGCCAGTGAGTGGTAGTGATGAATGGTGGCCGAGGGAACGACGTCACTTCGTCCCGAGTAGCCTAAGTCCTGACACCACAAAGATGCTGGAGGCGAAAGTCGTAGAACTGGGAAAAGAAAGTCGTAGAACTGGGAAAAGAAAGTCGTAGAACTGGGAAAAGAAAGTCGTAGAACTGGGAAAAGAAAGTCGTAGAACTGGGAAAAGAAAGTCGTAGAACTGGGAAATAGAACAGGGAAAGAAGCCGACCTGCTACCAATGCCTGGCTGAGTGCACTGTTGGCTCCTGACCGAATCTCCTTCCAAAGAGGGGGAGAAGTGCTGATTGGACACGCTGGTTCGTGATAATCTAAGGAAGGCGCGGACCCTCACCTCTGTATGGACAGCAGCCAAGAGGGCAGTAGAGCAGAATGCCGCCATGGGGCCCTTACTTACCTGTAGGCAGCTGTCGAATGTGCTGCATCTTGGACAGACTCATCCGCCATCATCATGAAGCTCTCGTCTCTCCTGCCGCTGGCCTTGCTTGGGCAGACGACCCTCGCGCTGTCGCCCGCCGAGTGGCGCAAGCAGTCCATCTACTTTCTCCTGACCGACCGCTTCGGTCGCACCGACAACAGCACGACGGCGCCTTGCGATGTGGCGAGCCGCGCGTACTGCGGTGGTAGCTGGCAGGGCATCATCAACAACGTGAGTTGGGCTGGACGTTATCCTCTGTTCTCTTCTGACCCTGGCCTGCAGCTCGACTACATCCAGGGCATGGGCTTCACCGCCATCTGGATCACGCCCGTGACCGGCCAGTTCTACGAAAGCACGGCCGACGGCACGTCGTACCACGGCTACTGGCAGCAGCATATGTAAGTCTGGCGAAGGACGCGTCTGGCTGGCCCAGATCAGAGCTGACCGACACGCAGCTACGACGTCAACGCCCAGCTCGGGACAGCTGACGACATCAAGGCCTTGTCTGCCGCACTGCACGCGCGAGGCATGTACCTCATGGTTGACGTTGTGGCCAACCACATGGTGAGCACGAGAGAGAGAGAGAGAGAGGATGTGTGCTCTTCTGACAGTCTTCTCCCAGGGCTACGACGGCGCCGGCAGCAGCGTGGACTACAGCGTGTTTGACGCGTTCAACGTGCAGAGCTACTTCCACGCGTACTGCCCTGTATCCAACTACGACGACCAGACCATCGTCGAGGACTGCTGGCTGGGCGACGCCAATGTCTCGCTGCCCGACCTCGACACGTCGCAGACGGCCGTGCAGACCATCTGGTACGACTGGGTCAAAAGCCTCGTCGCCAACTACTCCATCGATGGCCTGCGCATCGACACTGTCAAGCACGTGCAGCCGTCCTTCTGGCCCGCCTACAACGACGCTGCCGGCGTCTACTGCGTGGGCGAAGTCTTCCATGGCGACCCGGCCTACCTGTGCCCCTACCAGAACTACCTGGACGGCCTCCTCAACTACCCCGTCTACTACCCGCTGCTGGCCGCCTTTCTGTCCCCCAGCGGCAGCATCAGCGACCTCTACAACATGATCCAGTCGGTCGCCCACGCCTGTGCGGACCCGACGCTGCTGGGCTCCTTTATCGAGAACCACGACAATCCGCGCTTTGCCTCGTACACCGATGACTACACCCTGGCCAAGAACGCGCTCGCCTTTCTCTTCTTCGCCGACGGCATCCCCATTGTCTACGCCGGCCAGGAGCAGCACTTTGCCGGCGGCGCCGACCCCTACAACCGCGAGGCCACCTGGTTGGCCGGCTACTCGACGACCGCCGAGCTCTACACCTTTATCAAGACCACCAACCAGATCCGTCGTCTCGTGCTGGAAAACGACGCCGACTGGCCCACGTCCAGGAACAGCCCGTTCTACCAGGACACCCACACCATCGCCATGACCAAGGGCGCCGCTGCCGGTAGCCAGGTGCTGACGGTGCTGAGCAACCTGGGCACCCATGCCGGCAGCAGCTACACGCTGGTCCTCGCAAACACGGCCTACACCCCGGGCACGACGCTCACAGAACTCTACACCTGCACGTCTGTGACGGTCGATGGCAGCGGCGGCGTGCCGGTGACCATGTCCTCGGGCCTGCCCCGCGTGTTTGTGCCGTCCGCCTGGTCCCAGACCAGCGACCTTTGCGGGAGCCCCAGCAGCCCCGACAGCAGCCCCAGCAGCCCCAGCAGCAGCCCCGACAGCAGCCCCAGCAGCTCAGCCGCCTGCACGGCAGCCACGTCGCTGGCGATTGTCTTCCGCCTACAGGTAGCGACCTCCGATGGGGAGACCGTCTTTGTGGCCGGGTCCATCGCGCCGCTGGGCAGCTGGGACACGGACAGCGCCGTGGCCTTGGCCCTGAGCGCGGACACGGACACGGACACGGACACGGACACGCCGGCCATCCCGCTTTGGTCGGCGGCTGTGTCGCTGCCCGTGGGCACGACCTTTCAGTACAAATTCATCAAGAAGGCGTCGGGTGGCAGCGTCGTCTGGGAGAGCGATCCCGACAGGTCGTACACGGTGCCGCCAGGCTGCGCGGGCAGCAGCGTGGCAGTGTCGAGTGGTTGGCGGTAGGCGAGAACTCGGGGAGACAGAAGAACAGAATGTAAAAACACAAACGGACGACCAGATTGGCGGTCATTTTGTGTATATAGCTTCTTGAAATGCAGGCTCGACTTCAGACACGCGCTGAGAATGATCTGATACAACCAGGCCGAGATAGAAAGAGAGCCGATAACCGACCGAGATAGAAAGACAGTCGATAAAATCAAATAGCAACAGAGAAAAGGTAAATCGAAGAGAAAAGAAAAAATTGACGCCAGCCCATTCATACATCACCCCCTTACCTACGCCTTTTCCGCGTGCCCGTCGTTTAATTGCAGCTCCAGCACAATCTGCATGCCGCCGGCCTCCGGATGCGTCATGCAGATCTTCACCGTGCCCTTGGCGTCCTGGCCCGCCGCCACCGCCGCCGCTGCCTTGTCCGGTCCCCGGCCGTCGTCCCCGCCGCCGCCGTGGCTGCTCCCCGGGTTTGTGGCCGCCGTCGCCGTGGCATTGTCGCCGCCCGTGGGGCCCCTAAACCCGTAGTCGAGACACCGCACGTCGTTGCCGGCAATGATTTGCCGCAGCCGCCCGTTCTCGGCGTTGCGCACCTCGACGTAGTCTTCGTTGAACAGCAGCAGGTACTGCCCAAACATGGTGGCCGCGCGCGCCTTCTTCTGCTTGCCCGAGTACTCCATGATCAGCGTGCGCGACACCTCGCCGTGCTTGTCCGCGTACACGGCGCAGTCCTCGTACGCCAGCAAAAACTCCTGGTCGTTGAGCCGGAACATGCCCAGCGGCCGCTGGTCGCGGATCCGCGCCGCAATGTTCGCCGTCGCCGGCACCGCCAGGTCGCGCGGCACCGACATCGTCTGCTTGCGGTCCAGCGTCAGCATCTCGATGCCCTTGGCCGTCGACACCGCCACGTAGGTCTGGAACAGGTTCAGCGAGAAACACTCCACCGGCAGGTAGAACTCGTCAAAGTCCCGGAACGACTCCGTCACGTTGCCGCTGCCGCCGTTGCCGCCGCTGCTGCCGCCGCTGCCGCTTCCTCGGCGCCGCCCGCCAAAGAAGCGCGACTTCTTCTCGTACGCCTTTTGGAAGATCGGCTCCAGCACCTTGAACGTGTTGTGCATGCCCTCCTTGCGCTTGTAGAATAGCAGCATCCGGTCCTTCATCCGCGCCGTCGCGAAAAACGACACGTCCTTGGCCAGCCGCTGCGGCGCCCGCCGCGAGCTGTCGTTGGCCGGCACCGGAAAGCTCGACACCGGCGCCACCGTATCTAGTGGGTACGCCATGAGCATCTTGTCGGCCAAGACAAGAAAGAGTGAAAACTCTTCCAGCACAGCAACCTGTGTGACCTTGTTGACTTGCACCGTCTAGAAAAGGTTAGTCAGCTTCGTGAAGACGGGGAATGGCGCTCTTCTCTTGGAACTCACCCTGATCCATCCCCGCGGGTTTGTCGCGTCCGAAATGTACACGCCGAAATCCGTCCCGATCGCAATGACCGACTTGCCAAACGCCGTAAACCCCGTCGCACAGTTGACTGTCGCGCGGCAGACGGGCGCCGGCCCCCGGCCTGCCCCAAACACCTGCTCCATCTCGCGGATCGACCGGTCCAGAGGCGTGCCGCGGATCTGCACGCCCGGCTGCTTGCCCACTGCCGACATGGAGTCATAGGCAAATGCTCCGTCCGCCAGAACACGCAGCCGGAACGGCTCTGCATTCTGCTCCAGCAGCGCACGCGCGTGCCGTGTCTTGGCCTCAATGATCTTTTGACACCAGTCCTGCCGGCTCTGCGGCGTTGTCGCGTACAGCGTGTAGACCTCGTGGCCAAGGTGCTTCACCCGGAACGGGTACAGGATCTTGCCCTCGTCGCCCGGCGTGCTCGGCGCGAGCCGTGTCACCGAGTTCGTTGAGCCGCCTGTCGCCGTATGCTCCAGCTCTGGCCGTCCAGGGCCGTTGGAGATCACCTTGTTGAGCCGCACGTCGGGCGCCGAGGCCGTGGTGGTGCGCGCCAGCGGCGCCGCCAGTCCCTTCTGCTTGGACACGGGGTCGTCGTTCATGCTCTCCAGCAGCAGCAGCGGCATCGGGATCGGCTCCTTGGACACGTCGTATTTCTTGTCGCCGCGCCCGTCCTTGGACGACACCGCCTTGGCCAGGATAAAGTAGTGGTCAAGTAGCAGCGCGTGCGTGTCCACCCAGCGCACGCCCTTGGTGCCCATCCGCTGCAGGTCGCCTTGCATCAGCAGCTCGCGGCCCAGGTGGTCCAGGTGCAGCACGGTATGGGAGCCCGGACGGAAGATGAGCTGGTTTTGCAGCTCCTGCAGCGAGACCTTCTTGCCCATCTCGTCGACGAGGCGGTCGCAGTCTCTGGTCACCATACGGATTTCGTCAATGGCCCGGATCAGATTTGCCTTTTCCTCGCTATCCTGGAGTGTGCTCTTCAACACTGTGCTCAGCAGCAGCGAGTAGCGCTGCAGGCGCGTGATCGGTGCCTTGAGAAAGGTGTCCCAGCCTAGGCGGTCGGACCGTTTGTGGTTGCGGACGTGCTCGAGGAACTGCCTGAAGAGCACATTGCGCGCCGCCTCTTTACGCACGGTGAAGGATGCAACGGGGTAGTCGGTGGAGTAGGCAATGTAGTCGTCCTTTGCCTTGCGGATCCACTCCCGGAAGATGTCGCTGAAGCCCGTGATCCATGGTCCTTGCTCGTTCTGGCGGTACTTGAGCTGCGCCAGCAGGTGGTCTTTGTTGACTTTCTGCATCGACTCGACCTTGCCAAAGACGCTGTTGACGAACTTGTCGAGCTTGTTGGGCGGGATGATCGGCGGCTGCCAGTGCATGAGCTGCTTCTTGTACAGCACCCGCAAGACGTCTAGCTGGTTGTTGTACTCCTCTTCGCTCGTCACAATCTCGTGGAGGACGTTTTGGCGTTCGATTTCCTTCCGCGGCTTCTCTTCCATCATCTCTTTCGTGATCTTGTAGAAGGTGACCCAGTCTTCTTTCTTGGTCGACTCTTCCGACATGATCTCGTCCAGGTTGGCCTTTCGGAGTGTCCGGGTGCAGTAGTGCGAGTAGCAGCGGCCTGGTGTTTCGTAGTTGTGCAGCGTCCGAGCATAGCAGCCCGAACCCGTCAGCTGCCACAGCACACCGCTGATCTCGCCCGGCCCGAACTTGACCCATTCCTCCTCGGGAATGAGAATGCCCGCCGTGAACATGGAGTCGGCCACGCTGGCCGCAAGCGTCTCCGCATCGGCTACATTCATGTTGGGCACCTTGGCCGTGAACAAAGCAACAAGACCCTCCTCGATGGTCTTGCGCTTCAGATCCGGCTCGCCGTCGGCCATCTCCCGCACCCAGCTGGCAATGTTGCTGAGAGCCCATGGCTCCCGGCAGCGGCGGAAGTCGTTTTGCGACAGCTTCGAGGGCACAAACTTCTTGCGGCGGCCGCTTGGCAGCGTAATGACATAGGCCAACGAGGCGGCCGTGTTACTGCCGTCGTAATTGCTGCTGGTGTCGTAAGAGTGTCCCTGCTGCGTCGCACCGTGCCGCTGCGCCTTTCTCCGTTCTTCCGCAGCATCCGTGCGCGAGCGGCCCGGAATCTGCACGGCCGGTGTCGTGCTGTGACTCGACATGGACGTTGATCGCTCGACCTGCAAGTGCTGCTGGTATTGCTGCTGCACAAGAAGCTGCTGTTGTTGGTCTTGGAGATAGGTGGAGGGCCGGGATTCGGCGCTGTGCGAGTAGCCGTGTTGTTGATAGGGCGAGCGCGACGCAGCTGGCGGTACGCCGGGCATCAGATTGGTGCTGCTGCTTCGACTGATGGAGCTGTTGTCGGAGATACTGGCGGGTAGTGCTGGTAGCGGCCGGTTCGACAGTCCAGGGTGATAAAACATGTCTGGCATGTCGTCGTAGTCGTCCTTTGTCGGGGACTCGCTGCCGCTGCGGCCAGAGTGCACGGAAACGTGCTCGTCACCCTCGTCAAAGCTCAGCCGATGGAGTACCGGAGCCTGCAGGCCCCCTGTACCGCCGTAGTCCATTTCTGCGTCCAAGAACGGGGCATACTGTGAGTCGGCCTCGTAGGGACGGGGTGTCGTGGACTGCGGTGGTCGGTCCGCATCCACGACCGAGGTTGAGCCAGTGCGCCCGGCCCCGGATCCGACCTGGCTGCCGTAGGTAAGGTTGCCAGCGTAGCCGCCACTGAAAAGTCCGATGTCCATACCAACGAACTCGGAGTCGCTGCCATTCGGATCTCCCGACTGGGACAACTGGGGGGTCGACGCACGCGCGCTGTCGTGCACATCGTGCACGTTTTGCTGGGCACTGTCGTAGCTGTAGTAGCCCGTTGCCATGCTGGTCGGGCCAGAGGCGGACGAAAAGCCGCTGACGCTAAACCGCTGCGCGTCTAGGTCTGCCTGCTGCATCTCGTAGACGCCGAATGCCCCTTCCGGGTCGCTGTCTTCCTCCCACCGGTACGTAGATGGTGCCACCGGTGTGGCAGGGTCCTGGAAGACATGGCCCGATGAGGTAGATGTCGACGACGGCGTACGGCCAACCATGGACGCCGCGCTCGACCAGCCGCTCGTACTAGGATGTGCGGATGATGCGCGGGATGGATGCCGGTAAAAGTCCTCGTCCGTCAACTCTCCGTTCATCGATCCAGTAGCCAGGGTCGCTGGGCTGTTGGCCATGGCACCGTTGCTTTCGCTGGTGATGCCGAGGTCTGCCTCAATGTCGTGAAAGAGGTTATCCTGTGTCAAGCGGTCGTGGCTGCCAACAGTCCCCAGAGAAGCCAAAGAAGCCCCTCCACTGCCGGTGTCCCAACCCAGCTCCTCTTGAACGTCTTCCATAGGGGGGCGGCTGGGAAGAGGGGCGTTGGTGGGATGTCTTTGCAGACCAGCCGGGGAGGAAGAGTGGACTGGCGGAGATTGGACAGACGAGGCTGCTGAGTTTGAGCGTGCCACGCGGCTGGCAAACGTGGTCGCGTCGACAGGGGGAAGGTAGGTGGTGCTTCCAGAAGGAGCTTGCGAGTAGGTCGGATAGGGGGCTTGGGAGGTCATTGTGCTCGGAATAGCGCCAGGAGAGGGCATGGGGCTGAGGCCTCCGTTAATAGTCAGGGTCGTTGTGGCCGTCGCGGTGCTTGCAGGGGGGAAATAGCTGTTGCCCGACGAGTAGCCAGCAGAGGACGGCTGTTGGTCATATGCCGATGATGCTGGAGAAGGAGTTGCAGCCGACGCTGCAGGGTTATAGAAAGATGCCGGCGTGTAAGTGGTATGCTGCGAGGACGTCGTCGGAGACGGATGGACGGGAGGTGGAGGAGTGTAAGCGTTTGTCTGCTGCTGGTGCTGCTGGGGGTAAGGAGATGTCGAGGCGGCAGCAGGGACTTGCGGGACAGCCGGTGCACTATAGCTGTGCTGTTGGTAGGCAGTGCCGTAGCCACCAGTGTAGCCGGTGTAGTTGGGGTCGTAACCAGCGTAGGTCGCAGTTCTCTGGAGAGCTGGGGTTTGGGTGGTAGCATACGCTGCCGGATTGTAGGTGGCAGGAGTGTAGTTTTGCGGTGGCGCAGGCTGCTGATGCTGTGTCTGGAAGGAGGAGAACGAAGGCACCGTAGGCGAGGCCAGGCGAGCAGAAGGATGCGGGTGGTACGGCAGCGACTGAGACTGCGACCGGGCAAACGCCTGCGGATTGTACGACGATGGGGACGCCTGGGTTGGGTACTGCTGCTGGTAGCCGCCTGCAGATGGTGCTCCGCCATACGCGGTCGGTACCTTTGCAGGGACTGGCGGCGCTGAAGACGGCGCGTCCACCGGGCTTGTCAGGAAGAGCTCCTCGTCGCCGCGCGCGGCTGCACCACTGTTCCCCGGGATGCTCGGCTGCGCATGATGCAGCTGGTGTGGCGGCGGCGGCGGCTGCTGGTGGCTCTGGTCAAAGAACGAGGTTTCATCTCCGTAGCTAAAGCTCGGTCGTCGCGTTTGGTACTGGCTCTGGCTCTGGTCATACTGCGGCTGCTGGTTGGCGACAGGGTATTGCACCGGCGGGACGTGGCCGTAGCGGCGCTGGTCGTCGCCGCGGAACGACATGTTGGCCGTGGGGGTTTATGGCGACGAGCCGTCGGGGCCACCGTTGGTCGGACGTCAGAACCGTCCAGCTGAAGGTCTGAGGCCGACGCGGCGGGTGTTGGCAGCTGAACGATGTACGAATGGTCGGAAGAACAGCCAAATGACCTCGTACTGGAACGGTTCGCTATCGACGGGGGTAGTCGCCGGCTTAGGCGAGTCGAGAAGCATACGACAACGTCGTCGTCGTCGTTGAAGCACCAACTTGTTGACTTTTCCAAGCGTGGGCGATGACGAATACGGGTTCGGCGATACAGCCAGGTCACAGGTGATCCGAGTCCGCCGAGGGGGGTGTCCTAGCAGGTCGCCTGTTAAGAGGGGGCAATGAAGGCAGGCTGAGGCTTCGATCGAATCGGCCTGCGCGTTGGTCGACTAGGCTGGCCGTTCCGCAGGTCTGGCATGTGTCTCTCAGGCTAGAGGCATCGGGCGTGGAGGCGCGGTCGATTTCGATGCCGGTCGGCCTGGGTTGCCTCTCTCGATGCGAGGAAGCCAAAAGCCTTTCGTTTCGTTCGCGGAGAAAGGACGGGCAGAAGCGCGCTAGAAGGCGGCGCCCGACAGGGCTGGCGCTGTGGCGGATAATCTGCGACGAGTCCTTGGTCCTTGACACAGGTGGGCCGCCACACAGGTAAAACGGGTTGCTTTGGACCCGGGTTTTCCTGTTGCTTTCTTTTCCCATTTTAGGTTGTTTTCTTTTCCTGTATACTTGTCTGTTGTTTTCCTCGTTTTGAAAACGTCCTGTCGCCTAATTTTTGTCCTCTCAGGTCCTGCCACACAATGGCAACCCTGGTGGGGCCTTCCTTAACAGCATGGGACGACCTGTGTCGCTGCCAGAATGTGTCCTGAGTCCTGAGTCCTTGAATGCCCCGCGCGGGTGCAGAACGTGGCCGATAGATACGAGGAGGCCCCGGAAAACGGCGGACCACAGACGTCTATCTTCTCTCGTGACACTTTGTTTCTTGATAGGATCCAATATACGAGCATCGTATTTGATGCCCACGGCCTTGGCTACCTGTATCAGATCGTAGGGTTGTGCTCCGTACTCCGTACTCCGTCGCGGTTGTGCCTTCAGGATAACGGCTCAAATAGAGTGGGTCCATAAAAAACCGTTGAGGGTGCTCTGATACTCACGAGTCACGACACCAATTGCGTACGAAGAAGCTCACCTTCACAACAGCCTCACAACTTCTACCCTATCCCAAGCCTCACAATGCTTGTGCCGTCAGTGTGCCATCCTGATGAACCGACGATAGATACAAAGGCATCTGCCTAGGCCGGTGCGTAAGGCATGGTGCATCTGCCATACATCTCCCCCGAAGACAAAGTGCAGCCGACGGAACATTCCTCAGACGAGGCAGGTCATCGACATCCGCACATAACGGACATCCAAGAGATGGACGATGATACTTCTCGGAACCACCTGCTCTCAGTGTGGAGGTCTTGCCGGTCCTGACGGCTCAGAAGACCTGGTTGCGTGCCCGTGGAGTTTGTTCCGTTCCTTTGAAACGGAGTGGTAGGATTCAGAGACCACAGTCAATACGTAGAACACCTTGGCTATTTCTTCTGTGTTACCGTTGGATGTCTTGACCATCATCACCCAAAGCATCGTACATTTGTCAGCATATCAAACCTCACCGGCACCCCGCCGCGCAATGACGACAGAGCGACGGTTCCAGCGCACAACCGGCGGGGCAGTTGCCGATGGCGCCTTCACCTGCCTGCAAATGACTAACAAACAGAGATCCATCACTCTGGCGACTTCCTCCGATTTGGGGCCGTTTTCCACAGTCTTCCGCCGCCTTCATTCACCCGCACTCGCCCTTTTCTCCCAATCCCCGCTTATTCCGACGTACTGGTTTCCCTCTTTTCCTCTTTCCACTTTCCTCTTTCCTTTTCCTCTTTTCTCCTTCTCCTCTCCCTTTGTTCTCTTCCTTGAAAGCTTCAACGACCTGTCAACATCCGACAACCAGTACACATCTCCTCGCACTCTAAATCAATCAAGCAAAATGGTCAAGGCTGGTACGTCTGAAAAGCCACATCCTCCCATCCCACTTTGATCACACTCGATCGCGTCTACACATGTGGCCAAACGTTCTATCTCGCGCGTTATTATGGATCTTCTCATCAAAGGAACCGGCTCGAGTGAGCAAGTTTCAGCCTCCACGCAACGTGCGCGGCTGGTCCCGACAATTCGACACCTTGATGGCTGTCATAGAGACGAACCCTCAGCGCCCAATTAGAGCTCATTGGTCGACTTCTTCTGGTTCCAGACAAAATGCTAACGGCTGGGAACAGTTGCTGTCGTCCGTGGTGACGCCAAGGTGTCGGGTACCGTCACCTTTGAGCAAGACTCCGAGTCGGCGCCCACTCGCATCACCTACGATCTGACGGGCAACGACGCAAACGCCCAGCGTGGTTTCCACATCCACACCTTTGGCGACAACACCAATGGCTGCACCTCAGCCGGCCCCCACTGTACGTTCAGCCTGAGAGAATCGCTGTGTCTGCGCGAGCGTCTGCGTCCGCTGTCTTGTGTTTGCTAACGTTTTGTGCCAGTCAACCCCCATGGCAAGACCCACGGTGCTCCCACGGACGAGGCCCGCCACGTCGGTGATCTCGGAAACGTGACGACCGACGGCCAAGGCAATGCCAAGGGCGTCATTGAGGACAAGCTGGTCAAGCTGATTGGCCCTGAGAGCGTCATCGGCCGCACCGTCGTTGTCCACGCCGGCACCGACGACCTCGGCAAAGGCGGTAACGAGGAGTCCCTCAAGACTGGCAACGCCGGCCCCCGTCCGGCCTGCGGCGTCATCGGCATCTCCAACTAAGTATCTTCACTTCCAGTCGCATCGCCTCACGGCCTAGGAATATCTGGGTGCTTGAGAATGTTCAGGGAAGATGTGTAAAAAATAAAATAAATGAAAAGAAAACGTTGTAAGAGCGGAAAGCAGATGTTCATGGAGACGAGACTCCATGCTCAGTTTACGAAATCAGACGACATAAAACGACTGACTTTTGGGCCAAAGCTCTCTTTGTGCTTGTTTCACAGTGGCCGAACATCTTCGCAACTGCACCCAACAGCAGCTTCACATGGAGGGGTACCTTTGGCGGGGAGCTCAGCTGGCCTGCCCCACACAAAGACGTCTCGGGGCGACTCGAGGCACGGCACTGGCTATGCTTTCCCCGCCCTAATAAAAGCCGCTGAAGCCGGCCACGGATAGCCTGAACCCTTAAAAGTCTCTTCTGAAGGAAGACGCGGCTTGTAAATAGGGTAGTGCCAAAAAATACACCAACACCGACACACGATCTCAATTGTGAATTGTGTCCACTACGAGATAGCTCTTGTTGAGCTTCGCACAACCGTTTCGGATTTCAGACGTTTCTTTCTTCTGGTGTACCTACGCCCATGACCGCCGCCGCCACCGCCTCCACGACATAGTTCTTCTTGGTCATTGGGCCCTTCTACTACATCTATTTTTGTTTTAGTCCTTGTATCCTTTTTTTCCTTCTTGATTTGTCGTCCTGACTTCTCGGCTTCCCACCCACTCATATCTCTACGTCGTCTCTTTGGGCAGCCTCTCGTCTTGCAAGAAATTGTAGGTCACCAACTACTTTCTCTTCTGTGTTACCCGATCTCTCAGTGTTGGTTCTGGATCCATTGTCAGAAGTGGCCGGTGTAGCTGGTCCTCTGCCTTGCCAGTGGCCGCATGCTGCCAGCGTGGCATTCCGCGGCACAACTGTCCCATTTCGTTATTTCTCTTGCTGCATTTCGACTCGTTGCTGACGTCTCTCCTAGTGTCAGCTGTTCCCGGGATCCACCATGGCCAAAGTCTTCATTGCCAACGTCAAGTCCGTCTTGAGCGGTGACACCCTCGTCCTGACGAGCACGAACAATCCGACTCTCGAGCGGACCTTCTCGTTCGCGTTCGTCGGCGCCCCTCGACTTGGCAAAGACAACGAGGAACCCTTTGCGTTCCAGTCGCGCGAGTACCTTCGGAGCCTCGCCATCGGCAAGCAGGTCCAGTGCACCGTTCTATATACCGTGCCGAGCTCCAATCGTGACTATGGCACCGCGCTCATCAATGGCGGGCCCAAGTTGCCCGACGCTCTCGTCGAAGCCGGCTGGCTCAAGGTTCGCGAGGACGCCGGCAAGAAAGAGGGCGAGGAGGTTGTGCAGCAGATTGAGAATTTGCGCCTCGCCGAGGCAAAGGCCCGTTCAGAGGGCAAGGGCCTCTTTTCCGGCACCAACGGCACCATTGCCGTGCAGCACGACCTTGGCGGCCCGGATTTCCTCAAGGAATGGAAGGGCAAGACGGTCGATGGCATCATCGAGCGTGTGTTCTCGGGTGATCGTCTGCTCGTGCGCTTGCTCCTGTCCGACGAAAAGCACGCCCAGGTCGTGACCCTTTTGGCAGGCATACGCACCCCCGCCACCGAGCGCGCCAACCAGTCGACCGGCCTGACCCAGCCTGCCGAGGAGTACGGCAAGGAGGCACAGCAGTTTGTCGAGCAGCGACTCCTGCAGCGCCAGGTCAAGATCCAGATTGTCGGCGCCAGCCCGCAAGGCCAGCTCGTTGCCACCGTTCTTCACCCGCGCGGCAACATCGCCGTCTTCCTTCTGCAGGACGGTCTTGCCCGCTGCAATGACTTCCACTCCACCCTGCTCGGCGAGGGCATGGCATCTCTGCGCGCCGCGGAGAAGGAGGCACAGGCGGGCAAGAAGCGCCTGCATAAACACCACGTCACCAAGGCGGCCGAGGGTCACCAGGACGTGACTGTTTCCAAAGTCGTCGGTGCCGACACTATTTTCGTGCGCGATAAGACCGGCACGGACAGGCGGTACGTTTCCTATCTTCTTCTCCGCAAACATTTCTCGACAGCAAACTAACTTCACGCAGTGTCCAACTGAGCAGTATTCGTGGCCCGCGCACAAACGAAGCCTCGGAGGCGCCGTTTCGCGACGAGGCAAAAGAATTTCTTCGTAAAAAGCTCATCGGCAAGCACGTTCGCTTGACCGTTGACGGCTCGCGACCAGCGACCGACGAGTTCGAAGCTCGTGATGTCGCTACCGTTATACAAAACGGCAAAAATATCAATCTGGCCGTCGTGCAAGAAGGCTATGCAACAGTCATCCGCCATCGCAAAGACGACACCGACCGCGCACCAAACTACGATGAGCTCCTGGCTGCGCAGGAGACTGCCAAAGAGGAAAAGAAGGGCATTTGGTCTGGGAAGACACCAAAGGTCAGCCTTTTCATTTCCTGATTCTTTATTTCTTACTAACAATTTGTAGATCAAGCAATATACCGACGCCTCTGAAAATTTACAAAGGGCAAAGATCAATGCGGCAACTCTTCAACGGCAGAAGAAGGTCCCCGGCATTGTTGACTTTTGCAAGTCCGGGTCACGTTTCACAATCTTGGTGCCGCGTGAGGGCATCAAGTTCACCCTGGTGCTGGCTGGTATCCGCGCGCCACGTGCGCCTGGTCGCAGTGTCCAGGACAAGGGCGAGCCTTTCGGCGAGGAGGCGCTCGAGCTCGCAAACCGGCGGTGCAATCAGCGGGATGTTGAGATCGACGTCTTTGATGTTGACAAGACTGGTGGATTCATCGGCGCGCTCTACATCAACCACGAAAGCTTCGCAAAGACCCTTGTGGAGGAGGGCCTCGCCACGGTGCACCAGTACTCTGCCGAGAAGTCAGGCAACGCAGCCGAGCTGAACGCTTCAGAAAAGCGTGCCAAGGAAGCACGGAAGGGTCTGTGGCACGAATGGGACCCATCCCAGGAGGAGGAGGCTGTGGAAGATGGCGGTCACGCAAACGGCGGTTCTGCGGCCGCAACCAGCAGCGAGGGGACGACACTGGAGACGAGACCCCAGGACTACCGGGACATTGTCGTCACGAACATTGACGAAAACGGTCGGCTAAAGATCCAAGAGATTGGCAAGGGCACGGCTTCGCTGGAAACGCTCACGAGCGAATTCCGCAAATTCCATCTAGACAACAAGAACAACGCGTCGATCGGCAACAACCCGAAGACAGGTGACTTTGTGTCAGCGCGCTTCTCGCTCGATAACCAGTGGTACCGCGCCAGGGTGCGGTCGAATGACCGCACCGCCAAGGTGGCCGAGGTTCAGTTTATTGACTACGGCAACACGGAGAAGATTCCGTGGTCGCAGCTGCGGCCTCTTGACCAGACGCGGTTCGGCACGCAGCGCCTGAAGCCACAGGCAACGGATGCCGTGCTGTCGTTTGTGCAGCTTCCGACGGGCTCCGACTACTTCCGGGATGCGGTGAGCTTTATCGCGGAGGCTACGGAGGACCGGAAGCTTGTGGGCAGCTTCGACTACGTTGACAGCAAGGAGGGACTCAGCTACATTACCATCTTCGACCCCGAAGCGGGCAGCAATGACCGCAACGAGTCGCTCAACCGCGAGGTCCTGCGTAACGGGCACGGCCTGGTGCCCCGCAAGCTCAAGACCTGGGAACGCAGCAAGGTATTTGAGGCGACCCTGAAGGTGTTGCGTGATGCCGAGAAGGAAGCAAAAGAGGGCAAGTACGGCATGTGGGAGTACGGCGACATTACCGAGGACTAGGAGATTGTGCGGCACAGCCGTGATCTTCCTAACCAAGGTCGTTGAGCCACGGATGTTTGGACGTTTCAAGCCTGAGCCATGATTGAATACAGTTTGTTGAAAAAAGCAAAGCGACGATTTGCATCGCGAAAAAACAAAAGTTTTGAGAAAATTGTTAGATGATAATAAAAGCAACGAGCATACCTAGGTACCTAGGTACTTACAAAAACGATTTTACAACTAAGAATCTAAAACGACATGGAGTTTCCCACGATCAGATTGACCAACTTTTCCACATCAAGGAGAAAAAAAAACGACAGACAAAAATACTTGATCACCCGAAGTAAGCTTCCCATCTGCACTAGTCACACGGAACTCTTAACATATCTGATCCAGCGATGTTGGGTCGTGTCTGGTATTTTCGTGTGTATACCGAGATATGGCAGCAGTGAAAAGGAAGTGGAAGAAAGAGACGATGAAGGAGAGAAAAAAGCCGCTGTCCTTTTAGACGCCGTGCCGTATCAATGTAGAGAGAAACATGCATGCCGCAAGTGAGGAAAAAACAAAAACTAATCCAACAAGAACGCCAGTTGTTCCCCCTCCTCCCTTCCATTCTCGTGCCCCCATTCAGCGTTGTCTCTCAAACTCAAACAGAGACCGCATCTGCGGCACGTCTCAGCCGCCTGGGACCTTTGGCCGGGTCCCTAAAGCTTGCAATGTTTTTGCACAAGCAGAACCGCCCTCTCAATCCTCCATTTTTGTGTCTCTATCGTCGCCGCGAATCCACAGCACGTTGTTGCACCTACCAAGTTTGTTAGCCCTTTCCTTTCCTTTTCTTTTCCTTTTCCTCTTCTTTGGTCGTTTCCGCGCACACAGAGCAAACGCCAGAAACTCACCGGATCAGCACTTGGCCCAGCTGGCCGGTGCTCTGGCCGTCAATGTACTCCTCCGTGTCGGACAGCTGGAGGTTCATATAGCTGTCGATGGACACCAGCGCGCCCTTGTACTCGGTCTCTCCCCACTTAAGCCGCACCGACACAGGCTTGCCGACGAGCTCCTGGAGCATCGGGCGGGGGTTGACAGGCATGAAGCTCATTGTGGCGGGCGGTGTGCAGCGGTGTCAAAGGCGATGAGGGAGGGCGATCGTAAAGAAGAGGACGGACGAACTGGTCGTCGCTGCAGTGCTTCGGGCGAGGGCTGGAAGAGGTTTGGTTGGTGTTGAGACGACACTGGGCAGTTTGGAAGGACGCGTGAGGTTGGGACATTCCTTGAACAATTTTCTGGTTGTAAATAGAGTGGATCCATATCAAGTCTGCCAACTGGCAGCCAGCCGCCAGGTGACGACCGAGCGGGGTGACTAATTTCGTTAATATCTCAGGTAATGCGATCACATGAGCAATCTTTCACACTAACCGACGGCTCGCGACATCTGAAATAACCCCTCGCCGTTGTCGGATAATAAATAGCTCGTAGCGAGGACCATTGAGGTACAAGCGACAGAAAGGCCTCGAGGTGTTTGCCCGTTTCTATGAGGCTTTTAAGGGAAGCTTGAATGTGCGGCTGTTGCTACGGAGCTCTGCCGCTGCTGCCTCAACTCGTGTGAAACGTCTGTTCGTCTCGTGACGTAAAAATCACATCACGATATGAGCACTGCGTCAATGGTACGGAGAATGTGCGGGACGTCGGAGAACCCAACGTTTTGCTGATCCAGCGTTTTGCTGGCCGCTATTAGTGGAGCTATGGCACTGGTGTGCTCCGTCATCCACTGGGGAGGAGCGAAAACAACAGAGGGGGCGTCATAAATTTTGCCCCTCCTTTTTGTCAGTCTTAGAAATGTCGGAAACAGCGGACGGCTGTTATATTTGCGAGCAACATAAAACGTAGGAGGACGACTTCGTGATCCCGTTTTCTCTTTCCCATTTTTTCTTTCTTCCTATACCTCATTCATCTCCCCATCTACTTCATACCATCGCATTGCCTCTCAGGCTTTCTCGAACCAATTCATCACAATTTCCCAACAAACATCTCCAATGGCTACCTCCCTCGACCAATTGAAGGCCACCGGCACGGTATGTGATCCCAGCGTTCTGAGCGCAATACTCCCAACCTGCGCCTCTGCCGATACATTGGCCGTGTGGTTTCTATTTCACGCCTCCCCGGTAGAATTGGTTGATAGCTAACTGGCGACCCGTTGCTCTCACGCGTAGGTTGTCGTGTCCGACTCTGGTAAGCTTTTTCTTCAAATTCCTCTGCTATGGGTGTTTATCTGCTAACTCGATGCTCCAGGTGACTTTGCCTGTACGTCTTTGCCTGTCTTCGGACGGATCCCCTGCTTCTCCTGCGTTCCCGCCATTCCCATCTCCTTCGCTCACACCGTTTTCCAGCCATCGCCAAGTACAAGCCTCAGGATGCCACCACCAACCCCTCGCTTATCCTGGCCGCGTCCAAGAAGCCTGAGTACGCCAAGCTGATCGACGAGGCCGTGGCCTTTGGCAAGAAGAAGTCTGGCAGCATCGACGAGCAGGTGGACTCCGCGCTCGACTTCCTGCTGGTCGAGTTCGGCCGCGAGATCCTGAAGATCGTCCCTGGTCGTGTCTCCACCGAGGTCGACGCCCGCTTCTCCTTCGACACAAAGGCCTCGGTCGATAAGGCCCTGCACATTATTGACGTGCGTATCCGAGCGTTCCCACCCCTTCCTGCTGCCTTTCCCCCTCGCTTCATCGTTTGGTACTAACTGTCCGTTGCCACGCCACAGCTCTACAAGGCCCAGGGCATCTCCAAGGACCGCGTCCTGATCAAGATTGCCTCGACCTGGGAGGGCATCAAGGCCGCTGAGATCCTGCAGCGCGACCACGGCATCAACACTAACCTGACGCTCCTCTTCTCGCTGCCGCAGGCTATTGCTGCCGCCGAGGCCGGCGCCTTCCTGATCTCGCCTTTTGTCGGCCGCATCCTCGACTGGTACAAGACCGCGACGGGCAAGACCTACAGCAAGGAGGAGGACCCGGGTGTCACGTCGGTCAAGGCCATCTTCAACTACTACAAGAAGTTCGGCTACAAGACCATTGTCATGGGTGCCTCGTTCCGCAACACGGGCGAGATTACTGAGCTGGCTGGCATCGACTACCTGACCATCTCGCCCAACCTGCTGGAGGAGCTGCTGAACTCGACCGAGTCGGTGCCGAAGAAGCTCGATGCTTCCGCTGCTGCCTCGCTCGACATTTCGAAGAAGTCGTACATTAACGACGAGTCGCTGTTCCGCTTCGACTTTAACGAGGAGCAAATGGGCGTGGAGAAGCTGCGCGAGGGCATCAGCAAGTTCGCCGCTGACGCCGTCACGCTCAAGGACATTCTCAAGGCGAAGATCACCGCATAAAGGCGGGCGAGACGAAAGCAAAAAGGGGTCGTGGATTCTGCGTGGTGGAGGTGGAAACTTTTTTTATAGAAACTAAAAAAACAGGCTTTGGATCATACAGCACACACAGATTGACATAATCTGTGATGTGTATGTGTGCTTCCTTATGTTGGCGGAGATCAGGTATATCAGAAGGAAACAATTTGAAACAGTTATTTGCACGGCGAAGTGTGACGGCTGCTGCGTATCACGCCTGTTTAATAGAAGTTTCTCGTTATGGAGACGGCAGTCGAGCTGGGGCTGCAAAGCACACAGGGACAACGGAAGAGGCTCCATATGTCAGTGAGGGAGAGTCACCTCCAGCAAAGAAACAAAAACGCCTTCCCAGAAGGCAGCAGCCGGACGTGATTCTAACATATACCAATCCAAAATGCCCCGTTTCACCCCGACGAATGAAAGAACTCAATAAAAAAGATAAATGCCCGTTGCCGGTATACCCGACTTGCAAACATATGCTTGCTGGCTGCAAATGCGCCTTCAATGCTTTCTCTTCTCTTTTTCCCTTCTCCACTCTAATCCGCAAACGCCTTCTTCGTGCCCGCGGGACACGACACTTGCTCAATCCGATGCCGCACGCGCCCTTCCTTGTCGGCCTCCACGATCAGCGCCGTCAGCTTGCCGCCGTACACGGCGCCCGAGTCCAGGCCAAACGTGTAGCCCGTGTCGCTGCTCGCGGCGGCGGCGCTGCCCCCGAACAGGCTGTAGAGCCCCGAAGGCGGCGGCTGCGGCACCGACAGACCGGTAATGGCGTCGTGGCCATAGATGACCGTCGTGCGGTTCTCAGGTTCTGGAATGGCATGCTGCGCCTGGTTCCACGCCGTGGCCCAGTGGAGGCGGTCGCGGCCCTCGCGGAAGTGGCCCTCAATGGGTAGCAGGACGGAGTTGGCCGCCTCCGCATGACCATTTTCGCGTGCCGCCTGCTGCAGCTTCTGGTACTCAATGTCCACGCGCCGCGCCGGTACGTTGAGGTGGTCGGTCGCCTTGATGCGGTGGAACAGGGCTGCCCGCATATTCCGCTCGGCAATAATACGAGCTCGCTGGTAGCGCACCGCGTCGGCTGGATGTACGAGGCTGCGCATCACCATGGAAGTGTACGGGTCCTGGCGCTCAAGTGGCAGGCCCGGCACCAGGCCGGCATGGACAACAACAACGTCGTTGAAGGGTGCGTCCGCATTTGCCTTTTTCCCGTTCGCGGACACGGCCGCTGGCGACGGCGCAATCTTGCCCAGGTGCAAGATCACGGGCAGTTTTGACAGCCAGTCCGCCTGGGCCGGTGAGAGCGTTGCGGCCGTGGCACGCTCCACGGCATCTCCGTGCGAAAACGGATCCTGCTCCAGAGGGTCTATTGTGCTCCGACCGGCAGCCTCATTTTCGAGTGCGGCGACGTCGGCATCGTGTGCCGCCTCTTCGTCTCCAGCCCCCAGGAGCGTCAAAAAGCCTTTGTTCTTTGGTGTGGCCTCGACTCGTTTCAGAGCGGCTGAGGCGCGTTCCCTTCGGCCCTCTGCCTCAATCTCTGCGAGCCTCTCCTGTGGTCGTCTATCCACTTCGTCGCCGCCGCTGCGGTCGCCATCATCATAGTTGCTTAATCCTGGCACCGCTGATCTGGGAAATTCGGTTGCCCGCAGTGATCTGTATGCCAGCAGCACGCGGTCCTCGTGGTTGCCGCGCACGGCGCTGGCGCCGACATCCATGGCCAGCTGGACGACGCGGGCGCTGTCTGGGCCCTTGTTGACCAGATCACCGGTGAAGATGAGGTGATCGCTGGCGGCATCAAAGTCGATCTTGTCCAGCAGCTCATCGAGTGACTTGCGCTGGCCATGCACATCGCCGATGAAGATAAAGCGACGGCGGCGCAGAAGCCCTTTTGGCTGGGGGTGGGAAGCGAGCGCGTCTGCGACGGCCCGCTCACTGTCGTCGTCGACGGTCAACTGAACAGGCAAGTCTGCAACCACATTTTGGAGACCCTTGATGGGCGGGCGCGCCGTCGTGCCATACTGCATCGGGATCATCGGCAACTTGGACAGGTCGACTCTTTTCCTTCCTCTTCTTCGCCCACCGTAGTCTGCGGTGCCTCCAAGAGTTGCCTTTTTGGTGTCTTCGGGTGTGCGGTCCGCCACGTCTTCAAATATCCCGGCTGCGGCGTCTATGTCGTGTTGTGTCTTCTTGGCTGACGTTTCCGCCTCAATGCCGGAAGGTGGCACGCCTTTTGTGGACTCGTCGCTATCCGGCAATATTATGGCCGAACCGTGATGTATTGTTCCTTGGCCATCTTCTGGAGCCGGAGCCGTGACCGAGACAAAGCGTGGTACTTTGCGACTGTCCTTGGTTTTGGCGTAAAGAAACAGGACCAGAAATGATGCAATGAGGATGCACAACCGCTGGCGGCGAACTCGCCGAACAAAGGGGACCATCGTAAGGACCGCCCCCTGTCAAAACAAAAAAGGAAGAGACGAGAGAAGTGGGCTTTGCAAGGTGATACGACCGAAGGGAGGCGTCAACAAGACAGCATTTGAGTAGTGCTCAACCTGGCAAACCCATTGAGGATTGATTTCGCGACACAGAGGAGCGAGTTTCGTGGCGCCGTCTCCCGAGATCAGTGCACAGCTAGGGGCCGCTCGTTTAGTCGTGCATGTTGAGTGGTGACGGAGAGAATAACAGTGACAAGCAGGGAAAGAGGAAACGCTGGAATTATTGCAGGAAGAAGTTACTCAACAGGCAAGACGCGGAAAGCAGGAAGTGTTTGTGCCAAGACTATCGGACCCTCAGATGGGCCACAGATAAATGATAAAGAACACAGCAGGCAGAAAGTGATGCCAAGACATATGTGGTACATATAATAGTGGCGGACGTCACCGATTCAGTCTCTCTTCCCCTCTCTTTCCCACTTCTTGCTTTTCCAGTCCATTACCTTTTTCCTCTCTCCCACCAGTCGTACTTACCCCTTTTCAGCTCCGTATCTGATCAAAGAAACGGCTGCCCGTTGCAAGATCTTCGCTCCTGCCTTTGGGGGATACTAGCAGTGTGGAGATAAGGCAAGCTAGGGTTGGGTGACGACGAAAACACTTGGAAATATCGTACCGCAGGGCGAACGACCCCGCAGGAGCCTGGTGGAACAGAAGCACGGCAGACCAATCATTTACCGCCCCCACGACCGCCTAAAAGTTTCGTCGCGTCCAACAGACACGGACAACTCTCGCGACAAGGAGAGTTGCATATTAGACCCATTTGGCCGACCAGCCCAAGCACTACAAGAGTCTCTCTTCTCTTCATCATGGACGGACCCTCGCAGTCCACGAAAAGGCGGCTCGACACGAGTCTCGAGAACCCTTCATTACCTGCCGCGAAACGAGCACGATTATCCAAGACGAACCTGCAACAACCAGCACCAAAGCACCCTAGAGCCTCGTTTCTCGATGACCACGTCGAACTGACCGACACAATTTCCGAGTGGCTCGAGTCCATCGGATCTGACCGAGAGAAGCGCTGCCGGTCAGACAGCTACCTTCACGCCTCGAGCGACGACCCCATTTCGAGAAACCTCACGAGATCAGCGCCACAGAAGGCCAGCAACCGAGATGCAGATGGATACGCCGTGCCACCGACGCCTGGTCCATCCTACGGATCAGTCGCCCCGTCAGGCGCTGGCTCAGACCGGTCGTCAAGAACCCAGGGAGTTGAGGATCCCTTCTACAGAGACAGGAACCTAGCCTATAACCATGTCCACATGCGCGAACGATATGAGCAATTCCCCGAACATGTGTCCAGCCTTGTTGATCACGTCCGCCTGGATCGTGAATCCCCTGGACCATCACCCGATGAGGTGTGGCAAGACATGGACCTTACCGCCCTTGAGACAAAGGGGCTCGACGAGCCAGAAGTGGAGGACTACTTCAGGGACAGAGTGTTCCCCAAACCCAAGCAAGGGGACGACCTGGGACGCAGCGACAGACAGCCGATGTCTAGGTATGCCGTCCCCAACACCGGACCACAATTCAAAGTCAGCAACCCATTCCCCGACATGCTATACGGGTACAGCCGTCATCACGCATTTCCCAACCAGCAGACGCAACTCATCTCCATGGGAAACGAAATGGATGGAGCTGCCAACAATCAAGGATTGATGTACCCGTTCTTCGTCGTTGAATTTAAGGGCAATGGTGGAGATCTCTGGGTAGCAACGAATCAATGCCTTGGAGGATCCGCATCTTGCGTCAACATCGCAGAACGCCTCAACCGCCAGTTGAAGGCATGCAAGAGCAGCACGGTCAAATCAGTTGACAGCACTGCCTTCAGCATCGCCATGAACGGCACTGAAGCACGACTCTACGTCTCATGGAAGCATGGCGACTTGGACTACTATATGCAGAAGGTCGACAGCTTTCTACTCCAGAAACCCCAGGACCACATCGAATTCCGCAACTACATCAAGAACAACATCGACTGGGGGAAGGACAATCGTTTGAAGGAGATTCGAGAATCATTGGACACTCTCTTGGAAGAAAGTCGGAAGCGAACCTTCGAAGCGGCGAAGTCTCGCCCACCTCCGACTAAGGACTCAACCAGCAAGAGCAAGAGGCACAATCCTCCTCCATCGCGCAATAGCAGCAGCAGCGGGCACGATACCAAGCAAGCACGAAGCGAACGAGAAGACCCGTATTGGCAATGGAACGAAATAGCTGGACAGTACTACCATGTCCACTCCGACAGGACCATCGAATGGGCACCACCAGCGCAAGAGTCTCCTCACCCGGAAAGCGACTATTGAGCACATCAATGCGGTCGTTAGGACATCGACCATGGAGGAGGGGAAACCTGTTACAACCTGCCAAGCCGTGGCAGCGTTGCAAGCACGTGACCACGGTTGGTCGCGACGTCAGGAGCGACCCTAGACAAATGACCACGGGGCAATTGCACCGAGACAAATGGCACAGGACCTGCGGGCAGGAAGACATCGGACGGCCAGGTGGTGATAGCACCTGGAATGGCACCTGTGATGCGGTTTCCCAAGCGAGTCACCGGACACAGCTCCCCAACAGGCTTGGCCTGTTGAGAATTATTTAGGAGCAGCGAGCCTCCCTCGCTACTCACACCAGACCCTACCTAGACAGCCTTCAGTTGTCTGTCTTTGTCTGATTCTCAGGGAGAGAGGCCACAAGCCTTACGCCACCCTTGTTGCCCAGCGCAGCCTGACTTTCTGCCAACATAAGCCCTGCACCAACAGACCCTTGCCCTAACGAACCAGAGTAAGAGCCTGATCGTAACAGCTAGTATATCGAGGAGTGAAGAGCCTCTCGGAGCTCGGTGAGAAGCGAAGGTGCCGAGCTCAAAAGCGCCTTTGCTGGTCGGTGTAGGCAATGTGATCTCATCTGGTCCCCAAACTACGAATGGAAAGGCGCCAAATCAAAGCCACGTATCCACGTATTTCGTATCACAAGACACGGGAGAGGAGACATTCTCGCGCGGAGGCGACCGAGAAAGAAGTTGAGAAGAAATAGCCACTGGAGAGAAAACCCCACTGAGCATCCCACGTATGGAGTAGGTAAGATACCTAAGGGACGGAGTACAAAGACACTAATGCCCCCACGGGCTGTCACGGGCGGTGCCCGCGGAGCTACTAAATCTCGAGAGCCGCTGCTTCCTCCGCATTATGCTTAAAGAGTACAGAGAAAGGCTGGAAAGGCAGGTGGCCCGGTGTGCGCTGTGGTCGCCATGCTCACCTGTTGGCTCGTGGAACCAGCCGACAGATCCACTCCTTCCTTTCGTTTGACCCCGTGGCCAACCGCCGACTCAATCCAGGGTCCTGCCTCATTCGTTTGTCACCAGGACAAGATCACGCTTGGTCGGCTTTCGACTCTGTGGAGTTGCTCCACAGAAGCACTACCCCAGAATCCAACGCGTTCGCGATCGTAATTACTTCATGTACTCCGTACTCCGTACACCCCTAACAGCTGTCGCGTCTTGAACAGCTTCGAAATCACGTCTTAGGTGCTTGCTTCTTCTTGCATCCTCAGAACTTGCTGCCAATCCCTAACCTTCTCAGCCGCTCCTTCCCTCTTTGTTTTGGAGAAAGCGATCACGAGTCTTTCTCCTTGGTTAGCTCTTTCCTTTCTCGTAATCTCGGTCTCCTCTCTCTGTTCCCTCCCCTTTTGACGGGACAGCTTTTCCTCTCATCCATCCTCTTCTCTCTTACCTGTCTTTAAAAGCGGCCATATTATCCCCACGTCCGTCCCTACTCTCGCTTGCGCACTGCTCTGCGTGCCACAGGACCGACTCGACGATACTCCCACGAGGACTACATCTAATCACCCGCTTCTCGCGCTCGAGAGTTGACCACGGAGAGCTCCTCTTGGACTAGACAACTTCACCGCTTGACAAAGTCCAGCACTTGTCTCCGAGCTTCAAAGGTTGTAAAATACTCTTACGTTAACACACCTTTTCACTGCCTTACCACCGGCTTTCCCAATATCAAAACCCTCACCCCCACATCTGTGTGTGTCACGCAAGCACATCTCACCTTTCGTCCTGCATCCTGTCCTCCGTGCACCACCCACACCATCACATGCACTCCTTGCCGGCTTCGCTTCTCCTCGTTGACCACGACCCCCAACGGTGCCAGAAAACTGATGTTGCACGCGCATGGCAACAAATTCCCGACCTAGCCAGTCCGATCCTTCGTTGACCCCTGCCTTCTCAGCCCTTGTCCACCCCCCTTTCCGTGCTCCGTACGCTACGCGACCTCGCCAGCGAGGAGGAATTGCTTGTGTTCTCGTGTAATAGTGTTCGGCTTCACCTGGCTGGCCAGGGTCCGTTCGGCTAGGCACCCATAGGAAGAGTTGAGCCTCAAAACCCCTTCACCGTGCTGTAACACTTAGTTGCTGCCTTGCTTACATTTTTCTTGCGGCCATCCCCGGTTTCTTTCTTTTTTTTCTTTCTTTTCTTTCTTTCTCCTCTTGTTTGACTATCTGGCACTCGCTGCTTGCCGGGTCGTTTTTGACTCTACTACGCGAAGAACCTTCCGTTTGTTTCTTCATGGGATTCGCGTCTTCAAGCACCCTCACTTGACAGATCTACTAACACAAGTTTTGACGACCTCAGAGCCTTTTTCATTCGGCATTGGCTTCAGCAATCACCTCATCCGACAGAACATTCGGGCAGCCAAGTATTGCAAGCATCTTGTCGCCCATGTCCTGCCTCTTTTCGCCCTTGGACAATAGCGAATAGCTCTAAAGTGTCGTCAATAAGCCTCCTCCTTCGTTTATGCTTAAGTCAATAAGGCTTGACTTCATTCAAGGCACTTCATTCAAGGCGTCTGCCACGCTTGGATCACCATTTCCGTGTGCACGCACTGCCACTGTACTCACTATTATTCACACCGCTTCATCTACTCCGTTTGTCGTGGCACAAACCAGCTTAGCCCTCTCCTCTCGCCTTAGCTCGCACATCGTACCCTTGATATTTATTACGCCTTCCTTCCCCCTCCACCAGCAATTTCAGCCACGACTCCAATATCACCGACCTACTATGTGACTCAACCTTTTGACAGCGCAGCTGTGCTCGTTTGTGGCTTGCAGAATCACGAACTCCAGGAACGTCGAGCAACTGCTGCCGGCGGGTGGGAGCAAGCGGGCTAGGTGATGCTTGTGCTCCCATGCTGAGCCTGTTGTTGTTTGCAGCCCTGGCAGCACTTACGCTTCTCCCGAGATGACGGCGTCTTCGACATGCCCAAGCTCCGGCACGAGCACAGTTCATAAAAGCAACTCAGAGTCTCAAAGTACGAAGTCGTCGAGCACGACACCCGATCCTCCTGCCGAGAACTACGGTGCATTCGCCCAACCCGATGGAACACACACGCTTCCAAACGATGCAAACAGATTTGCACGCGACCGTGCTAACGAAGCCATCGAGGAGGCCCTCCCCATACTTCCGCGCGGCATCGTCGAAAATACGGCCGAAGTCTACAACGAAGTGGCAAGCTTCGATGTAGTCCCGCCGGAAAACCTTCGAGAGTACTGGCGCGGTATGTACGCGCCGTGTGCAGATGTGGTCTTTCCGGGATGACTGAACTAATGAGACGTAACTTCAGTATACACGACAACGCACCGGCGTCTTTACGACCCGACTGCCAACCGCTTAGAGAATTTTTGGTGGCATGTCTGGGGCAGCAAGAGCCGCCATCTGAGTGGAGAAATCATTGCAAAACTGTACAAGGACATCTCTCTTGGACCAACGTTCGTGCCTCTCTGGACACCTGCCACCCGATTTGATGGACCGACGGTAATTTTGAAACCTACTGCTCCGTGCACAGCTCTGGGCAGTGACCTATCCACTGACACTGGCCGACATTCTAGATTGCAAGCTTCATACAGCCGTGGGCGCCAAGTCAGACGATTTCGTCAGTTCAAGCAGCAGGGCAAAGCTCACAGCAAGGAGCACCCGGGGCGTTGAGGGCCAGCACACAAGGTGGGCGTGAAGAACATGCCAGTGCACCGGCTTCCGGCTCAGAAGCAGAGGACGGTAGCGAAGCGTCTGGTGACATTACCTCCAAGGATGCGGCACAGTTGAGAACTTTGTCTTCGTCATCTTCCAGGCCGCCACCAGCGCAGTCGATTTTACGAAAAACTCGTCCGTCATTTGAGGGGCCTCGTCCGACCCCACGCTTTACCGTGCCATCCAACTCGCCACCCAAAACACACGCGCACCAAAGCACCAGTACCAGCAATGGCGTTAGCAACACCGGTAGTGAGGCTCCCGACGCGACGAGGACCGAACACACGAATCAAGTAAAGAGGCCGTCCACCTTGTCAACCGAGAGCGGCATAGCTGGATCGATCAAGCGTGAGATACAGAAAACCAGCAAACCAAAGTCTAAGAAGAAGTTTGTGGTGAACTCGTCTGCCTCCAAGCGCAAAGCGTTTGTGTCCAAGCGCTCTGGCTCGCATGGGTCACAGTCCTCAGCTGGCTCCGAAGGACACGGTTTTCGAGAGCAGGCTGAATATACACCGGCGAGAGTCTCGTCAGAGTCATTGATTGAAGAAGAGGATAGTGATGAGGACTCTCAGGCCTCCACTTCCCCGATTCAAGGCTTGACGGACTCGGAATCTATACCACCACCAAAGATCAGGCCGAAGTCTGTGTCACAGCCTTCTTTCGAAACGGAAGAGCGTTCAACGACAGCTCTAGCTTTAGGATCGTCCGACGTTATACCACAGTTGCCCGAAACGAGTGCTGGGGTCGCAAAGGGATCTGCGGCAAGACACGCCACGAGTGATTTGCGGTCATTGCCCGCCGAACAGCCAGCACAACCGATAGCTTCTGGAAGCCTAGCGTCGTCAGGAGGATCCTCTCTCTTGGAGATTGCCATGCAGTTGCAAAAAATGCAGACCCTTGATGGACCGGCCATCTCTGGTGGACAGCATTCAGGTCTCCAGATGGCTGTGCCGTACAAACGCGGTCATAGCCAAAGAGAGCAGGCCAATCAGAGAGGTGCACACACAAAGGTGGCTCCCGCAGGAGGACTACCTCTCACTTCTGCCTACGATGGCCCCAGCGGTGGCATTACATCAACACTCGCTGGTGGGGGTACGTCCGCCCACCAGCTCAGTCGCTCATATTCACATGACAGCTACGGACGGCGCCAGCACGCGGGGCAGGAGAGTCTACATTCTCCGTCATTAGCAGCAGGTATTCGCTCAGGTACCGTTGCTGCTCCGTCAATGGCCACTGCAAGTGGAGAGTTTATGGACGCGGAGGGCCCGGACACTTTTGAGCTGTACGCGAGAACCGGTCTAGCAGAGCTGCCGGACACACGAGTGGAACGAGGGCGGCCGTCGTTTTCATCCGGCGGCCGCGCAAGCTTCAGCTCTGGCACTCATGACCAACTGCATATACATCGGCCACTGTTTACGCCAACGCGGCCGATCCCGACACCGCGCATTCCCTTTGCTCGCACCCGTAGCCAGCTCAACATCATTCTCGATCGTGAAAAGGAGCGTATTGGTGAAGACAACTTTACGACCTGGCAGGAGTCCCGTGGCGGGCGTGACAGTGAATCTCAAAGACAGCGAGAGCACAGTTCACGTGGGTGAAAAAGTCGAGGCCCTCACCTACATCAGTTGAAAACAGCAATTTTTGGTATCTTTCGCATCCGAGTCATATGGGCATACTCTCATTCGACCCATTGTCATTATATTTGCATTCTTCCAGCCCCGCTCACCATTGGGGCATGCCCTCCGTTGACAAAGACAACTGCGAGGCGGGCCTCATGATTCGGACTGCATGTTTCATTTGCATCTTTCGACTGGCATGATTCATAGGATCTCACGGACTCATGGGCATGGGGCAAAGCCGTAAGGAAAAGTACCATTGTGTATCCTCCGTATTCGGGGTTGAAGCGTTTGATTTTCTTTCCTTGCCAGCGTGTATTTCGTCGATAGGGGTCGTCGGCTAGCGTTTCGAAGCAATGGAAGCGTTATGAGTGCTCATACAAGAACCGTAAAAACCGCGAAAGACGCAGCAGGCTTGCTCGGTACTTTTGCAGCCTCACATCCTGAAGACGCCGAACCTGGTCTCGTTGGCTTCCACCTTGTTCCGGCCACCCAACGCGGCACGCAGGCCGAGGCCCAGATACCGGCGGGTGTGTTGTGGCGGGATGACACCATCGTCCTGGCGTGTGTCGGTGGAGTTAGCACGAGCAAGAAAGGTTGACAAGGGAGGGGAAACTGACCCAGAGGCGCGCAGTCGAGTAGACAGCGTCGCTCTCGCGCTCGATGCGGTCGCGCAGGGTGGGGTCGGCGCGGCCAACGGTCTCCATGACGGCGGCGAGCTGCTCGCTGCCCATGACGGCAATGCGGGCGTTGGGCCACATCCACAGGAAGCGCGGGCTGTAGGCACGGCCGCACATGCCGTAGTTGCCGGCACCGTAGCTTCCGCCGACGACGACGGTGAACTTGGGCACGTCGGCGCAGGCGACAGCGGCGACGAGCTTGGCGCCGTGCTTGGCAATGCCCTCGCGCTCGGCCTCGCGGCCGACCATGAAGCCGGCAATGTTCTGGAGGAAGACGAGCGGGATGCCGCGCTGGGCGCACAGCTCGACAAAATGGGCACCCTTGAGGGCCGCCGCCGACAGCAGCACGCCGTTGTTGGCGACGATGCCGACGCGCTGGCCGTAGATGCGCGCGAAGCCGGTCACCAGCGTGGAGCCGTAGTCGCGCTTGAACTCGGCAAAGGCGGACGCGTCGACGATGCGCGCAATGATGTCGTGGGCGGCGATGGGGCGGCGTAGGTTGGTGGAGGCGATGCCGAGTAGCTCGTCGGGGTCGTAGACGGGTTCGGCGAAGGGGGGGGTGGTGGTGGTGGCAGTACTGACAGTGTTAGGCGACTCGTAGTTGAGGTTGGCGACGCAGCGACGGGCTAGGGCTAGGGCGTGGGCGTCGTCGACAGCCAGGTAGTCGGTGACGCCGGACACGGACGAGTGCATGCGGCCGCCGCCGAGGTCCTCGTGGCTGACGACCTCGCCGGTGGCAGCCTTGACCAAGGGCGGGCCGGCCAGAAAGATGTGGCCCTGACCGTCGACAATGATGCTCTCGTCGGACATGGCGGGCACGTAGGCACCGCCGGCAGTGCAGGGGCCCATGACGACGGCCAGCTGGGGGATGCCCTGGGCCGACATGCGCGCCTGGTTGTAGAAGATGCGGCCAAAGTGGCCGACGTCGGGGAACACGTCGGCCTGGTGCGGCAGGTTGGCGCCGCCCGAATCGGCCAGGTACAGACACGGCAGGCGGTTCTGGGCGGCAATTTCCTGGGCGCGCAGGTGTTTCTTGACGGTGATGGGGTAGTAGGTGCCGCCCTTGACGGTGCTGTCGTTGGCCACGATCATGCAGGTGACGCCTTCGACCACGCCAATGCCCGTGATGATGCCGCCGGCCGGCACCGCAATTGGCTCCGCCTTGCCCGCGCTGCCGTTCTCCGTGTACAGGCCCTCGCCCGCCAGCGGCGAAAGCTCCAGGAAGCTCGTGCCCGGGTCGACCAAGGCGGCCACGCGGTCGCGCGGCAGCATCTTGCCACGCGCCACGTGCTTGGCGCGCGCCTTTTCGGAGCCGCCCAGCTGCGCGGCGCGCGTCAGACGGTCGAGGCGGTCCATTGCCTCGGCCATCAGATGCCTGTTCTCCCGGAACTCGTCCGAGGTCGGGTCTACGGCGGACGGGATGCGCGAGAGGGCGGCGTCCGAGGGAGCACCGGCAGCAAATGTGGCAATGGCACGGGATGCTGGCACTGTTGCTGTTGACGTCCGCAGCTGTCGTCGTATTGGCTGTGCAGGCAGAAGAGAAGCGCTGAGGGTCGCCATGGCTGCTCTCCTCGCCGTCGCCGACGGTGTTCGTTGACAGGTCCGACGGGTAGATCGTGGCAGCCACAGCGCGCCGTACGCACTCCTGGAGAGAGACATGACGGGAATGCGTGGAGTGTATGTGGTGTGAAAGGGAATGAGTGAAGAGGTTGAGAACAGGGAGCTTCGAGTACAATTGTCGATGCTGGTGATTGTCAGTGAGACGCCGAGGCCCCATAATAAATCTGGGGAAAGCCGCGAAAAGCCGCACCCCTCGTTTACTCCGTAGCTTGAAGTTAAGCCGAGGACGTTTGTGACCGAGACAGGAAGGAAGTCTCCTTGACGTAGCCTCTTTCCTCTATCGTCACCTGTCGCCAATACTCTCGCTACTTTCGAACCTGCTTCTTTCTCAACATTTGCTCATCTACTCAACAATGGCCAGCCTCCGGACAATTCGGCCATTAGCACGGCTGACAGCACAGTATTCACGCCGTCTCGCGCAACAAACAACACTCTCCTCGACATCCTCGCCGGCCTTTTCGGCAGCCGCTTGCCTATCCACACAACAGGCGCGGTTGGCTTCGTCGAAACATCCCAAGGGCTTTGTGCCGCCGTCGCCAGAAGACCTCGAAGAGCTGCGTGAACGTGTCCAGGAGTTTGTGCGTCGCGAGGTCACGGAGGAGGTTGCTGCAGCCGCGGATAAGAACAATAGCTTTCCTGCCGGCCTTTGGCCGAAGCTTGGCGAGGCTGGATTCTTGGGCATCACGGCGGACGAGGATGTGGGTGGCATGGGCCTGGGCTACCAGGCGCACTGCATCGTCATGGAGGAGCTGTCGCGGGCGAGCGGGTCGGTGGCGCTGAGCTACGCGGCGCATTCGCAGCTGTGCGTCAACCAGATCCAGCTCCACGGCACGCCCGAGCAGAAGCAAGCGTTCCTGCCGGGCCTCACGGCAGGCACGTCCATTGGCGCGCTGGCCATGTCGGAGAGCGGCGCCGGCAGCGATGTGGTCGGCATGCGCACGACGGCCAAAGAGGCCACGGTCGACGGCAAGGAGGGCTTTGTGCTCAGCGGCAGCAAAATGTGGATCACCAACGGACCCGACGCCGACGTGGTGGTCGTGTACGCCAAGACAAAACCGGACGCCGGCTCCAAGGGCATCACGGCCTTTATAGTCGAGACCAAGACGTCGCCGGGCTTTGCCTGCGCCCGCAAGCTCGACAAGATGGGCATGCGCGGCAGTCCCACGGGCGAGCTCATGTTCGACAACGTCTTCGTGCCGCGCGAGCGCGTGCTGGGTGCCCTGCACGGCGGCGCGCGCGTCCTCATGTCGGGCCTCGACCTCGAGCGGCTCGTGCTGAGCGCTGGCCCGCTGGGCCTGATGCAGGCCGCCCTGGACGTCACGCTGCCGTTTGTACACCAGCGCAAGCAGTTTGGCACGCCCGTCGCGCACTTCCAACTCGTCCAGGGCCGTCTGGCCGACATGTACACCAAGTCCCGAGCGTCGCAGGCATACACCTACGCGACGGCGCGGCAGGTCGACGAGACGGGCGAGATCCGCACCCAGGACTGCGCTGGAGCCATCCTCTACGCGGCCGAACGGGCAACGGAGTGTGCCCTCGACTGCATCCAGCTGCTGGGCGGCATGGGCTATGTGGAGGAGATGCCGGCGAGCCGCATCCTTCGAGAGTGAGTTTAGTGTGGTTTGGCCGCCGTCTTCCCCTGCTAACGACCGACAGTGCAAAACTCTACGAGATTGGAGCCGGGACAAGCGAAGTTCGCCGCATGGTCATTGGCCGGGCCTTTAACAAAGAGTACGCCCATCTGGCGTGAGTGAGAAGGGCTCTCTTGGGACGCGGGATTGAGTGCTTGCGTGGGCGTTGGCATAAGGACAGCATCTAGATTTAATATATAGTTACTAGCGGGTAACCCATTTGCGGACGCAAATGGGCGAGGTTCCCATTGCCGTTGCCCATTGCCGTTGCCCATTGCCCGTTGCTTGCTGCTCATTGCCTCCCATTGCCCGTTGCCCGTTGCCCATTGCTGCCCACTGCCCATTGCCCATTGCTTCCCATTTACAGGGCAGCCCATTATAGGGGCTACATGCGGTTACAGGCACTTGCAGCCCATTTTAGAGGCTACAGGGGGCTACAGGGGCTTCAGGGAGTTTTTTAGGGCTCAGTTATAGTGATGCGAAAAAAGGTACAGGTGCCCCACCCATCGACGAATTCTAATGTGTAGGAGGTACTCCGTACCAGTAGAAGATGTGACCTCGTTGGCCGTGGCTCCCGGACCCGCTCCACGCGCTAATTTGTGAACCAGCCAGAATAACTCAAACGGCAACTCCTACCTCAACGCGACCGCGTAGCGAAGATTTTTGCCATCTTCCAACCCTTTCCAGTCATTTTTTTCAGTCATTTTCACCTCTCAACCTATCATTTCCTTTGCCATCATGGCAGCTCCGACGATGTACGACCCCGTGGATGCTGAGCTTGAGGCCCGACATGAGGCGAACCGTCAAGAAACCAACTCCCATTCCAGAGCCAGCCGTCCTCGGAACACCGTGGCCGCCTATCAGGAAAAGGCGAAGGAGTGGCGAATCTTCTGCGACCAGGCCTATGCGCTCCTGCCGCTCGACCGTCGCTACACTGTTACTGCGGACAAAGTACATGCTTGGCTGCGCGACGACCTGATGTCGCGCCAGAAGAAGACGGGAGCGAGGAAGGCAGACGGCACTCGTGGGATGCTGAGCCACGCTGCATTGTATGCGTACGTGGCTGGGATCATCGATCTCTGGAGGGAACAAAAGGAGAGCGGCATCAACTCAAATCCACACCCTGCGCCGCGGGATGGACTCGTCCGGAAATTGTTGAAGCTTCGTCAGCAGCAGGAGGCTCAGCGGAGGAGATCCGGCTTTGTGGATCGGGGGCAAGGCACCTCTCTGGAAGCCTTCTCGAGCAACGATCTGGCCAGGTGCAACGAGTGGTGTCTGCGCTCGAGCGACACGCTAGGGACGCGTCTCCGTGATCGTCTGGCCCTCAACTTATCCTTTTCTTGCGCCCTTCGTGGGCATTCCGTCAGAAATTGCGAACTGGCTGACTTTCACCATCTTCGACTGCCAAAGGAAGGCCCACAGGAAGCGCATGCCGTCTGTATGGTCATTGATGAGGACAAGACCCTACATAACGGGCAAAAATTCCTGATGGGGGCAATGCGGGCCAGGGATTATAAGGTGTGCACACAGAACGCCCTTGCTATGTACTTATTTTACCGCTGGCACATCAGGTATGTATCCGTGCCCTTCCCAGTCCCTAATTATTACTCTGCTGCTACGTACTGTCTTGGAAGTTTGGCTGACTCCAAACCAAAGTGGGGAGGCGTTTCCGGACTTTTCTACGCCAGAGGCTTGGTATGATATCAAGCTTCTGGTAACCAAGGTCTCTGCCACTCGATGTTGCAATCAGGCAATGTCATATAATACGCACCTCGAGGCTCTAGATCGTATGTTCGCCGAGAACAACATCAACAGCAAGGCGAAAACTCACCTCGGACGGAAGGCCGCTGCCCAGCAAGCCGAACTTCCGAACGTGGTTGAGATGCAGATCAGACGGGCAGGCAGGTGGAATGTGAGCGTAATGGAGTCCCGTTACCTCAACCACCTGCCTCGGAATTTCCTGCGCGCAATGGCAGGGTTCGATCAGGCGGGCGGACAATATTATCTTGACAGAGCACTCCTGGACCCGCCACAGGAGCTGCTGGAGCAACTCTTCCCTGGACTCGAAAGGTACAAGGTTGAGCCTCCTCCTGACCTTGCTGCTGGTGGGTTCCTGGCACTGCTCGAGTACCTCCGCACAGTCCTGTTGCAGGACATGGCAGCCATGTGGAAGGAGCTGCCAGAGCACTCCTTCTTCCAGCATTGCCCGTTCAACTCCCCGGCCTTCCGAGCGTACGCTGAGGCGGTCAGCGTAAGGAGAGAAATGGCGGAGGAGCCTGCCGCTGCCCGCCTCCGCCATCTGGTCCCAGACCTCGCGCGGCAAATGGGCGATCTGCATGCGTCGTTCAACCATCAATTTGAGGTTCTGCAGCAGTCAAATGCCAATACAGCGACGCAGATTGCGACGCTTGCAACGCAGTCTGCCAACCAGAACGCGAAGCTATCCTTGCTTATGAAGCAGGTGATATCAGCAGCACAAGGCTTCCTTCGCAACATAAGCATAGATGTGGCCGGGATGGAAGGTATGATATCCTCGAGTAAGCCTCCCACATGGGCACAAGTCATCTAACTCTTGAAGGTGATGTACGACCGGCAGCTGGTCTCGAAATCGAGCCGGATTCTGGCCACGGAAATCCTGAGCAATTGCAGAGCCAGCCCGACCAGCCACGAGCAGCAGGTGAGATTTACCCCTAAGCCGAGTAAATTGTGGCATATTAACATAGAGCTATGTAGCAGTGTGGCAGGGGCAATTTTCGATGTCCCGCTCCCTCACCACCGTCCGGGATGCTTGGGACGAATGGCATACTGGCCTAGATGGCTTCCCAAGCATCTTGTCAATGGACGAGAACCACGGTTGCTCCTGGCGTCAAAGCTCGAGGGAGCGAAAGTTTTACTCGAATCGCAAAGTAATTATAACGCAGGTCAAGACTTTGGTCGAGACCTGCGGTATAACTACCAACGAGGCGATAGAAAGGCTTGAACTTCAGCGAGCCGACCGAAGCCTTGATTTTCTGATGAAGTCAATAAGGGCAAGTCGGAACCGTGGTGGCGGTGGTGAGGGTAATCAGGAAGAAGGTCAAGCTGAAGGTCCCCCGGCCAAGCGCCGCCGCCGTTGAAGGAGCTCTCATTTGCAAACACAAGTGGTCTTTCACCGTAGCCTTGTCCCTTTTAAGAATTGGAAGAATCGTACATGACATGAGATGGGGAAGTTGGCTGGTATGCCTGCCTGGCCCGGAGCTGACGTAAACCAGAGAACAAAATTATTCGCACAAGGAACTCGTGATATAACGGGTGTTATTTTAAGTCATTTTGGTGTCTAATAACTTTTTTTACGGGAGCGGCCACACCAAAATCTGAAGGGAGCGGACCCACTAAAATATGGGAGCCACCCGCCAAAACTTTGTGAACCGTGGGACCCAGACCTGGCATGATATCGAATTCGCTTTTTTCCGATCCCGACGTCATGCGGGGAGAGTGGGCCTGAACCGCGGCTTGATCTACGGGCACTGATCTACGGAGTGCCTAAGATCACTAACACAATTGTCAGACCACTTCAGCCAGCCGTTCTCCTTTCTCTTTTTCTCTTTCTTCTTCCTTTTCCTTTAAATCTCCCCCTTGGATCAGGTGATGGAGTCACAAATCAGCACTAAGTCGGTGGACTGAGCCTTGAAGTAATATGCTAGGGACTCGCGGCAACCGGTCTAATCAAGTGGTGGAGGCATTGCAGGTGCTCGTACGTTCTTGGACTGTCGATATCAACTGACCATCCAACGACCTCGCATCCGCCCTTCTTCCAGTCTCGGTTCAATACGCCCCAGTTCCATACCACTTCCCCAAAGCAACCATGAACGCCCTCAGCTCGCTCAGTGCTCGATCTGTTGAGAGATCTTTGACCAGGACGTTGACCAGGTCGCTAACACGGACGTGTACGGCCACACCGTTTCTGCAGGCTTTCCAGTCTCGTCCCGCCCCTCGCTTCTACGCAACATCGGCTGCCAACACAACCATGAAGGCGCTCGTCTACAAGGGCGCCGGCTCCGTCCAGCTCCAGGAGCACGCCAGACCCACCATCCGGGCCCCCGACGACGCCATCGTCCGCGTCACCAAGACGACGATCTGTGGCACAGACCTGCATATCCGAAAGGGCGACGTGGCCACCTGCACGCCCGGCCGCGTCCTGGGCCACGAGGGCGTCGGCATCGTCGAAGAGGCCGGCAGCGCCGTCAAGGGCTTCCGCAGGGGCGACCATGTCCTTATCTCGTGCATCTCGTCGTGTGCCGCCTGCACGTACTGCCGCCGCGGCATGTACTCACACTGCACGACCGGCGGCTGGATCCTGGGCAACACCATTGACGGCACGCAGGCCGAGTACGTGCGCATTCCGCACGCCGACACGAGTCTCTACGCGCTGCCAGCCGAGGTCGACGCCGACGCCGAAGCCGCCATGGTGATGCTGAGCGACATCTTCCCGACCGGCCTGGAGTGCGGCGTGCTCAACGCCAAGGTGGCGCCAGGTGCCACCGTGGCCATTGTCGGCGCTGGCCCCGTCGGCCTGGCCGCCACGCTCATCACGGCGCTGCTGTACGCGCCGGCGCAGCTGATTGTCATCGACACGGACGACAACCGACTGCGCGCGGCGCGGGCGCTGGGCGCACACAGCACGGTCAACAACAGCGCAGGCGACATCCAAGCGGCCGCGGCTGCGGTGCAGGACCTCACCGGCGGCGTGGGCTGCGACTGCGTGCTCGAGGCCGTCGGCGTGCCGGCCACCTTTGAGCTGTGCCAGTACCTGCTGGCGCCGGGCGGCACGCTGGCCAACGTGGGCGTGCACGGCGGCAGCGTGCCGCTGCACCTGGAGGCGCTGTGGGACCGCAACGTCAGCATCACGACGCGGCTCGTCGACACGGTGACGATGCCGATGCTGCTCAAGCTGGTCCGCGCGAAGCGGCTGGACCCGTCGCTGCTGATCACTCACACGTTCAAGTTCGCCGACATGGAAAAGGCCTACGAGACTTTTGGCGCGGCGGCAAAGCACAACGCCCTCAAGGTGCTCGTGGAGATGGACTAGGGGTTGCTTTGCTCTATCCGAATTCTTCTGTTCCACCCATGCCATATAAAACTACCATTCTATTACAGCCATTCTAGAATACAGCCCTCCGTACTCCGTACTCCGTCGTAATGCACCGTGTCCGTCCGTCTCCCTGCACGTTATAAGTATACAAAAATGTACAAACAAGCGTCGGCACGCCACAGCATCATGACACCACGCGCCGTCCAGCCTGGTCCTCCGTCGTCGCCCCAACCACCACGGCTTCCGTCGTGACCCCGCCGACGGCCCTGCTACTGCCGACGCGGATGCCGCTCTTGCCGCCCTGCCCGCCGCGGATGGGGTCGATGCTCAGCGTGCTGCCGTTGCTGCGCAGCTTTTGCGACGACGTCTTGTTGCGCAGCGTCGCCTGTCGCCTCGTCGGTCCTGCCGCGGCGGCCCCTGAGTCCATGCCCGTCGCTGTACCATCCCCCGCATCGGACACGCTTGCTGTGCCGACTGTACCGATCGTGCCGGACGTGCCGGGCCGCTCGCCCGGCAGTGCGCCTGCCGACGACGGTGCAAAAGGGACTAAAAGTGGCGTTGCAAACGCTGGCTCTGCCGCCGGCGGCGTCGCCGGCTGGCTCCATGTAGCGTCGTCGTCGGGAAGCAGGTCGTCGTCCTCTGAGCGCGTCTCCCGCTGCTCCGGCTCGACCGCGGCGCGTGCTGCGTCCTGGCTCTTTTCGCTTTTTTCGCTTTTTTCGCTCTTTTCATTCTTCTCGTTGCTCGCACGCAGCCGCTGGCTCAGCGAGGCCACAGCGGCCGTCTGAAACGGCACACCGTGCGGCTGGGACGCTGCGGTGTTCGCAGCGGCGCTTGCGGGGCTGCTTGCCTGGTCGCTGTCGACGCCGTCGACGATGCTGTCGACGACCGTGTCGCTGGCGCGACTTGCGTAGCGCTGCAGCGCGTTGGACGCGCTGAGGCTCGAATGGCGCATGCTGCGGTAGCGTGCATACTCTTCCTGCGTGTGCTCGGGACGTGGGAAGCTGTCGAGCGCGTCGAAAACGTGCGGGAGAACCTGCGTGTCCACGTCGCGCGCCCAGAGGAAATCGAGATGCTCGTAGTGCGGCACCTCGGTGGCGATTGTCTGCGCCGGCAGCTCGCGCAGCATGGCCTTGATGTCGACGAGCGAGTCGCGTCCGCCGTAGAGCAGCACAATCGGCGTCTTGATGTTGCGTGTCGGGTACTTAGCCACTTTGGTGTGCTTCGAGTGTGTCGCCAATAGTGGGTGCACGTCGTCGTCGTACATCTGGAACGATTTGGTGCGGATGATCTGGAACCAATGCACGACGGACTTTGTGCTCGTGTACGAGTACAGGTGCGGATAAGCGGCCAGCTTCTGCGACACGGCCATGTTCTTGGCGTCCCAGCCAAACAAAAAGGCCAGCCCGCGGTCAATGGCCTGGACAAAGAGCGGTGGGTACAGAAGCGACTGCCACAGCGTGGCCGAGCTAAGGATCGAGCGGCGGCCGAAGAGCAAGAAAACAATCTGCGGCGAGGCCTTGACGAGGGCGTCCACCACGCCGTTGGACAGGCCGGCCGGCGACATGGCCGGTGCCAGGGCGATGAACACGTTGACCTGGTCGTTGAGCTTGGGGTGGATGGCCAGGGAGGCAAAGGCCTGCGCCGTGCCCTGGGAGAAGCCAATGTACGACAGCGACGGCTGGCCGGTCGTCTCGAGCACGTAGGCAATGCTGTTAGGAATGTCGTGCAGGGCGAACTCGTCGATGGAAAAGTTCCAAAACGCAAGACTTTTAGACGAGGCGTGGACGGACTTTTTGGAGTACTTGTTGCCGCGGTTGTTGCCGAGCCACACGTCGAATCCGCGCTCCACGAGCACAAAGGGCAGGCAGCGGTGCGCATCCGTGACGCACACCCACACCTCGCTGTTCATCAGCAGGCCATGGTGCAGGTAGACCACGCGCTTCTGGATGCTGCCGGGCCCCGCGTTGACCTTCTGGTCCTCCTCGCCGGACCGCCAGGCGAGACGGTGCAGGCCTAGGAGGTAGCCGTCCTTGGTCTGGAAGACATGCTCCTCGGCGGTGTAGCCAAAGATGCGGCAGAGCTCGACGAAGTCGGAGGCGTCGCGGATTGAGGTCGAGACAGCTGTGGTTTGGTGAGGTTAGTGAGAGGCAGGGGCAGGAAGCGACAGGCAGGGGCAGGAAGACGACGGGGTCGGATTACATTTCTTGCGCTCCTCTGCCCTTCTCTGTGCCGGGCTCGTGAATCGGTTAAACAGCCGCCGTGAGGCATTGTAGAAGAGGCCGAGAAGCGTGTTGGCTGTCGGATGCAGGTGTCAGCAGAGACAAGAAGAGAAGGATCCCGGGGAGCCCGGAAAGGTCGCGCCGGGTAGCAGCCAGCGCGGTCCAGTCGCTTACGCAGGGCCAGGGTCAAGATCCGGATGGTCGCCTCGAGGGTGACGAGCAAGAAGGAGCTGATGAGTGCCGTGTATTCGGTCCTGTGGTCCAGTCAGTCGAGACTCGCGCATTCAGACGAAACGCGAGGCTTGTGCAACGCACACGTTGAGCCGTCCAATAAAAGGGACAGGCATGGTGGAGGCTGTGGCCGAACAGACGACGATAGGATGGTCTGGGATCGAATTGTGTCCAGCAAGCAGCGGGAAGAAGAGGGCCCGGCTGTGGCCGAGATGACGTCCGTCATAAACAAATGATGAGGAAATGAGTGGAGAAAATGACAAAGCAAGCACGTTACGGCTTCAAGATACTCCGTAGTGAAATGGTGCTGGAATGCGCTGTAATTAATCGATGGAGCTCCCAACAGAGCACGCTAATTGTGTGGGGAAATTCGATAGTGCCTGTAACCCGGTCTGGGCTGGCCAGACGAACCATTTTCTTGTGGCCCACTCCCTTTGCTTCCATACCCCTCCCCTTTTGTCCAACCAACGAGCCAACCAGACGATCGACGTCTTTTCCCTTCCCCTTTACCCTCAGCACAAAACTCCTGACTATCACCCGCTGCAGCCTCGCCCGTCTCTGCGCCGTCCCGTTGTCCGACCCGTCCGAGCCGTTGTGCTCCCCCCCTCTGTCTGCTGTTGCCACGACCTTGTCCGACAGCCCCCTATTTTCGGCCACTTTGCCTCGATTTTCTTTCGAACAACATGTCCGGCCTGCTTAGCAAACGCCAGCAGGCGCGCAACGAAAAGGCACTGCAGGATCTGGTACAGTCTGTTCCGGGCAACAATCTCTGTGCCGACTGCCAGGCGCGCAATCCCGGTGAGTTTCGTCTTCGTCTCTACTCTCCTTCTCGGACTCAATGCTAATAGCAACGACAGCTTGGGCATCATGGAGTGTATGCTGAACAGAAACCGTTGCGATCAAAAGGCTACCCCACTGACATCCCTTCTCCTCCCCAGCTCGGCATCTTCCTCTGCATGCGATGCGCTGCCATCCACCGCAAGCTTGGCACACACGTGTCCAAGGTCAAGTCCCTCAGCATGGACAGCTGGTCCAACGACCAAGTCGATGTACGCACCGCTTGACTCCCCCTTGACAGCTTCGTCTTCTTACTCACTGGCCCTCCCAGAACATGCGCAAGGTCGGCAACATCGCCTCCAACAGCGTCCACAACCCCAACAACCAGAAACCGCCCATCCTCCTCGATGCCGACGAGGCCGACTCTGCCATGGAGCGCTTCATCCGCCAGAAGTACATCAGCTCCGGCCTGACGGCCTCTCCTAGCCGCCGACACAACACCGGGAGCTCCGCGTCCGACGACAATCCTCCGCCGCTCCCGCCCAAAACGCCTGGCCGCTTTGGCCTGCGATCTGCCTCGTCCATCTTCCCCCTCTCCAAGTCGAAACACCGCGACACAGCAGCCTCCGTTGTCACTAGGCACAGCAATGGTAGCGGACACTTTGACAGTGCCCGACCCCCAACGTCGCCGCTGCCGCGTTCCATGTCGTATCCGCATTCTCCTGGCTCTGCCGGCCTTCGCACGCAGAGCTCGCAGGTGTTTGGTGCTGGCAGGCAGGGTAGTGGCGATGACCTCGGCGCCAAGCTGCAGAAGCTGCGCGACATGGGCTTCTCAGACGACCGGCGCAACACCGTCATCCTCCGAGGCGTCGGCAACGACCTGGCCAGGGCTGTTGAGACGCTGGTGCGCATGGGCGATGCTGGCGTGGCCAATGGTCGCCTGTCGCCGCATCCGCTAACGGCAGCACGCGAAAGCTCTCTTGCGGCGCAGACGCAGACGCTGACGCTGACAAGTGCGGCTGGACTTTCCGCCACGTCGTCACAAGGGCCGTCAACACCTTCGGCCGCCAGCAGCCACAACAACTACGATCCCTTTGAGATGCTCGACTTTGCGCCACCACCCGCACCCCCGCAGTCTTCTCAGTCCACGGGAACACTCCACAGCAAAAACCCCTACGGCACAGTGAACACAACGAACCCATTTGGGTCTGTTCCGACAGCCCAGCAGGCGACGCAAGGGCAGTTTCTTGGCCAGAGCCTGGCGTCATCGAACTCGGCTGTGGATCTAAACCAGGCGTTCCAGAACATGGTGCTGAATCCGCCACAGGCTCTATTTCCGAACCATACCGGCAGTGGAGTCTTTTCTCAGACACTGCAGCAGCAGCAGCAGCAGCAGCAACAGCAGCAACAGCAACAGCACGAACAACAGCAGCAGCACCAACAGCAGCACCAACAGCAGCAATACTACTACCCTCAGCAGCCACAGACCTCGCCATCTGCCGCGTACATAGCTGGGCAGAGCTATTTTGCCATCACGCCAAACAGCAACAGCCAGTCGCCGCAACGGCAAACCAACAACCCATTTTTGAGTCCTGGCGGGCTACAGCAGCAACAACAGCCCCTTTCTGTCAACACTGTTGTCGGCAGCATCTTTGGAAACAACCCGTTCACACGATCGCCGACACACATGCAGTCGCCCGGGCTCGGCCAGATCCCAGAGCAGTCCCAGGCAAGCTACGTGACAGCCGCGCCTCCGTCGCTGACGTACCCCTTACTCAGTGGCAACCCATACGCGGCTCAGCAGCCACAGTTCTTCCAGGCCTCCCATCCGTCTACACCGCAAACGAACAACCCTTTTGCAACCCAGCCAACCCTGGTGCAGCAGCCGCCTCGTCTGCACGACACTGCATCCATTATGGCACTGTACAACATGCAGCAGTTTGCGCCGGCACCATCTATGACAGGGGGAGCACCAGTGGCGACAGCGACAGCGACGGCGGCAGCGGCAATGGCTCCAACATCCCAAACATTCCAACAGCAGCAGCAACAACAGCAGCAGCAGCAGCAACAACAACAGCAGCAGCAGCAACAACAGCAGCAGCAGCAGCAACAACAGCAGCAGCAGCAACAACAGCAGCAGCAGCAACAACAGCAGCAGCAGCAGCAACAACAACAACACCATCAACAGCAACAACAATTCGGCAGCGACGACATCTTCGGGCTAGGACCGGCGACAGGACCACCAGCATCGACCGCCACTACATCGCCCAGCTCAATGAACCCATTCTTCAGCATGACAACAGGTTCGACAGCAGCAAATGGCAGTTCGAGCGACTCACCGTTCTCATTCTCAGGGCCAGGCAAGCGGCAGCCACCACCGCCGCCGCCGGCCCCATCAGCGGGTGCGGCGAAGGCATTGCAGACGGCCGATCTGTTTACCGGCGGCCGCAGCCGGGACAGCGTGATGGCACTGGGCCTGGAATGGAGCAACGGACGGCACAGCCCCGACGCATTTGCAAGCCTCAGCGCGCGACATTGATGAGGCTGGGGACGAGAGGTGCAGAAATTTTTGCTGTATATACTACCTACTTTTTTTAATATTGTAATCTACTTCTTTGTTTATTGGTACTACTTAACCAGAGGGTAAGGTGGCACGAGTAGGAGAACGGAGACAGGGAGAAAGTCGCCTACTCCGTAGAAACTCTGCTCAACATTTCTATAGACCCACATTATTGTCTAAGAAAGACCCTGTGATTGGCCCGCTCTGGCTGCGGGAAGCAACGGCCACTACCGAAGTCCATCACGAGGCGTACATGTACTCTGTACTCCGTAGACTCTGTAGAATGCCGTTTTGCTCGTCGTTGGCAGCATCGATGCGAGCTCTGCATCCTTGTGCGGCATCGTGCAAGAGCTGTGTGACCCGACTGCTTAGTCATTTCCTCCATCGGGGCTGAAGCGGCTGAGTGACGACCGACGACCTGCATGGCGAATAAGCTGCAGCCTCGTTTTGCTTCTCTCCGCTCTTTCTTGCCTTCTCCTTTCTTTGCCTCTTTCTTTCGCCTATCTCTTCTCCTCCTCTTTCATCTACGTCTACTGCGTCCCTCCTGTCTCTTCCAATTTCTCTTAGCTTGTTGCCTCATTCTTGCCTTTTATCCCGTGAGCTGTTGCCGTCGGTTACCATGTCGATGCCCTCAAGCCGCTCCAGATCTCCCATCGTTCGGCATCGCAGTGTCATGCTGTCTCCTCCTGCCCGCCGGCCGCGGCGAGCCAGCGTTGACCGCTCGCCCCAGGATGTCATCGACAGCTTTTGGGCCCAGTTCCAGTCCAAGAGACCCGGCAAGGCCACGTCCATCATCCCGCAGAAAGCCTACGCTGACAAGGCGGCCAAGCGCACGGCCGACAAAGCCGCCGGCGGCTGCCAGTCCACCGGGGCGTCTTACGCCGAGGCGGCTGCGCAGTGCCGCGCCAAGGTTGCCCACATTGTCACGGAGTGCAGCCGCACGAACCAGAAATACCGCGACCCGCACTTTGACCTCGAGGCCGACCTGCAGCTTGAGCGCCGCGACTGCCTCGTGAGCCTCAGCAACGCCGCCATCAAGCAGTTTGTCTTTCCGTCCCTGCGCGGCCGTGGCCGGGGCCGGTCTGGGCAGCGCGGCACAGGCGACGGTCTTCCTGTCGTCGAGGCTGAGGTTGAGGGGGGGACGGACGACCGTCAAGAGGGCATGCGCAAGCCGCCACGGTTGCGGCCGGGCCCAACGCCGGGCCCGTTTCCACTGCCACCGCCGCCCGTTGGCAGTTCGCCCAACTTTAGGCCGCAGGCGGTCAAGCGCGTCCACGACATCTTTGACGATCCCAAGTTCTTCATCGACGGGCCGACAGCCAACGACGTGCGGCAGGGCCGCGACGGCGACTGCTGGCTGATGGCGGCGCTGTGCACGATGAGCAACAAGGCCGGGCTGATTGAGCGGGTGTGCGTGGCGCGGGACGAGGCGGTGGGAGTGTACGGGTTCGTCTTCCACCGCGACGGCGAATGGATCAGCGAGATCATCGACGACAAGCTGTACCTGACGAAGCCGGACTACGACGAGAGCCGGCTGGAGCGCAGCCTGTTCGAGGACCGGGTGCGCGTCAACTCGGAGGAGGCGTACCGCAAGATCTACCAGTCCAACAGCGGCGCGCTGTACTTTGCGCAGTGCGAGAACGCCAACGAGACGTGGCTGCCGCTGCTGGAGAAGGCGTATGCCAAGGCGCACGGCGACTACGCCGCCATCGAGGGCGGCTACACGGGCGAGGGAATCGAGGACCTGACGGGTGGCATCACGTCGGAGCTGTACACGACGGACATCCTGGACAAGGAGAAGTTCTGGAAGGAGGAGCTCAGCAAGGTCAACGAAGGCTTTCTCTTTGGCTGCAGCACCGGCGTCTGGGGCAAGGGCCGCGGCGACCGCGGCGGCATCGTGGAGCTGCACGCCTACTCGGTCATGCGCGCCGTCGAGATGGACGGCGTGCGGCTTGTGCTGCTCAAGAACCCCTGGGGCCACCACGAGTGGAAGGGCGCGTGGAGCGACGGGTCCAAGGAGTGGACGGCCGCGTGGATCGAGAAGCTCAACCATCGCTTCGGCGACGACGGCTCTTTTTGGATTTCGTACCACGACCTGCTGCGAAAGTACCAGGCCTTTGACCGCACGCGCCTCTTTGGCGACGACTGGGCCGTGGCCAGCGCCTGGACCACCATGACCGTGCCCTGGATCCTCGAGTACAACGACACCAAGTTTGCCTTTTCCCTGGCACGCCGCGGGCCCGTCGTGCTCGTCCTCAGCCAGCTGGACGACCGCTACTTCCGCGGACTCGAGGGCCAGTACTCGTTTGACCTGAGCTTCCGCCTGCACAAGGTGGGGGAAGGTGGTGAGAAACAAAAGGAAGGTGACGACTACGTCGTGCGCGCCCAGTCCGGGTACCGCATGTCACGCTCCGTCAGCGTCGAGCTCGACCTTGATGCCGGCAGCTACCTGGTGCTGGTCAAGATCGACGCCCAGCGCGACGACGACCTGTTGCCGCCCGAGGATGTCGTGCGCCGCAACGTGCGCGACCGCCGTGAGAAGCTCATCCGCATCGGCCTCGCCTACGACCTTGCCCACAGCAAGGGCCGCATCGTGGAGACGCCTGCCGAGCGCAAGGCCCGTCATGCCGCTGCCGCCAGGCGCTTGGCCCGTGACAAAGCGTGCATGCGCAAGAGCCTTGAGGCGACGACGCAGCTGGCCTACTGGGACGCCACGATCCGCATCCGCACTCGTCGGAAAGACCTGGCCCGGAAGCGCGAGAAAGAGAAGGAGCGCGAGGCGCGGCGGCGGGCGCGGTGGATGGCGCGGCGGCAGGCGCAGCGGGAAGAGAAGGAGAAGCAGCACGCCGAGCAGGCGGCGGACAAAGCCAGCGAGGCCAAAGAACTGACGACAGAGAAGCCGGACAGGCGTGGCGACGCCGACGGCCAGGACGCAAAGCCCACCGATGCGAAGGACACCGACGAGGCAGACGCAAAACAAGAGGCGACCATGGCCAGAACAGACAGCTCCGGCAGCACTGCCAGCCAGGGCGAGGCCAAAGACACGCCGGCCGTGTCCATCTTCGACAAGGAGCCAGAAAAGGCAGACGCCGAGGCGGACGTCAAAGACGAGGACGAGGACGAGGAGCTCACCAAAGACTCCACAGAAGACAACTATGATAGCGTCAGTCGCCCCGCCGTCACTCAAAAGCCTGGCCCTGAGCCGTCCGAGACGGGTGAGCCTCTACATGCCGACGTGCTGCAGTCCGGCGGCCTGCCTTTACGTGATGCATCACGCATCGGCCCGCAACGGCCGGCAGAGATCAGGCACACCGACCACTGGGACGGTGACGGCAACAGCAGAGGCCCACCACCACCGTGGCAGCAGCATGACGGACCGGCGCGTCAGCTCCGCGGCCCGCCGCGTCAGCTCCGCGGCCCGCCGCATCAGCTCCGTGGCCAGCCGCATCAGCTCCGTGGCCCGCCGCATCAGCTCCACGGCCCGGCAGCATTTGGCCGCGCCGCGGCGTCGGACGTGTTGACGCCGTCGGACCCGTCCGAATTGTCCAGCGTGTCCAGTCCCTCGGACATTAGCGACAGCGAGATCGACGCCCTGTTTGAGCTGGATAGGCGGCAGCTCGCCGCCGACCGCTTGGCTGCCCGTTACCGTAGTGTACGCGGTGCGGGCGGTCTTGGCGGTCTTGGCGGTGTCGGCCTGGGCCCCGGTGGCCGAGAGCAGCAGCAACGCGGCGGTCACGTGACCGTGGAGATGCCGGGCGGCGGAGGCCTTGGGCCGCGGCGGCCTGTGTCGCCACCCTTTGGCGGCCGTCAGCAGCCAGTCGTCAGCAATCTATGGGGCGGCGGCGGCGGCGGAAGAGGAAGAGACGGAGTGGGACGAGGACGAGGAGGCGGCTCGGACGACGAGTTTGACGTGGGCGATCCCTGGAACGCCATTGCAGTGGTCGGACTGCGGGTCTACTTCCAGCAGGTGGCCGGTGACGAGGCGCGCAGCAAGAAGGACGGCGACATTGTGCAGCTGCGGGTCGAGCGGCCGCATCCGTTTATGGCGGCTGGGGACGGCAACGGGTCAGGCAGCAGCGACGGTGACAGCGAGGAGAGTGAGAAGGAGAATGAGGAGGCGACTGATGGCGATGTTGATGACGACGGAAAGGGCCAGGACGGCGAAGACACGAATGACAAAGACAAGGCCGCGACTGGGGCCGTCGAGGTGGACGAGAGCGAGGAAAAGGTGCTGGACGTGGACGACAGTCTCAAAGACGCGACGGTGACGAAGCCGGCCAAGACGAAAAAGGCCAAGAAGGACAAGCAGCGTCTGTAGTGTGAGAGCAGCTGATTTCGTTCATGTGGGAACTGTTCTAGCAGAATGCCATGCTGTTTTCCTTCTACCTGTTTCTGCCTGCCTGTTTTCCCCTTCCTGTTTCCCCAACCTGTTTCCCCTACCTATATCCCAAACCGATATGCCCTACATACCCCCTATGACCCCTACGCTGCCCCTACGATGACCCCCCCCGCCCGCCAACGCCCCATTGGGCCTGCGCCTGCACGACGGCGTCCGGGATGGCTGGCAGCTGGCGGCCGCGGTCGACTGGCGGCCAGGGCATGAACTTGATGGTGGCCAGGAAGCGCAGGTAGCGGCCAATGTCCTCGCGCGTGACGCCCTCGCCGCCGCTGTCGTCCACGCCCGTCCAGCGCGCGCCGTCCGCCTGCAGCACGAGCACGGCGTTGCGGTCGTCCAGCTCGGGCGCGCGCGTCGACAGCGGCAGGTCCGACGTCGCCATGTGGAAGAGCGGCATCAGCGCGCTCTGCTCCTGGTCCTTCTCCACCGCGCCCGCCGACACAAAGTCCTCCAGCTGCGTCTTCCACGCCTCGTACTCCACCTCCGGCACCGTGTAGCCGTAGTAGCCCAACACGCCCAGGAACTCGTGCATGCGCAGCCGCGGGTGCGCTGTCACGTGCACGACCGACACGCCGCTTTCCCCGCCGACCACCGGGTTCAGCGCCGCCGCCACCACCACGCGCGCGACGTGCTCGACCGGCACCGCGTTGACCGAGTTGACAATGCGCGGCCGCGCGCCCAGCTGCACGCAGCCCTTCCACAGGCGCACCAGGAAATCGTCCGTGTTGGACACGCCGCTGGCGCGGCTGCCGAGCACGTAGCCCGCACGCACGACCGACCCGCGCAGGCCGCGGCGGCCGGCCTCGCGCACCAGCTGCTCCGACACCCACTTGGTCTGGCCGTAGCCCGTGGGCAGGCCGCTGCGGCTGCCCTGCAGGTCGTCGCTCTCGAGCACGGCGCCGCGGCCCGTGGCCGTTTGCGCCTGCGACAGGTCGACGTAGTGGTTGTTGTCGAGCACGGACGTGGACGAGACAAAGGCAAACAGCTTGGCTCTCGGCCCGGCGGCGCACAGCCGCAGCGCGTCAATCGTCGACAGCACGTTGCTGCGCTTCATCTGCTCGTAGCGAGCAATCCAGTGCACGTGCGCGCCGTTGTGCACGACGACGTCGGCCGTGTCGGCCACCAGCTGCCAGCTGGCGTCGTCGATGCCCAGCCGCGGCTTGGCCAGGTCGCCCAACACGCACGTGATGCGCTCGGCCCAGGCGTCCTGCCATAGGCCGTAGCCCTTGAGCGAGCGCGTCAGCCGGTCCTTGGCAAACGCCAGGTCCTTGGCGCCGCGGATGTGCGCAATCAGCCGCGTCTTGGGCCCGCGCTCCAGGATGTCCTTGACCAGGAACGCGCCCAGGAAGCCCGTGGCGCCCGTCAGGAAAAAGGTCGCGCCCGTGCTGTCGGGGCCCAGCGCCGCCGGGTCCGCGCTCGGGTAATTCGGCTCTAGCGTCGCTACCAGCTCGTCAAACGACTTGGCGTAGCCGTCGTCGACCGGCTTGGCGGCGTCGGCGGCCACCGCCTGGCCACTGCACAGCGCGTCGACGCGCGTGCTCAGGCCGCGCAGCGTGGCATTTTCGTAGAGGGCCGGGATGGTGATGTCGGCGCCAAAGGTCTTGCGCACGGTGAGCAGCAACTGCTGGGCCAGCAGGCTGTGGCCGCCGCAGTCGAAAAAGTCGGATTCGGGTCTGTTTGTTAGCATACACACGCATAAAAAGACAAGACACAACAGAACGAACAACAGAACGAACGCACCGGATTGTCTTGGCGTTGAGGCCCGGGATCAGAGTCGACCACTGCGTGGCAATGGTTTTTTCCGTCTCCGACAGCGCTTCCCAGCTCCGGAGGTCCTCCTCGGAGGCGTCCTCCATCATCAACGCGGCGTCGGGGAAGGGCAGGTTGGGCGAGTCGACCTTGCCGTTGGGGTTGAGCGGCAGCTTCTGCAGCATAATGTAGGTAGACGGCACCGCGTAGGCCGGCAGCCGCGTGCGCAGGTGGTCGCGCACCTCGGCCTGCATGCGGCGGAAGCGCTTGAGGTAGACAACCGTCGGGCCCATGGCCACGCCGTCGTCGGCCACGTCCTCGCCGTTGTTGGCCGCCAGCCACCGCTGCCACTCGGCGATCTCGGGCACGATGTAGCTGACCAGCGTCGGCTCCTCGTTGCGGTCGCGGCGCACCAGCGTCTTGCAGTCGCGGATCAGCGGACTGCTGCTCAGGTTGGCGTCGATTTCGTTGAGCTCGATGCGGAAGCCGCGGATCTTGACCTGCGAGTCAATGCGTCCCGACACCCGCACCGCGCCCGTCGGCAGGTACTGGCCCAGGTCCCCCGTACGGTACAGCCGGTCGCGCGGGCCCTTGAAAAAGCGCCGCCACGCCTCGCCACCGTCGCGCGCCTGGTCCGCTGCCACCCACTCCGCGTTGTCGACGAACCAGCTGTCGATGAACTTCTCGCGCGTCTTCTCGTCGTCGCCCAGGTAGCCCTCGGCCAGCCCCGACGACCGCACATAGATCTCGCCAACCTCGCCGACGCCACACATGCGTGAGCGGTCCGCCTGATCCACGACCAGCAGCTGCACGTCCTGCATGCCCCAGCCTGCCGGGATGGTGTCGCCCAGGCCCTCGAGCGCGTCCGGGTGCGTGGTCGCCGGCTCGACCTCAAAGTATGACACCGCTCGGCTCGTCTCCGTGGTGCCGTACATGTTGATGATGGCGCAGGCCGGGCCCAGGTTGCGCAGGGCCTTGCAGTCGCGCGTCGTCAGCACGTCACCGACAAAGAACACGTGCTTCAGCGCCGGCAGCTTGGCCGTGGCGCCGCCCACCAGGATCTGGCCCATGGCCGGCGTCAGGTGTGCCACCGTCGGCCCCCACTGGCTCATCCACTCGCTCAGGCGCTCGTGCTGGATGTCCTCCTTGGCTGGGATCAGCAGCTGCGCGCCCAGGAAGAGCGGCGTCATGATGTCGCGCTGGATGGGGTCGTGCGCGATGCCGGAGAGGCACGCAAAGATGCTGTCCTTGGACAGGCCGAAGCGCTGCGCCATCCACGGGAAGAACTTGGCCAGGCTGAAGTGGCGGCCGCGCACGGCCTTGGGGCGGCCCTCGGAGCCGGACGTGAAGCCGAGGCTGGGCGTCGAGTCTGGACCGACCAGCACGTCCGGCGGAGCCGCGGCCTTGGCGCGCAGGTCGGCAAAGATGTCCCGGCCGTCCACCTCGCCGCCTGACAGCACGCCGTCGGTGCCGAGGCGCAGGTTGGGGATCTGCGTCTTGATGGCGAGCTGTTCGTCAATGTATGACTGTACTAGAGGAGCGAGGGCCCTGGCGGGAGTGTGAGCAAGAAGGTCGTGCGAGGGGAACAGAGACAGACTCACCCGTTCTCGTCAAGGGCCTTGCCGATGGAGATCAGGGCCTTTGGCCTGGCCACCTCGAGGTACACTGTCAGTCAGTCAGTGTCAGTTGACAGGATGTCCTGATGTATCGTGTCGGAGGCACGGGGGGAAGGAACGACGCACGTTGCTGCCGTTGTGGCGGGTATAGCGGGTCGAGCACGGTGACAGTAGCACCCGATGCCTGCATTGTCAGTCGTCAACGTCCGGCTGTCTCTGCCTCTCTCTCTCTCTCTCTCTTTTTCTCTCTCGGCCTCACAAGAATGCCCATAAACGCGCAGACCAACTCGACCGAGCGGTGCGCAAAGATCATGACCACATCACCGTTCGTGATGCCGGCGTCGCGCAAAAAGTGCGCCACCGTGCTGACGGCTTCGTCGATCTGCCGGTACGTGTATGTCTGCGTCGGCGCGACCGAGCTCTTGGTCTCAGTCACACACGGCCGGTCCGGATGGGACACGGCGTTCTTGTGGAAGATCTCGTGGATGGCGCCAACGTAGTCGCTCCAGTGGAGGTCGACCGTGGGGTCGGGCAGCTCTGGAGTGGCCACCATGGTGTCGCGGAGAGTGGACTTGCTGCTGGGGAGTATGTCCGGAGGCCAATTGTATCGTGATTTGGAGTTGAGTCAACAGAGAAAGAAACGTCACGATCCGATGCGGTGACAGAATATTTTTGCCATGACTCCGACCTCGGGCAGTGGGGCACGGCATTCAGCACCTACTGCGTCACTTAAGCTCACTATGGGTCACTTTACAGCGCTGTAAGCAGAAAGCCATGCTTGCACTTGCACCTAAAGATGTCGTCTACGACTCTACACTGACACAGTACCAGCGTTGTCAATGTCCTCTTCATTTTATGTTGTACATCCGTTTAATTTTTTTAGGTCTGGACCTGCAGGTCTTTGACTGTCGTGGAACATACATGTACGGAGTACACATGTACGGACTGAGTACTTGTCAGACCTGTGTGCGCACTTACTGCCGTTCCTTACCGCTTTCACTCGGCTTCTCTCAACAGCTAAAAGACTTCCTTCAAAGACGACTCTAGATTCAACCAGCCATTGTCCCCGGCCACCACGATGAGAGCATTGCAGATAGCATGAAGAGGTGAGCTGATCAGTAGGAGCCCATGACTCCGTCATACGCTGACATTCCTGAGCAGCTGATTTTTCTTTCTTTCTCTGTCCTCCTCCGTTCTCTCGCCCTCTCCTCCGTCCCCCCTCGGGCCCCTCCCCCCTTCTACAATGCGGTCGCGCCTGGCGGCTGGTACTGCTTATAGACGATGCCTCACTCACCGTCTCCCTGACCGACCGTGTCTGCCGACACCAACGACCTTTTCTTTACGCTCATCCCACCCCCCCCCGTCCTCCTGCTCGCAGTTCTCAGTCTCGACAGTCTCAACAACAGAGGTACCATCCTCGCGGTCTCTGTTACGACATCCAAGATGCCCTATAGGACCGCAATCTCAGGCTTGCCGGCACACCCAGCTTGCTCGGTCGTTTGCGACAACATCCCGCCGGTCTTTCCTTGGGTCCTTTCGAAAGACGCCGCCCCGCGAGCTCAAAGAACAACTGGTTGAGCCCGGCTACGACGTGCTGCTGCGCTTTCGTGCCAGTGTAGCCGAGGATACCCGGCCGCCACCGCGCAATGAGCTCGTGCAGGCGTTTCGCGACTTCTTCTCGTACAAGTACCAGTACGGCAAGCGGGTCAATGCCACCCAGGCGCAGTGGTTTCACCGACTGTACGCGTATTTGCGGGAGGAGGCCGAACAGCGAGAAGACAAGGCCGGAAGGGGCCTAGGCGCGAGCGAGCTATCTCTCGAGGACCTACGGTCGGCCAGGGAAGCGCTCGCCAAGATGCCCGGCACAGCGAACAGCTCCACGGGCAGCTCCACGAGCAGCCTGGCATCCTACCAGGACCACCTGGCGCTGTGCAAGGATATCGACGCCGAGATCCGGCAGCGTGGACGGCATGCACCGCTGGACTTTAAGCGGCATATTGTTGTGCTGTGCCAGTACGGAGCGTCCCTGGAGGCTGCAGAGCTGCTGCGGACGCAGTGGCTGTCGCAGGCACCGTTGCAGGTAGCGGCGCCGTCGCAGGCCGAGACGCAGGCGGAAGAGCAGCCACGGCCACCGTCACGACGCGACAAGGAGCTTTGGGTAGTGGTGCTTCGTGGCCTCGCCAACGAGGGCCGCGAAGAAGAGCTGCTTGCAGAGGCCGCAACGGCCGAGGCAGCCGGCCTCGAGTACATGCCACTCTTCCACGAGATCATGACCACGTTCTTCGCGCGGCAGAACAGCCTGGATAAGACCAGGGTCTGGTTCGAACGCCCCATCCACGGGCGCGGACAAGCGACGGCGCAGACGTATGCGGAGCTGCTGGCCTTTGCCCAGCGCGGCACAACCGGCACGAGCGACAACGCGGCCGAGAAGCAGAAATGGATTCAGACGACTTTCCAGACGCTGTGCGATGCCAACCCGCCCAAGGACGCATGGGACGTCATCTTCCAGTGGGCCGTGGTCGCGCTCGACAAAGGCGTCGACGAGATTCGCCACATGATGGCCACCATGGCCAAGCACAACGAGAACCGCCCCCACGTGCAACCAGACATTGCCACCATCAACGGGCTCGTGCGCGTGGCGGCGGCCAAGGGCGACGTGCTGCTGGCCGAGCGCTTCGTGCAGCTGGGCGCGGACCTCGATATCCAGCCGGACGCCCTCACCTTTGTGCTGCAGCTCGACTACCGCGTGGACGCCAACGACTTGAGCGGCGCCTACGCATCCTTCCAGCGCCTGCTGAGCGTCGACTGTCCGGACGAGGCCGATGCGGGCGTCATCAACAAGTACCTGCGTGCGCTGTGCGGCGAGACGGCCAAGACCAACACGCTGCGCGTGCGCGATGTGCTGGACGCCGCCGAGCACCGGCAGGTGGCGCTGGAGCCGGCGACGGTGGTGGCGCTGTGCATGGCGTTCCTGGGCCGCGACCAGCAGTACGAGGTCATTGACGTGCTGTCGGTGCACGCCATGCAGTTCTCCGTGGAGGAGCGTGCCGTGGTGCGCGACGCCTTTGTGCAGTACATTGTGGACCGCAAGCGCAGCAGCACGGCGCGTGCCTGGGACGCCTACTCGCTGCTGCGCCAGTACTTTGCCGAGACGCCGCCGGCCAGCCGCGTGCGCGTCATGGACGGCTTCTTCCGCCGCCGTCGCCCCGACATGGCCTGCTACGTGTTTGGCCACATGCGCGGCGCCACCGACCCGGCGCTGCGGCCGACTGCACCGTTGTACGTGCGCTGCCTCGAGGGCCTAGGTCGCCACCCCGACGCCGGCGGCCTGCAGATGGTGCACAACATGCTCAAGATGGACACGCGCGTGCAGCTCGACACGCAACTCAACAACGCGCTGATGCTGGCCTACGCCGCCTGTGGCGACCCGTCGCGCGCGCTCGACTTCTGGCACGACATCAGCGCGTCCGCCGAAGGCCCCTCCTACGCCAGCCTGGCCATCCTATTCTGGGTGTGCCAGAAGCTGCCGGGCGGCGACGCCTCCGCACGCTCCGTGTGGGCCAAGCTGCAGCGCATGGAGATTGACGTGCCACCGGCCGTGTACGATGCCTACGTTGGCGCGCTGGCCGGCCAGGGTCAGCGCGACGATGCCCAGAAATTGATTGTGGCCATGGAGAAGAGCGCCGGTTACGCGCCCACTCTGGCCACGCTCGGCATCGCCTGCAACGCGCTGCCAGGCCAGGACCTGCAGGCGGCGTTTGCCGACTGGGCGGCCGCCGAGTACCCGGCGCTGTGGCAGCAGGTCAAGAAGCGCGGCTGCACGACCACGGCCGACGGCCTGCGGCGGTACAAGATCCCACGCGAGCTCAAGGCATGAGGCCGTCTTTGTTTGCCAGAGTTGTACAAGGGTTCACTGTCATTTTGTCTGTTCTTTGTACGATACAACAGCCCGGTTGGGCCATAGAATACATAAAGACATTACGTTTCCATCCTCTCCTTCCTTCTCCTTCCTTCTCCTTCCTTCTCCTTCCCGTCCTCGTCGTCTGCTCTGACCCTGCGCCTAGGATGACCGGCCGGCGGGCCGCGGCAGGAGGGTCCGGTTCATGGCCAGGATCTCCGGGTGCCTGTGGGTGCTGGGATGGAGGCCGAGGCCGATGGCGCGGCGGATGGCCTTGGCCATGCGGCGCTGGTTGACGGGGCGCAGGCCGGTCACGTGCTTGCCGCGGATGCGGCCCACAACGGAGGTGTGCTCGACGACCATGCTGAAGTTGCGGTACTCGTCGAGCGGGCTGAGGCCGAGCACGTCCACAATATCGGTGCGCGGGTAGCGCGGCCGCCGCCATGTGTTGACTTCGCGCGGCTCCATGTCATGGCTGCAGTACACATCGCCGGCCCGCCAGCGGCGCATCTGGTAGCGCAGGTAGTCGTCGCTGGTCTTGCGCTCCTGCATGCGCTCCAGCGTCGTGCGCTGCTCCTCCTCGTGGTACTCGACCATGCGCCGCCGCGTCTCGCTGTCGAAAAGCACGCGGCTGAGCGCAGCATTGGCGTCGTTGTGGCGGTTCTGTAGTGGCATGGACGAGGCCGAGGACGAGGTGGGAGAAGAAGACGACGAAGACAATGCTAATGGCGGGCGGCCGGATGCTTTGTTGTCAATGTCCAGGAAGGACGCACCGCTTGACGGACGGGGCGGATGGCGCGCTGCTCCAGTTAATCAGTAGGAAATCCACGAGATACAGGACGAGAACGACCTGGTGCTTTGACTTACGATCGGATCGTCGCGCACTGCTCGACAGTGAGACGGCGGCCAGGCGCTGCACAATGGAGGCAACGGGGCCTATGCTGCGGCTCGGCACCGCCAGCGAGACGGGTAGTCTTGGAGGCATCGTGTCTGTGTGTTGCGTGTGCTGTCAGGTCAAAGACACATTGGCCGGTTCGTCACAACCTGCTCTTTTGACGCCAAAGTTTTCGGGAACGTGATTGTCACAGGGTCATGTGACAGTTACAAATACACGTGACTTTACACGTGCTCGAGCTTCCCCTGAAAAGTGACCGTCATTGGCCCAGATAAAACGCCTCGACAAAAAGGCCGCAACAAACCACCAGCTTCAACCTGGCAAGCTCTCTTTCGCGCGCATCGAGAGCAAGACACAGGCACCACTGAGACCGAGGCACGGTACCTATTCCTTTCTTACGACGGGTAATTTCTCAGCGCATCCACCGACGAGCTTTCCATCCCATCAAAACCAGACACCAGAGAGGGGGCAAGGCTGCAAATAGCTCTCGGCCGCCATCGCAACGTCTGGTCATAGACACAAACTTCCGACGCAAACCGCCTATATCGAGAGGGGTCGCGGGCAACGATGGGCCTCAAGTACGCACTGGGTGGCGCCGGGTCGGCCCTGACCGTGGTGGGAGCGTGTACGTTTTATCAGCCCTGCTTTAAGGAGACGACGCCGGCGGCGGCGGCGACAAATACAATGTGCTGGACGGGATGATGAGAGACTGACACTGCAACAGACATGCTGTTTACCGGCAGCGGTGAGGCATTTAACGTTGGCGCCTTCCTGGAATCGGTATCACCATACGCGTGGGCATCGCTGGGCATTGCGATGTGCATTGGCCTGTCCGTCGTTGGCGCAGCATGGTGAGTTTTTCTTCTTTCTCTCTCCTCTTTCTTTCTTTCTCTCTCCTGTGACCCCCCTCCCTAACAATACAGGGGCATTTTCATCACAGGCTCGTCCATCCTGGGCGGTGGCGTCAAGGCGCCTCGCATTCGCACCAAGAACCTCATCTCCATCATCTTCTGCGAGGTTGTCGCCATCTACGGCGTCATCATGTCCATCATCTTCTCGAGCAAGATCCAGGCCGTCACCGGCGCCGACCTATACAGCGGTGATGCCTACTACACCGGCTTCGCCCTCTTCTGGGCCGGCCTGACCGTCGGCGCCTGCAACCTGGTGTGCGGCGTGGCCGTCGGCATCAATGGCAGCGGCGCCGCGCTGGCCGACGCCGCGGACTCGTCGCTCTTCGTGCGTATCCTCGTCATCGAGATCTTCAGCTCTGTCCTGGGCCTCTTTGGCCTGATCATCGGCCTGCTCGTCTCCAGCAAGGCACGCGAGTTTGGTGCCGAGTAAGGGGGGACGGGAGGAGGGGCCTTCCTGGCGCCGTGGAGCAAGAACTGGTGGGATGGCAACCGGGGGAGATAGAAGGCGGGTGACGGGAGACCACAAGCAAAATGCTTGTCCCTGGCTTCTCTCACGTGTATAATGGTTGGGTCTGGAATTTTGGACGGCCGCACATCTTCCGGTCTTTGAAATCTTCGTTTTGTCTGACACCTTGGATGTAAAGGTAGGCAGAGCATTTGTCTGGCGTTCTGTACTTTTTGAGTTTTTGCTTTCCTCTGTACGTCTCGTCATCTCGTTCTGTACGGTTAGATAGAACGTTTTCCCCCTACATCTCGCTGTGTACGTTGCCCATCAGCAGCGCCTTCACCTCGGCCCCTTTCGGCAGCGGCTTCGTGCCAGCCGGCAGACATAGTAGCGCGTTGGCTCCGTGCATGCTGCCGATGCTGGAGCTTCGTTGGCCGCCCGTGCTGTGGGCGGCCAGCACGCCGTCGATGCCCACGCTGACGATGGCACGGTGGTACTCGGGCCGCTCTTTGTCCAGGGTAAAGTCGTGCGCGAGCACCACGGAGACGCACGGCAGACTGCGCGGACGCTCGCCGGCCATCTTCCGAAGGGCCGGCAGCACAAACAGGTGGAAGGTGACAAGAGCCGAGGCTGGGTTACCTGGCAACGAGAAGATGGCGCGGACGACACGGCGCGTGTGGACATGCGTCGTGCCTGTGCTCGTGAGACTGCCGATTTCAGACGCGACCGCGCTGGCCGGAGAAGCAGAGGCCGCCGCCGCCTCACCCTTGACGTCCCGGATTTCCTTGACCGTCACCGTGGCAAACGTTGTCGGCTTGCCCGGCTTCATGGACACGCGTCCAAAGTGGATGGTGCCGCCGAGGGCGCGCTCAATGGTCGGCTTCAGCAGGTCCAGCTCGCCCATGGACACGCCGCCGGTCGTCACCACAAGGTCGACCTGCCGCAGTGCATCTCGCAGCCGCTGCTCCAGTGTGCCTGGCTGGTCCGCCGCGATGCCCAGGTCAACCGTGTCAAAGCCCCACTCGCGCGCTGCCAGCAGCAGCGTCGGCCGGTTTGTGTCGCGCACCTCGCCCCAGCGCAGGGGAGGCAGTGGATTTGCCCAGTCCGCTTCCCGGCCCGCACGGCCGCCAGCATCATCGCCAGCCGGTGATCGTGTTCCGTGGTCCACCACCTCGTTCCCCGTCGACAGCACGCCCACCACGGGCCGCCGGCAAATGGTCACGCGGTGCACGCCAGCTGACACCAGCAGGCCGACTTCGCCGCCGACTGCAGAGATCTTGTCGCCTTTGCGCAACACCATCTGGCCCTTGCGCACATCGCTGCCAACCTCACGCACGTTGTCGCCCGCCCGCACGCCGGCCGCACGGATTTCCACCTCCTTTTCCTCCGCCCCGTCGTCCGTCCGTGTGTGCAGCATCGTGTTCTCGACCATGACGACGGCATTCGCGCCGGCCGGCAGCGGCGCACCCGTGGTTATGCGGGCAATTTCGCCGGCGCGCAGCACGCGGTTCTCGTTGCCCGGCGCGGCGTGCGAGACGGCCACAACAGGAAAGACGCCCGAGAAGGTGTCGCCGCCAGCACCACCCTCTGGAACCACTACAGCGTAGCCGTCGACGATGCTGGCGCGAAACGCGGGCACGTCCTCGGCAGCGTAGACGTCTGCGGCAAGCACGTGACCGACAAGGCCCTCATCGACGGGCCGGACCGCTTCCACGTGGCCCGGCGTGAACTGGGCGATGCAAGCAAGCGCCTCCTCGACAGACAGCATGGGGTAGGGACTGGCACGGCTGCGGCGAGAAGGCCCCAGGCTTGGATCGTTGGAGAGAGGGCTCGGCGTGGGAGCATCGGCCGGTGGAGCATGGCGAACAAGGCCGTGGCCGTGACCGTGACCGTGGCTGTGACTGTGGCCATGGTCGTGGCCTTGGTTGTGGACGTGGCTGTGTGTGTGGCCATGTGTGTGGTCGTGGTCGTGTCCTGATGCCGGCGTTCCAACTCCGGCGTCCCTCTCCAGCTTTTTGACACCACCGGCGTGCAATGCCCGCGAGTTCTTGCCGGCGGCCAAGATGCATGCGTGCGGCAGCATCTTGAGGATGGCCTGGAGGTTCTCCTTGGCACCCTTGGGCGACCCCGGCAATGTCACCAGCACTGACTGCTTGCGCACACCCGCGACAGGACGTGACATGACGGCGACTTGTTCGGTCAGCTGCTAGAACATAGAGCCACCATTGCAACCCCCCCTTCACCCATCTGCCTCAACACTTACAAGGTGTCACTTGCAGCGAGGCCGCCAGCATGCCGTGCACGAGGCCGGGAGCCGGCTTCTCGATCAGCGAGGCGACAGCCTCAGGCGTGATGTCGGAGACGGCAAAGCCCGTGCCGCCAGTAGTTACGATGAGATTGGGGCTGCCGTCGCCGTCCGTCCACAGGACAATTTGCTTGCGGATAGCGTCGGCATCGTCGGACACAATACTCGTCTGCGCGACATCCCATTTGCCGTCGCCGTCCGTTTCAAAAACACTGCGCAGCACAGGCACGGCAGCGTCGGTCGACGGGTCCTTGGCAGCCGTCGTAGAGACGACCAGGATGGCCGCCCGCAGCAGAGGGGTGGGGGCGGCCATGTTAAGAAGGAGCGGCGAGTTGACAAGGGCCTGGCCGAGTGTAGTGAGCGATCAGTGTCGTTCGGCAGACCTGCACTTCCAGTTTCGTTTCCACAAATTAGCTGTCACAAGAGGTCAATGATGCTATGATGGGCGAACACCTGTTCGATGCAGCTAACAAGGTAGAACTCCGTACTCCGTAAAGACGAGCTTTTTGGTCCAGACTCCACGGTTGAGCGTCCTTGGATTTAGCAAGCATTGGAGGTACCTAGGTGCCCGGGTCCGGAGTAATAAGCGCCCTTAAGCGCACGATCCAGTTCGGACCCACTTTTTAGCTCTTTTCAACCTTTCGCATCTTCCTGCTTTCCCACTCCAAAAAGCAACTCCTACCAGCCTCCAACCGCCACCATGGTACGGATCAAGGAGCGCTACCTGCTTGTCAACATACTGTATCCGCGCGAGGGCGCGGCAGCACCAGACACCCCCGACCTTGTGGTCTCTCACCGCGCCACACAGAGTGAGCTGACGCCGCAACTGCTCCTGCGAGGCATCAAGGTCCAGGCCCATGCCCTATTTGGGGACTGCGGGGCCGGGGCCGTCGAGCGGACATTGTCAGGTAAGTCCGATGGCCCAATGGGTTCCCGATGGGGAGGGGGAATTTATTCAGGTGCTGACCAGGCAGTCAAGTACCTCTCGAAACGGACGTCCACCTTTATCCTCCGCATCACGCGCGAGCACCTGCGCTACGTGTGGGCAGCCCTGACGTTCATGCGGCAGGTGCCCGTGCGCAATGGCCGGCCGTGCGTCTTTCGCGTCGTGCGTGTCAGCGGCACCATCCGAAAGGTCGAGGAGGAGGCCATCCGTCAGGCCCGGGCGCTCATCCTCGCCGTCAAGACATACATGGAAGGCAATAAAGAGTCGGCCTTTGCGCTGCTGACGGCAAGGGCGGCCGTCACAGCTGCCAATGTAGTCTCTGACGGCGAGGGCGACGATGACGACGATGACGACGACGACGACGACGACGATGACGACGGATGCGTCGTTGCCGGCAAGGACTGAGTGTCCTTGTCCCTCCGACACCTCTTATTTCTTGGCTCTGCGGACAACCTTGATGCCGTTGTCGGTTGTCGACGGCCGTGGAAAGTCGGCATCAAACACATCGTCGTCGGCGTCGCCACTGCCGCCGGGAGCACCGACGACGGAGGCGCCATCCAAGCCGCCTGCTCCTGCGTCCTCAGCGCCATGCTGCCGCAGCGCTTCCTGCTGTTGTTCCTCCCCCTTGCGCTCCATCTCATCGTATGCCTCCTTGTTGTCGACCCAGCGCTCCTGGATGTCCTGCACTTCGAGCATCGACGACTCGTTCCGCATGGCCACCTGCCACACAGTGTCGTTGGCGCCCTCGGCGCCGCCAAACACGTAGCCGCCCGCGCGGTCGATGACGCGCAAAATGTGCATCATGCTGCGTTTGTTCTCGACGGCGAGCACCTCGAAGCGCACAAGACCAAACGACTCGACCATGTTGGCCACGGCCGTGTTGAGCCGCGCCCACTTGGCACTGCGCAGGGCCGGCGACTCCTCCTCGAGCGCGCCCTGCAGGTACGACAGATCCTGCACCTCGGTGTAGTAGTCCAGGTTAAAGGGCAGCGGGTCGTACGAGGCAATCTTGTCGATCTTGGTCAAGATGTTGACGTGCGGGAGGTCCATCTGTAGCATGGCCCGCAGGGCGAGCATTATATTGGCAAGATACAACGACGGCTGTGTCAAGCAGAAGCTATCGGAGAGATGGACGACGACGAGCTGGACGCGTTAGCAAAAGTTATGAAAACACAAATAGCCGAACCCACCCTATATCCCAGCTTCTGCAGCCTGAGGAAAATGTTGCGCAGCGAGTTGTGGTGTGTGTACAGCTCGACCTGCCCCGGGCAGTCAAACAGCACGTAGTCGTCACCGAGCTCCTTGAGGCCGTCCTCCAGCCACTCCATGTTGTTCTCTAGCTCCTCGATGGCATATAGCACACCACCGTTAGGGCCCAGGTTGTCGTCGGCCATAATCTCCTCGAGGGTCACGAGCTTGCGGATGTCGAGCGCACACGGGTAGTTGGTGTGGTCGTTGGCGGGATCGAGGTTGACAACCGAGCACTGGCGGCCGATGGCACCCATAAACTGGTGCACTGGAGGCGAACAGTTAGTCAGGAGGAGGACAAGGAGGCAGCAGAAACACCTTCACGTACTGCCATCGCAATAGGTGCTTTTACCCGCGCCGGGGCTGCCGAGAATGAGCTGCGCGAACGGCATGATCACGGTAAGAGCTGAGAGATTCCAGACCTGTCAATGTTTCTCCCTCTTCTCTCTCTGTTCACTCTTTACTTGACCGGGACGTTGCGTGGTGCTCTGCAGAACGCTGTCGAGGACGATTTCTGCAGTGTGGCGTAATTGTGGTAGAAGCTCCCCGGCAAAGCCCCACAAATACACCCCACGTCACAACGGAGTACTACTAGCGCAGGTGTCTTTTTTCGCCTGTCGGCTCTATTGACACTTGTTGCAGCTGTTTACAACTTCCCGTCTGCCGCCACCGTCCACCACACGAGGCTCCATCGCCCCAAGACCGCTCCCACCATGGCGCCATGTATGTTCACCGCCCTCCGCCGATGCCGTAGATGATGACAGAAGCCCATACTGACATCCCGCAGCTGCACAATTCGAGCTTACGCCGCCGCCCGCTGACGCCGTTTCGGCCTTGAGCTTCGCGCCGGCGAGCAGCTCTGGCGCGGGATCAACCCGCCTCCTGGCCTCATGCTGGGACAAAAACGTCTACCTATACGACATCCGCCATGGTAGCGGCGATTCGGGCGGCCCCGAGGGTTCGCTCGTGCAGACCTTTGCGCACGCCGGCCCCGTGCTCGACGTGACCTTTGGCCAGGACGACACCGAAGCCTTCTCCGCCGGCCTTGACCACACCGTGCAGCACATCGACCTGGCCTCCGGCGCGCTCACTCCACTCAGCCGTCACACACAGGGCGTCAGCAGCATTGCCTACAGCGCCAAGCACGGCCTGGTCATCTCAGGCTCGTGGGACGCCACCCTGCACGTGCACGACGTGCGGGCCGGCGTCGCGGCAGCCAGCCGCCAGCCGCCGCTGATCATCCAGTTGCCCGGAAAAGTGCACGCTATGGCCGCGAGCCCGACCAAGGTCGTGGTGGCCATGACCGCACGCCTCGTCCACATCTACGATCTGCCCACGCTGGCGACGCTGGTGGCCAAGGGCACCGACACCGTCGCCGCCGCTGCCGCAATCCCCTGGCAGCAACGCGAGTCGTCGCTCAAGTTCCTGACGCGTGCCGTCGCCTGCATGCCCAACGACGCGGGCTATGCGACCAGCAGCATTGAGGGCCGCGTCGCCGTCGAGTGGTTCGAAGACAGCGCCGAGTCGCAGGCGCGCAAGTACGCCTTCAAATGCCATCGCCAGGCGGCGCCCGAGGATGAGGGTGGCGGCGATATCGTGTTCCCTGTCAACGCGCTGGCCTTTCACCCGCGCTACGGCACCTTTGCGTCCGGTGGCGGCGACGGCACCGTTGCCCTGTGGGACGCCGAGGCCAAGCGCCGGATGAAACAGTACCAGAAGATCCCCAACAGCGTCTGGGCGCTGTGCTTCTCGCAGGACGGCCAGTTCCTGGCCATGGGCGTCGCCCCGGGCTTCGAGACGGGCCAGGAAGACTACAGCGGCGCCGGCAAGACGCAGATTATCGTGCGGGAGCTCTCGGCGACGGAGGCCAAGGGGAAAGGGTCGAAGTGAGGCATCAGTGTGTGTGTGTGTATAGTTTTTTTTATCTTGCCATCTGGGAAACAACTACGGCGTCTGGAAAAACTGGCAACGGCTGATCACTTTCTTTATTGGAATTACATTTGTATTGCCCTTTGAGTCACTTGCTCGTAGCTAGGCGGCTCCTTCCTGTTTCGCCGTGCCGTGATGTTATGTTCCTTCCGGGCCCATCTTCTCCATCCAAAAGAGGTGAAAACGATGCGGCCGGCCGCCGTCCAGGTCGCTCTTTCCGTCTTGACCAAGTGTCTTGACCAAGTGCACAAAAAGGACAGAAAATAGCAAATCGTAGAAAATGGAACATGAGAACCCTCCTTTTCCGTTTCTCTCCCCTCCTACGTGCATTATCAGACGTGAGATCTATCTTCAGCTGCAAACCACCAGCCATATTTGCGCCGGTCGAGATGCCGGTCATGGAAGTCACGAGGACATCGCCAAAATTAGTTCTACCGCCTCTCAAGATGAGCGGTCCTTTACCAAGACCCATGCTGCAGTCTGCGACATTCCAGATGAGACGCCGCTCCGAATCGCTCGATCTCGGCAGTCGAGCGGCGCCCGATGACATACTCTACCTTCAGCTGGCCAGGAGATACGCAGGACGCTCGTCCTTCTCGTTCCCAGAAGTGTCCGACAGCTCAAATTTCGCTCACGGTAAGCATAGAAAGAGGGAGAGGGAGAGGGAAGAGAGGGAAGAGAGGAGAAATATAACTAACCGTGGTGGCATTGCGCTCCGCAGAAGACAGAGGAGACGCGGCGTCGATTGCCGAGACCGAGACCGAGTCTGGCTCCTGTTCGCGCATGTTTCTGCCATTGTCTCCGCCGGCCGAGTTCGATCCGTCACCGTCGCCGTCGCCGCCGCTGCAGGACAGCCTCGGCCAACAGCCGCTCTCCCAGAGATCGTCTCAGCGGGACTTGTACGACGTGGCGCCGCCACCCGGGTACAAGCGTCTGAAGCGCGTGCACCGCCAACTCTTCTACCGTCCGTTCGCCGACGAGACACCGCCACCGAGGCACATGCACGTCTCTCGGTCGCCTCTAGGAGACGGCTTCTCCGGAGACGAGAGCAGACCGCGGAAACCGAAGAGGCTGAAAAAGAAATCCGACGATTGGGATCCATCGGTTGGTGGTAATGGAGGAGGAGGTGAAGGCGGTAACGGCAGTCACTGCTCTGGCACCGCCGCATTGGCGAGCAAGCAGAAGAGGAGAAAGTACTCCACAGACACGCTGAAGCTGTCCATCCTGGCCCCGCTCGAGGTCATCTCGCTCAGCCAGGAGGAGCTAGGAGAGGAGGCTGCAGCAAATACGACAATGGCGACCGACGCCCTTGCGCGCCCAAAAGTCAAAGAGGTCACCAGAGATGTCAGTCACATGCTCCCGCTGCGGCCAAGGCCGATGCTGCCAGCGCAGCAGAAGCCCGCCGCGGTGGTGTTTGATGTGGACGAGGGGGGTTTGGACGAGGGCCTGGGCCCTGACGAGGCGTGGCTGATTCCGAAACGTACTGACAGTGACGATGAGGCGAGCGAGATGGGCGATCTTGTCTTTGACATGACAGACAGTGACGACGAGAAAGAGGAGATGGTCGGAGAGTTTGGCATGCAGGAAGCAGTGGAGCCATTTCAGCTGCGTCCGGCGAGAGCCGTTTGATCTGGTTTTGATGTGTGTTTATAACAAGGCAGCCGTGCTTGTCGTGTCTTCAGATTGTGTTTTATGTTCTTGTTGGCCGCGCAGTAACCGGCGAGGAAAGGAACAAGTCTGGGAGCTGAGGTGACACAAGGCTATGCGGGCGGACGTGTTCGTACGAAATAGACAAGGGTAGAAGTGCTCACAGCTAGAAGAAATTACACATAAGGGATGTAGATCAGCAACCTCTCAGCTCCTGGCCATGGCGCTCTCAGTCAACTCTTGGGTGCTTTTGGGGCTCTCTTTGTGCAACCGACATCCATCTACAACGGTGAACTTCAAAGCGGCCCAACAGCTCTCTGCAGCTCTACAGCGAAATCATAAAACCACGCAGATTCAAACTCGGGGCCTTGGAGTTTTGTAGTGCCAACTATACTCGGCTCCGAAGTGTCACGTGCCCGCCTATTGGGGAGACGAGGCTGGACTCTTTGTGAAGCAAATCGGGGTGTTGTGAAGACAAAGAGATACACACGTCTAGCTGGGTAGTTCGTGGTCTGTACCTAGCTTTTTCTCGCTTTTGTCCCGTGCTCAGACTCGACGTCCTCCAGCTCGCGGACAATGCGAGAGACGACTGAACGAAGGCAAGCCTGTCCTCCCTCGACGGACGACCCCAACATAATATATACGTAATAGCAAGAGAGAAAAGGCCGCACTGCTCAAGCACGCCACAGGGACGCAGAAACAACGAGATGAAAGATGCTAATCTTCGGGGCTTTGAAAGCGTACGGCGGCCAGTGGTACGACGAAGAGACTTCCCGAATAGGCATCAGATGAGAAACTGTGACAGAGAGAAAATCCCGATGGAAAAATCTCACGTCAGCCCGCCCCATCCCCCGACGATTTCCTGCCTCCTGGCGGCCAGATTATCGGTCCCTTTCGCAGACAGCGGTTGACGATGAATATAGTTCGCCTGAAACTTGTCCAATGAATCGTGAGGTATACGGTATGACCCCATTCATAGCGACGTCCATTTTCAATGCGCATGTCCTGAATGGCCCACATGGCACTGGCACGATGGACTTCACCGAGACGAAATACGGAGTACGGTGTACATGTACGGAGTACATATACGGAGTACTGCACTTTTTTTTTAGCTGAGACTTGGCCTTCCGGCCAGTGAACAGGTGCCTGGGCCAGGTGATGGAGCGGCCAAGGATCAGGGCAACCTCTAATAGGAAGCCCCATAAAATAATCTTATCTTTCGGCTACAAAGTGCGCTGGTTGTTGCATAATACTACGCCGTCAATACGACGGTGCTCCTCTCCAGGCAGGCGCCGTCCTTCGCACTAAGGATTACATTTGTGGCGCTTATGATTGGCCGGCAAAGTGACCCGACAACGGAGCGCAGCCGTTCGGGAGAGACTGGCCATGACGAGAGAAGCAGCACGAAAGGCAACTTTTGATACCGGCAGGGACGAGAGAACAGAGACAGAAAAGGGCCATTTGGACCGTATCAAGGAAGAGAGGGTCCCGGATGTATGCATCTAAAACCGGGGGCTTTGACAGGAGAAAGGCAAATAAGATACTGCTGGTTGATGTGGGATAATACAATACGGTGGACTTACGCGTAACCGTTTGCTCTTGTCTCAAAGTCAGCGGCCAGTCCGTTGTTCTATTTGCGCCTGCCGACATTCTGGACCAGGCGTCACTTGGACCAGAATTTTCTCATTTTCCTCATGTCACGCCTTTCATTCTCTCACCGATTTCCCCTCCTTTCTCGCTCCATGTTCTTCGTCCTGTCTCCTCTTCCTCCCCCTCTCAGGCCTTGAACCCCTAATCACAATAATAAGGGGGAAATGCTAGTGGAGCCGGCTGACTTCCTCCCCTGCAGCACGCCTCACTCCGACTCCCTCAACGACTATCCTGTTGACCATTACCACCACACCACCACGACGTACATGTTACCACCACAGCCACCAACCTCCACCGCCACTCCTCCCATCTACCGCTGACCGTGAATCTTGCAGTACGGAGTGCCTGTGATTCCCCCGTTATTCTCTGGCCATCCATCATCTCACCGGTTTTTGTTCTGGCCGCGCCGTCCTTTGCAGCCCCCCTGTGCGCTTTCGCCATTCTCTTCCGCTGCTCGCACCCTCGCATCGGCCGGCCTCAGGTGTCTGCGGATACTTGCACTCTCACCACGGCTGCACTTTTCCTAGCAAGGATCTGGTCTCGCTTCTGTCTCTCGGAACGCTTCTCTTTTTCTTCACCGCGGGAAATCGGCATCAAAGTCTCCTAGGTTCGCCAACATCGCATCCGCAACGGCGCCGGTCAGATTTCCTGATGTACGTCCGCTCATAGCCGGTCTCCTCGCTCGCAGCCGCCCCGTCGTATCTGCCGAAGACGCCGTCTCACTCGGCGCGACAGGTGACGACCGACTTCGGGTCCGGAATCGGTAGCACAGTCCCTGAACCACGAAACGCTCATCTGCCGTGCGCCACTTCCTGTCCGCCTCTCGTCTTTTCATCTTTCTCTTTTCTCTGGCCTTCATTTTTGTTCTGGGGGCTTGACCCTGCAGTTGCTCTGTTCGTGCCACTATCCCCAACGCTCTCCCTCCTAGGTTTGTGGCGATGGCCTTGGGCGAGGTCTTGAAGACATCGTCAGTGGCACCGTTCCATCGATTCCAGGGTTTTCACCAAAGCTGTCACGCCGACCAGCAGCACCTTCACCTTGACCATCTCAGCGGACTAGAAGCGTTTCGCCACGGCCTCAAAGGACTCACGCCTTCCGACCAGCCGCGCAAGCACGACGTAACGCCCTTTTCTCGCTCCATTTCCCCTTCCCCCTCTTGGTCTTCTTCGTCTTCTTCCTCTCCGTCTATCACCAATATGCGCTCTGCACTTCCGTCTCGGCCCATGGCCTCAGCAAGGCGTGGCGCCGATGGTGGCACGTCTTCACACACCCGGATACGCTCACCACCTCCCGAGGAAGGCGAGGGTAGCAACCGATCATCGTCCGCCACGAGGTCGCCAAAAGCCGAGCATGTGCGCCACCACAGCGGCGGCAGTAGCAGCGTCGGTCACCTGCGAGAATCAAAATCACCGGCTGCTGTGCCCCCATTAAGTCCAGCGTCTTTCGCCGCCGAAATGGCATCCAACACTGGCCCCGTCTCACGAGGCGAATCCGCATACGCCGCGTCAGTAGCTTCCCAGCAAGACATTGACGGACAGTCGGATGCCGGCTCGAGTGTCGTCCAAGGCCTCAGTGGCCAAGTCTGCAGGTAAGGACTTATCCTCAATGCTCGATGGACTCGTAAGAGGGACCCCGACTCACATTATACCCTAGCAATTGCGGTATCACGCGGACACCGTTATGGCGTAGGTCACCCCAGGGTGCCATTATTTGCAACGCCTGCGGCCTATATCAGAAAGCGAGGAACACTGCGCGGCCCACCTATTTGAGGCGTCCAAGTAATGCCAACACAGGCCGCGGTGGCAACGGCAGCGGCAGCGGCAGCGGCAACGGCAACGGATCAAGGACCCGGAGGACGCCTGAGGCTGGTTCGACGAGCCCCCAGTCTGCAGCTCAGCTGCTGTCCGCGACTCCCGGGGCCACCTATGTTGCTGCCGATCACACGTCGAACGGAACCTGTCCCGGCGGCGGGCACTGCAACGGCACAGGAGGTGCAGAGGGGTGCAGCGGCTGTCCTGCCTACAACAACCGTCTGTCGAAAACCGCCAACATCAGCGTCGTTTCGACCGAGCAGGCGGTTACATCGAAATCGGCTAGCAGTGGCTCCGGAGGCCCGACCTCCTCGCCTGATCCGACGGCCAGTGCGGCGGCCAGCGATATTGTGGCGCCCGTCGACATGACAAACACGAAGGGCCAGTTGTCCACCGTCATCATTGCCTGCCAAAACTGCGGGACCACGATCACGCCTCTGTGGAGAAGAGATGAGAATGGCCGCACCATTTGCAATGCTTGTGGTAAGTTTGCCTTGCCTCGAGGGGATCTCTTCTCTTTTTTCATCTGGTCATTTCCGCACTGACTGACAATTGCCTAGGCTTGTACTATAAACTTCATGGTGTGCACCGGCCAACTTTCATGAAAAAGTCTGTCATTAAACGCCGAAAACGAGTGATCCCGACAGCGCAAGACACACAAGGAGACGAGTACTCATCGTCTGGAGAACAGGGCGTCTCGCCGCCGCCTGGTGCTCCGGCTCCGCCCACCTCGCAGCCCGAGACGCAAGCTGGAGAGGACGTGAACAGAGAGCGCGGCACGGTCAACTCGGATGGATCTGTTAATCTCGGACTTCGGAGAAGAGCCGACCACGCGCTCTCGCTTGTTCCAGAGCCGGTACTGCGTCACAACCAGCCGCAACAACCGTCGCCGAGACATATGGGTGCCAGCGATCTGACGCAATACCACTCGTCGTCTGCCTCGCAGCACTCTGCTCCCAGCCCTCTGATCAGCGACGACAATCGATTGGCCCCCCTTACAGGCATTGCTGGGCGGGCTTCGGTTGAGCGGCAGGCTGTGATGTCTTCGGCATCGTTTCTCTCGCCATCGCGCAAGCGGTCCTTCTCGTCCAGCGAAAACGACTATACAGGCGGACAGGCCACTCATTCGTCCCACGCCGTTTCCGGCGCTAGTGGGCCAGGGGGTGGCGGCAGTAGCCACACTAGCACGAACCACGAAGCGACGACGGCAAAACGCATGTCTTCGATCAAGTCGATCCTCAACGCCCCAGCGGACGATGACGACGTGAACTCGCTCGGCAGTATGGCCGGTCCGTACCCCGGCATTGGCGGCGGTGTTGCGAATCTAGGCAGCGACCGAAGCAGCCAGGGCCCCGCGCGAGAGGAGAAACGTGCGGCGCTGCTTCGCGAAGCCGAACGGATGCGGCAGATGCTTGCAGCCAAAGAGCGGGAACTGGCCGAGCTGGAATAGTGAGGTCGCCTGATGCGGCCGATGATCTTGAGTGTTGGCGCATGCGTGCATCTCCACCTCACAGCTTCGAGTGTAAACACAGCAATCATGTCTATGACGACAGCACGACCTGGCGTTTCTCTTTTCCTGTTATCTTTTCTGGTGGGCTGGGTTGGTGTTTACAGATCGATAAGACAACGGCAAGGTTGTCGAGAAAGACAACGGCAAGGCTGCCGGGATAAAGGATCTAGTCGTTTTGGCTGCTCTTGTTGGTACCTATTGCTCTAGCAAACGGGACTTTTCTTTTGAAAAAATCAAAAGTATAAATAACTAGATCTCTGAGAATGAAATCAAAATGCTAAACCCTTGTGTCATTAAGAGGTGCCTTGGGGAACCAACGTAGCTCAAGTTATTACCTATCAGCAACAACAAACATGGTGGTCAAAAGGGGCAGCCTCTGTTTCGTCAACGCGAAAACAAAATTATTCCTCTTCTTTCTTCCTGGTTCGGCCAAAAGCCTAGGCATTGAACAACACTTGTCTTGTCGAGGTCGTGGTGGCTGTCATGATCATAAAGGCGTGGAGTTGAAAGCTTAGCTCACGCACGTATCACCAAGATATATAGGTAGTATAATGAGACAAAACAGAGGGCCTCGACGCCTCGAGTCTATGATGGCAAAGTAGAAAACAAAAGTGCAGATAGATCACACGGTGCAGCCGAATGCACGTACGTAGAGACAAAGCCCAGCCGAGAACAGGAGAGAAGCAAAATAGTGTAAATGCGCAGCTTCCGGCAACGACCATTTTCGAGAAGGCTCACCAGTGAAAACTCAAAAAAAGCCCGCCACATCGTGCTGTCGATCACCCCGAGCGAGGGTCCCCCATGTCGTCCTGACCTTTCCCAGATATTCCAGAAGCCATAAAAATACACACGAGACCGAAAACAGAAACCGCGAGCTGTGCACCGTCGTTGGTATGGCGCAAGAAAGGAGTGCAGAGGCGAGGAGGAAGAGAGAAGGCGTTGACGTGTGCGGTGCGAGGTGTGAAGAGACGTAGGCCACCAAACGTCCGATGTCGCCCACGCCGTCGTCCGCGCGCGGTGACGTCCTCTCCCGCTTACACCTGTTCGGCACCCCAGCCAGCGTCGGCTTCGCGCATGTTGGCCGGCGGCTCGATAGACGGGACGAACTCGAGCACGACGTAAGCAACGCCGACAAGGCCGATGATGGAGCCGGCAATGATCCGCAGGGTGTGGTTGTGGAGGAGGATAGAGCCAATGAAGATGTAGACTGCGGTGCGGTTAGCTAGGAAGGTCGTTTACACCGGCGACTGCTGCAAGGCCTGGGAGGTACGTACAGATACCACGGCCAATGAAGGAGAACAAAAAGGAGGCATATCGGGCGACCTGGGGCGGAATCTGGAACTCGAGCAGGGCCGTTGCTGTGCGGAACAGGGAGTTAGCAATGGAGGCTCGGACAACAGCGAGGAAAAGGACTTGGAACATACCCAGGCCGAAGAGGATCACATAGGTGCCGACAACGACGGATTGACTGCAGAAGAGGATGGGTTAGCAAGAAGAAGGGGGGGAGATGCTGAAAAGGAGATACTAACAAGCTGATCGGGAAGAACTGCGAGATGCCTCCCAGCACCATGATGGCGCCAACGCCCAGGTTGACGATGCGGCTAGTCGATGGGAAAACGAGGGCCTCGTGTTAGCAATATCCTGCCTTCGCTCGTGTTTGCGACGATGTTGAATGCATCGAGTTTGAAGCTTTGCGCGGCCAGCGCTGCAAAGGGGGGGGGGCCTACAAGATGTTGGAGAAGTCCATTATTGCGAGTAGAGGGTGTCGTGCAGACAGCAGGAGAGGATATGTGCGATTCGGGATGCGCGGAAAGAAAAGACAGAAACGGCGCGGTGTTGGAGGAGAAGCTTGTAAGGTTGGTTGCGAATCGCGAGGGCAGACGTGAATCCGGGTGAGAGAGAAGGAAGAGGAAAATCGCGGGAAAGGCAGTGGGAAACGGTAAGCAACAGGTGTTCTTCAGGGGAGCTGTTTCGCTGCAGCCTGAAAATGGGGGGCGTCATTGTAGCTTTCCCACTCTGTGCCAAGGAAAATGTACTTCGCTTGCTGTCGCAGATAGGAGCTCGGACAAGCTCGAGCTACATCTTGCACGTGATCTCACGAAGCCGTTGCAACAAAACAGCTCGAGGATGTCCGCGCAGTCGGTCAGAAGGGAGAAGAGGCTGAAAACCGTTTCAAGAGAGTCGACCTGTATATGTATTCGAAGATGAACAGTTCAGCACTCATCTGCACATACGCAGACAGGTACTTTGGCTTACATGACAGCAGCATGCAAATAGAAGTACCGTGTTAGAGGACGAGCCAATCACGAGCCAACGTCATAAATTTTCGACAGGAACAACCAAACTCTCAAAGCTCTTCAGAAAAGGCAAGACAGACGACGACAATGGGCAAGAAGCGGGAAAGAGAGGCCGCCAAGGCTACGGCGCACGACGACGACCGAATGGACGAGTCAGACGAGGAGGTGAGTGCGAAGAGAAGCTGCCCCTCCCCCAACAGACGATTGCTGACCCAACCAAGGACTTTGATGTCGTCAACGTCGACTTTGAGTGGTTCAACTTTGACGCCGACATTGACTTCCACGGCACCAAGACGCTGCTGCGCCAGCTGCTCGACGTCGATGCCGCGCTGCAGGACGTGTCCGGTCTGGCCGAGGCCATCTTGGCGCAGCCGACCATCGGCTCGACCGTCAAGGTCGACGGCAAGGCCAACGACGCCTATGCGCTGCTGACGGTCCTCAGTCTGCGCACACTGCGCGACAATGCGGCTGTTTCGCAGCTGGCGCAGTACCTGGCGGCCAAGGCGGCGAAGAATGCCCAGCTGCAGTCGGCCGTTGTGCCGCTGCTGGAGCAGCAGCAGCAACAGTCTGCCGATGACAGTGCACCACACGTCGGCCTGGTCCTATCGGAGCGCCTCATCAACATGCCGGCCGAGATAGCCCCGCCGCTGTACACGATGCTGCTAGACGAGGTCGACGCGGCCGTCGAGGACGGCGAGCCGTACGCATTTACCCACTACCTCGTGCTGTCCAAGGTGTACCAGGAAGTGCCGTCTGACCTGGCCGGCATGGTCGTTATGGATGACGGCGACGACGACGACGACAATTATGATAAGCAGGACGGCAGCGGCAAGGGGAAGCGAAGGAAAAAGGCAAAGACAAGCGGCGGCCGTGCCTCTGCCTCTACCCCCTCGCCAGACACGCTCTTCTTCTTCCACCCAGAAGACGAGGTGCTACGTAAGCACGCTCTAGCCTCGGGCACCTACTTGTACTCCAAGGACAGCGAAGCCGTGTCGGACAGCAAGCGGGCATTTCAGGATCTGGGCGTGAAATCGCAGGGACTTCTGATGCTGTTTGACAAGGCCAAATTTGCCGATGCCATCCAGGACATCTCCAACTACCTCAAGCCTCAGCAATGAACGTGGACTCCGGGTTGGTGCGAGGAGATACGCATATAAAAGCCAGGGGTGTCCTTTGCCATTTTATAGATCTGACGGTTTATGTGCTTGCAAAATCAAAACGACGTAAACGCTCGCTGTCCCCCGTTCCAAAGTGCACGATCTCTCCTTCCTTATCTTGCTCTTCTTCATTACTTCTCTTCTTCTTCACTTCCGCGGCAGCCATCGCAGGGCCGTCGAGGCAACCAGCAGCGCACATCCGCCGATTCCGAGGCCCCAGAGCAGTGCGTCTGCCGCGCTGGTGGGCTGCAGCCGCACGTGCCATGGAGCGGGCGGCTTCGGCGTCTCCAGGCGCTGCATCAGGTACTCGACCTCGACGTCCTTGGTGACAGGGATGACGAACTTTTCGTAGAGCGCGACGACGGCGTCAACGTTGAGCTTGTTGTTGGTTGGGGGAGCTCCTGCTGCCGGCGCCGGCGCCGGCAGCCCGTCGGCCTGGATGTCCTGGCTAAACGTTTCCACCTTGCGGCGCATGCGCTGCAGGATCATCTGCTCGACCTTCCTGTTGACAATGGCGTCGCCCAGGCCCTCGCGGTCGGCCGCCTGGATCAGCGCGGTGAAGCGGGCACGCTCCGATCGGAACTTGGACTCGGCCACAAACTTGCCAAAGTGGATGCGCCGCGACAGCGCCTGCAGCACGGCAATGTCACACGTCGCCGACGAGCCGTAGTTCTCCTGCGTCTCGCCTCGGTCGCCGTGGCCAAAGTCGGCACACACTGCCGGAAGCAGCGTCTCGACGTAGTACTGCTTGATGCGGTCGTTGACCACCACGTCGTTGGGATGCAGCACTTGCGGGTAGTCCAGCGGCTTGAGGATGGGCGGCTGCAGCGCGTCTGGGAAGAAGGCGTTCTCGTCCGGCGACTCGAAGCGCCGGATCCGCGACTGCAGCGCCTCCTGCTGCCGCAGGTACCAGTCCATGAAGGAGTACTGCTGCCTCGACCAGCCCAGTTTGCCCATGACCTGGCCGACAAGGCCTGCCGGGGCATCGCGGATCGCCACGGCACCGGGCACGTAGATGCTTTTGTTGAGGGGGAACTGGGCCCGCTCGATCAGGTGGAATGTGATGGTGTCCTCAAGGCGGCTGAGGGGGTACAAGACGAGGTGTCAGTCAAAAAGTCCTTAGAATGCTTGTGCAAGTATCTCTATACGCACATTAGCTGCTCGCGGATGCGGCCCAGATCCAGCGCATGACTCGGATCGGAGAAGTTGACTGACGCGTCCATATTGGAGAATTGTGATGGCGGACTCGTTTGGAGCAGTTGCTCTTGTCGTTGGAGAGAGACTACGGCTTTATTCGCAAGATCCCTGCCTTCGTGATCCGAAGTTTTACGCCGGACCGGCCTCGACTTGCAGCGCTCTCATTTGCCAATCAAGCAAGCCCTGTAGGGCAAGCTTCAGCGTTAGGGTTGCATCCTCTCTCTCCTCCAGGGGCATGGGCTGCCGACGGCGCACCTCTTTTAGTGGCTAATGCCCCAGCCGGCACACTGGGCACGCCCCATGGCACGCCTGCAGCTGAACCGGCCAGTGACGTACCCAGCCAAAGATGCCACCAAAAAGGCACCGTCCAACAGCCAATCAGACAAGACTCCAACTGGGACGCGTCCGACAGGGATAGTGCAACACCCCCCTTCAGCATCAACCTTGCTTCGTCTCGGCTTTGGCAAAGTGGATCTTGACGCTTTCCCGTTTTCCTTCCTTTTTCTTCTCCGTTGTTTACGTACGATTTGCAAAGCCTAGACGACGACAGCACGGCTGCTCTCGATCTCTCGACAATTGCTATTTTGCCCTTCTGTCGCCTGCCTTTTCCGTCATCTCCATGTCCTCTTACCCTCGGCTCTTCCGCATCGGCTTTTTCCAGAAGCCAGCAGAGCTCTCGGCTGAGTTGTCTCCGGAGTCTCCGTCGTTTCCGGCCCGATAGATACCGCGACTTGACTTGTCCGGCGCCTGAGAAGAGCGTTCTTGTCCATCAGAACGTGGCAATCGCAACACTGCGCAACCGGTACCGCGGTTCTCGCCACTTGCTTCCTGTTGATTCGCGCGGGGAAACGCGACCTCCCTCCTCCACGAGGCGGCGCTGAACGGGCCGCCGTGTCAGGTTTGACGACGACAGAGCGAAGACGCCAGCTAGCCGGCGACACGGCTAGGAAACATCGGCCTGGATGGCCAACGACGACAGAAGCCATGCCTTTCACGAGGACCTCGGTGGCGAGGAGGAAGCGTCCCTCATCTCGGTAGGCAGCACCTTGACGCTGGGAAATGGAAACACTCCGACGCAGGAGATGGAAAGGCCAAGAAAACAACTAACAACGGTCGCGCAGACCGCAGGCATCGAGGCATTCGGCCGCAAGGTCACCACGACCGCATCCCACCTCATGGGCCCGACCAACCCGACAGCCGCCGCCCACTACCAGAGCGCCATGACCGAGGTGCACCGCCACCTGCGACGGCCGGCTGTCCAGCGCAGTGTGTTCTCGATGGCACGCACGACCCCGACCGACATTGTGCGCTCGCGCTTGTCGGCCAACGAGATCCGGCACCGGGCGCTGTCGTTCGTGCCGGACGAGATGCTGCGCAACATCCCCGAGGACGAAAACGCCTACTCGCTTTTCCAGGGCTTCCAGGCAACGTTTCCCGAGTTCACCGAAGACGGCAAGAAGCATCTCCACACGCACGGTAACGGAAGCAGTGGCCACCGCAGCCGCACGGCGCGGGGTCGCAAGCTCCTCGATGACCGGCCTACGACACCCCATGCCAGTGGGGCAAATGGCTCCCACGCGCTGCACAGTATGCGCAAGGAGAAGGCGACAATGATGCACCAGTTTGAGATGCTCGGGATCCGCAAGAACATGGCCGGCAGCGAGATACGCGAGATTGATATCAAGATGGCCAACCTGGCCGGCATGCGCAAGATTGTGCTGGACCGCCTGGCGTCGCTCGAGCAGGACGAGGCATTATTAGAGCACGATAGTAAGTCAGAGGGAGGAAGGGGGGAGGGGGAAGGGGGAAGGGGGGGACTGAGAGACGGATGCCGGTATGAGTAGCTACTAACGCAACCAGTCCTGGAACTGGAAGGCCGTATCGACATTGCACAGGAGCTCGCGGACGAGGCGGAGACGCTTGCGGCAGCGCAGACAGCAGCACGATCCGAGGACGATGATCTCGCACTCGACAATGGAGATGATGCCATCAGTAATGCAGAGACGGCCAACGGCGACGCATCTGGATTCATGTCGCAGTCGATTTACGAAAAAATACCCTCGGCAAGTAGCACGCCGTCACGGACCGCAGCAGGGCGTCGTCCGCCAAAGAGCCTGCGACGGCGATCGATGCCCATCCTGCACGAGCATTTCCACCCTGGCACGAGCATACGCGAGCTGCGCGCCCACCAGGATGCGGTCACGGCGATCGACTTTGACGCGCCGTTCGGCACGCTCGTCTCGGCCGGCATGGACGACACGGTACGCGTCTGGGACCTCAACGCGGGCCGTTGTATAGGCCTGCTGGAGGGCCACACGGCGTCTGTGCGGACGCTGCAGGTGGAGGACAACATTTTGGCGACTGGGTCGGCCGACGCGACGATCCGGCTGTGGGACCTCAGCCGGTCACGATACGATCCGCACGGCAGCCTGTTCAGTAAGAGCGGCAACGGCAGCGGTGGCGGCGCGGGCGGTGGTGACGCGGCGACGGCGGAGGACGATGACGACGACGATGGCGGCATTGCGTTTGAGAACCCTGACGACGAGCCAGTGGAGCCACCAGCAGACAGCATGGCAGACTGCCCGCTGATCACGCTGCAGGCGCACATGGGCGAGGTTACGGCACTGCACTTCCGGGGGGACGTGCTGGTGTCGGGGTCGTCGGACAAGACGATGCGGCAGTGGGACCTAGAGAAGGGACGGTGCGTGCAGACGCTCGACGTGATGTGGGCGGCGGCCCAGGCGTCGGCGAGCATCAGCACCAGTGCCAGCACCGGCGTCGGCGCGGGCGGCGGCGGCGTGGGCAGCGACGGCACGTGGCGACAGACGTCGCGGTCGCACCACGAAGCGGCCGACTTTGTGGGGGCGCTGCAGGTGTTTGAAGCAGCGCTGGCTTGCGGCACGGCGGACGGCATGGTGCGGTTGTGGGATCTGCGCAGCGGACAAGTGCACCGCAGTCTGGTGGGCCACACGGGGCCGGTGACGTGCCTACAGTTTGACGATGTGCACCTGGTGACGGGCAGTGTGGATCGCAGCATCCGGGTATGATATTCCCTTTCCTTCCTTTGCCTTCTTCAGCAAACTGACCTTTCAGATATGGGACTTGCGAACAGGCGCCATCTATGACGCCTATGCCTACGACAGCCCGGTGACGAGCATGATGTTTGACACGCGCCGCATCGTCAGCGCAGCTGGCGAGGACGTGGTCAAGGTGTACGACAAGGTGGAGGGCCGTCAATGGGACTGCGGCGCAGGCATCACGGCGGCCGAGGACGGGCGCAATGCACCAGCCATTGTAGAGCATGTGCGGATACGCGACGGCTACATGGTGGAAGGCCGGCAGGACGGACGCATTGGCGTGTGGACGTGTTGAGTGGCGGGGGAAAGGGGTTCATTCTGTCTCGACATGTATTTTTTGCTTCGCTTTTTTCTATCTGTTTCTCCTGGTATTACATAAGGGTGGGTGGTGAACGATCATGGCTTTGCGGTAACACGGTGCCAGGTAATTACAAAGCAAAAGCATGGCCCGGATTTTAGAACTTAACTACGGACTCTGACCTACGAAAAGAAACGGTCAACGTTTTTTTAAACGGCGATCGGGCTTTAGAACAGGCGTTAGTGTAAGAGTACTCCGTAGCACCGAGCTGTCCTTCGGTCACAGTATGCATGAAGGATACAAGCAGAGAGTGTCGAAGCAGATCAGACACAGAACAGAGACACTTGTCAATGCTTCCGACGACGTGGCCTTACAAAGCATCATCCGATACTGCCGACGCAAGTAGCAACAAGCTTCGGAGACATTGATGAGGGGTAGCTCCTATGCAGGTCAACAAGAAGCTGAATGCTTTTCGTTCCATGGGCGGCCATCTGTAGGCTACCTTTGACGCAAGTCTAGTGACGTCTGGATCGTCCATGATGCGTAATCAGCCTGATGCTGGAGATATATAAAGCTCCCTCCCCAGCTTCTCTTCTGCCCCCCATTGCTCTCCTCCCGTTCCTCTAGTCATCTCCTCCATTCCAAAGCTCTCATCTCTCTGCCCTTTGCACCCACCTGCACCAACTGCACACTCTGCACAACCCCTCTGAACATCACCACCCTTCCGCCTTCATCATGGCGCCAAAGAGCCCCTTTCCCGAGATAGTGCCGCCCAAGTCGAACCTAGGCCGCTACCGCCTGCTTGCGCCAACGGCCAGCGTGCGTGTCAGCCCGCTGTGTCTCGGTAGCATGAACTTTGGCAATGCCTGGTGAGCAGCTTTGTGCAGGCGTCTCTGCGGTCGTTGATCTGTGGTCTCTTTTTGCCTAACAAATACTTCAAGGAAGGGCTACATGGGTGACTGCGACCAGGAGACCACCGAGGGGATTCTGGACTTTTTCTACGAGCAGGTGAGCTACGTTTTTTGGACCCCGGCTGTCCAGAAGGCGTTGCTGACTGTTGTTGACTTCTAGGGCGGCAACTTCATCGACACGTCCAACAACTACCAGGATGGTGCGCTTCTCTCGCTGCGAGGCTTTTTGACTAGGACAATCTGCTGACGACGCCGTGGGCGAAAACAGAGGAGTCCGAGAAGTGGATTGGCGAGTGGATGAAGAAACGTGGCAACCGGGACCAGATGGGTATGAAAGACCAGACCGTTTCCCTGTCAAAGCCAGACCGGGACCACTAACACCATTCCTCCAGTCATCGCCACAAAGTACTCCACCGGCTTTCGCCTGTCCTCGACCGGCGAGATCACGGCCAACGTGACGGGCAACGGCACCAAGAGCCTGCACGTCTCCGTCGAGGCCAGCCTTCGCAAGCTGCAGACCGACTACATCGACCTGCTCTACGTGCACTGGTGGGACTACTCGGCCAGCATCCCCGAGCTCATGCAGTCGCTCAACCAGCTCGTCGCCGCCGGCAAGGTCCTGTACCTCGGCATCTCCGACAGCCCCGCCTGGGTCGTCAGCAAGGCCAACGAGTATGCCCGCGGCCACGGCCTGCGCCCCTTTAGCGTCTACCAGGGCCGCTGGTCCGCGGCCTCGCGCGACTTTGAGCGCGAGATCATCCCCATGGCCCGCGAGGAGGGCATGGCCCTGGCCCCCTGGGGCGCCATCGGCGGCGGCGCCTTCAAGACCGAGGAGCAGCGCCGCATCCAGCAGGAGAAGCAGGAGGGCCGCCAGGCGCCGGCCACTCCCGCCCAGATCGCCGTCAGCCGCGTGCTCGAGTCCATTGCCACCAGCAAGGGCACCGCCATCACCAGCGTCGCCCTCGCCTACGTCATGCAGAAGACCACCCACGTCTTCCCCATTGTCGGCGGCCGCACGACCAAGCACCTCAAGGAAAACATCGAGGGCCTGAGCCTGCAGCTGTCCGACGACGACATTGCTGCCATCGAGGCTGCCGTGCCCTTTGACATTGGCTTCCCACACGACTTCCTCAAGTTCTTTGGCGGCGGCAAGGGCGCAACGCCGGCTGACCACCCCCAGAACGCCGGCCTGCTGTCTTTTTCGGGCTTTTACGACTACGTGCCGCTTCCACGGCCCATCCGCATTTCCGAGGACGACGTCAAGCAGTAGCGCGGAGGGAGCGCGATAGTTGGAGCATGTAAAATAGATAGGGAGACGCTCGTTGATTAGAAGACACTCTCACACTAAAAGCAGCGGGTGGAATTGCAAAGGAAAAATGAAACACTCGAAAACAGTACAAAGACAGCCTAGGCATCCTCGTCCACATCGTCCACCTGTGTCGCTGGCAGCACCAGCCCGGCCCGGCTCCGCATGAGCGCTGCCCGCGCCACGTGCACGGGGATCGCCACATTGAGGCTCGCATCCAGCCACCGGTCACCCAGCGACAGGTTGAAGTCTGCCAGGCACCGCGGTCGCGGGTGCCGGCTGCTCCCGCTGCGGGCCGCATCCACGACCAGCAGCATGACCGCATGCTGCACAATGACGAAGCCAAACAGCAGCCGCGGTGGCCGTAAGCGCCGCCAACCACCTCCACCGGGCTTTCCGCCGCGCCCGCGTGTGGCTGCAGATCCTCCGGACCAGCCAGCCGCCCCCTCCGTCTCGACCTCGTATGTGGGCAAGCCCGCATAATACTCTCGGTACCGCGCCACCCATGCGCCAAAGTAGTCCTGTACCTGGCGCGCCAGGCTGCGCTTTTTGGTCCTGCTAGCCCGCTTCCCTCCTTCGACCGTTCTGCGTCCGCCACCGTCGACAAGAAACTGCTTGGCGGCAATGTTTGGCATCGCTGCCAGAGGCCCGCACCGGTCCAGCCCTGCATCGGCCGCCGCCCACGCAATGTACCGCCGCAGCTCGCGCTCGACGATGGCGCCAATGCGTGCTGTGTTGTGACCCGTCTGGCGCAGACCACTAACCCGCGCCTGCAGGTCAAACAGTGTTCGCAGCGCCTTGGTCGCGCGGAACTGGCTGCCGAGATTAGTAATGGTAATCGGTGGCGGCGGCCCTGTCGGCACATGCTCTTCCACCGGTGCAAACAGTGTTGGGTACATGGGCACACCCAGGAAGTCGCGCGACCACGTCGCCGGCAGCAGCGGATGGAATCCCCGCAGCGACAGCAGACGGTGCAGACGCTTCTCGTCCGTGGTCCAGGTGCCGTAGCCGTCAATGGCCGCGACGCCTTCATCGTAAGCCTGGAGCTCATCCTCGTCCACGGGCCAGTACTCGCTCGCCTCGGGCACATCGTCGCTTCCCGGCGGTGGCTCCTCTTCGAAAAGCCACTCCCAGTTCTCGTCGATGCCGTCGTCATCGTCCTCTATCCCGAGATCGGATTCGGAGTCCTCCGAGTCTGCAGTGGTTCTCTCCGTATCCATGTCAAGCGTGCTTGATTTGAAGGCCATTGCGCGCTGCGGCTGCGCAGGCAGCGGATATAAATTCGCGCTCAGGCCGGGGACATAGATTCCGCTGTCGTCACCATCGGCGCCGACGTCGTCTGCGTCACCCTCGTCGCTTTCTTCGTCTTCTTCGTCTTCTTCTCCATCGGCTGAACTTTCATCGGAGCCAGTAACCACGATGCTGTCCAGTTCCATGGCCATGTCGGCGTCGTCGTCCTCCTCCTTCTTCACCACAACCTCCACGGACTCGGACTTGGCCAGCCGCAGTCGCTTAAGCCGTGCTGTCCAACTATCGTCGGCGGAAAGCTCCTTCGTCTCCATTGAAGCGGGAGCTGCTCGGGACAGGGCCGCACGCTTGGCAGCAGCTGCGTCGGCTCCTTGTTCTCGATTGAGAGCCTGCCATCGCTTCGCGATCTTGGCCGCGGTCCGTTCGCTTTCTGGCGGCGTTGTCCGCCGCTTTCTGGTCGGAGGGCGGCCTTCGTTAGGATATCGCTGCGGCGGTGACGGGGTCACAGACATGGCCACAGACGGTTCCGATGTGCCGGAAGGCGACGAGTCTGTGCCCGTTTGCGACGATTGAGACTGGTTTGCTGCCGAGGGACTGTCGTTCGTCTCGACCGACGGGAGCGGTCGTGCCGCTCGAAGAAAGCCAAACAGACCAGCCATTGTGCTTGGTGATCCAGACGACGTGTACTGGAAGGAAAATCGTGAACCTTTGACAGAGTAGCCTTCTCGAGATTAACCTCTCAGGATTATCGTGGCCTTTAAATGAATCCTCGAGTCTGTGACCGTATTGCTTTACTGTGTCTCCTTTTCCTCTTTGCTCTTTGTTATCGCGCTGTCTGTTGGTTGTTGTCTTTTTTCATCGTTGACAGACAAAGGACGCCGGAATAGACGCATTCGGCAGCCTCCGCATTGTTTCTTTTCCGGTGACGGTTGGCCGTCTGTGGCGGCTCACGAGGTGGGATGCAAATATTTGCCCTTTTGTTCGCCTCGTTTCTACCTTTTTTTGTTTCATCCGGAGCCTTGACGAATAAGGTAGGAGCATGTCACCTCGGACAAACACCTATTCGCTCTTTCCTCAACACTGCTGCCTACGACGCATCGTCCTCCTGTCGCGCCTTCTGAGAAGGAACAATTTAGGCATCGCGTCGCGAAAGACGCTAGGGTTTGTTATTATGTAACCACTCAATTTCTAGTTCTCCCTCAACTCGAAAACGAGCATTTTTGCCAACGCGACACAACGCGACGATATTGGCCACTCTTCTGCAACGTGAACAGAGAAAAAGAAAGGTCTTTATCCAAACCACTATCGGCAGCCTACTCTAATTGACTGTCCGGCATCGCGTCTTACACGCGTTCAGCAACCTTACCTCGACTCAGCTCGCCAAACTTGAGACCGTTTAGTTGAGGCGACGTCTCTGCTTCCAAACTTCTCCCAGGGCCTGTGACCATGGCCTCAACTGCCGAGGATTGGAGCAAGCTCAAGGTGGTCGACCTCAAAGCCGAGCTCAAACAGCGCGGACTGTCCGTTGCCGGACGGAAAGACGAGCTCGTGCAGCGTCTTGCAGAAGATGACGCGGCTGGCGAAAGCGCGGACAAGGCAAACGGAGCTGACGACGGCGATGGGAATGGCGTTGTCGACGAGAAAGACGCCAACGAATCCAACGCGGAACCACCGGCTCCGGCTGCTGCAGTCGAGGATCAGGACAAGGTAGACACGGCACCGGAGCCACCCGTGTCGGCCCCCCAAGAAGCCTCTGCAGAACCTTCGTCTGAAACGGCACCTTCTGTACAAGTGCCGCCGCCTCCGCCGCCGTCGCAAGATATCCCTATTTCCGAGGTTGTTCAGGACCAGCAGAAGCGCAAGCGCCGATCCGTGACGCCAACGCCGTCCCTAAACAACCAAGAGACCGACCGCACCAAACGACCGCGCGTACAAGGGGAAGCGTCTGCGGCACCAGCACCATCTGACAGCGCGTCAGTGACGACCCCGATACAGGCGCCACCTACCGCGCCCGAGACAACTACATCTGCACCTGCACCTGTCACCACCGCTCCGGGGGACGACGGCTTCGCCAGAGTCCTCAGCACAGGTAGCAAAGACCTTGCAGAACGCGATGGAGGAGACGCTGGCAACGGTGACGTCCGCATGGAGGATGTAAATGGTGCCAGTGTGTCACCGGCCATCCACCCGGCCACAACGGCGCTCTACATCAGTAACCTCATGCGTCCGCTACGGCCAGACTCTCTCGAGGATCACCTAGCCGAACTAGCCACGCCGCCGTCGCGGTCGTCTGATCAGCCATCGCGGCCCGACTTCTCCCTATTGATGGACACGTTCCTGGACCCCATCAAGACCCATGCGTTTGCCGTATTCAGCAACATCGCCGCGGCGGCTCGTGTTCGCGCAACTCTGCATGGCCAGGTGTGGCCCAACGAGAGCAACCGGCGCCCGCTCTGGGTGGACTTTGTGCCGGCCGAGTCGGTAGCCCAATGGATTGAGCGCGAGCAGTCTGGCGGCAATGGTGGCCGCGGTGGTAGCCGCACCTCTGCGAAGAAATGGGAGGTTGTCTACAGCAAGGCGGACGGCGGTCAGGTTGTAACAACACTATGCGAGGCCGCTGGGAATCTGGACGACATACCCGGCAAGATTCTGTACGCCTCATCCACCCAGTGGCAGCAACAGCAACAGCAACAACCGGTGCCGACGAGGGCGACAGCTGTTGTGCAGGACGACTTTGCATCCGCACCAGTGGATGTGGCGCGTATTTCGCGTTCTCCTCCGCCGCATGGGGCACCCCGTGGCCCCAGAAATGACTACAATTCTCGCGCGGACGATTTTGCTGGCGGCGAGGCCCACTATTTTGAGGACGAGGAGGGCGATACCAACAGACAACAGCAGCAGCAACAGCAGCAGCAGCTGCAAATCAAGGGGAGGGGCGGAGGCCGCAGACGTTTCGACCCTGACGTCTTGAGCGGCGAGGTTCGCACGACGTACACGCCGCCGCCGCTGGCGTACCAGCTGGTGCACCCGGATCTGGTACAGCGCCGGCTAGACAGCATCCGAACTCATACGGTCGCCAATGCTGGTGGCGACGGTGGTGACGGTGGCCGGCGGTCCGGCAGCCCGAGCCGCGAACGCGGCGGCGGTGACGTCGCCGGAAAGAGCGAGTACACCAAGACACACAACCGCTACTCGTTTGAGAACGGGTCTGAGCTTGTGGACCGTGGCCCGGAAAACTTTGACGGCATCCGGCCACCGCACCGAGAGCGGGGCCAGAGGCCGCAGCCTCGGCAGCAAGCTGGGGGCGGCGGCAACGGCAATGGCGTTGGCGGTGGCGGTCGGGCCCCTGGTGCTGGCGGCGGCCCCGGTCCGTTTGGCGGGCGTCGTCGCAAGTGGCGGGGGCGGGACGAGCCTCGACGGGGCGGCGGTCCGCGATTGTACGACGACTACCGACCAGGGCGGGACGGGCGGGACGACCGAGACCGGCGGGATGACCGTGGCGGTCGGGATGACCGTGGTGGTCGGGATGGCCGCGGCGGTCGGGATGATCGTGGTGGTCGGGATGGCCGTGGCGGCCGGGATGACCGTGGTAGTTGGGATGACCGCGGCGGTCGGGATGACCGTGGTGGTCGAGATGACCGTGGTGTTCGGGACGGCCGTGGGGATCGGCCTGATCGTCTAGATCGGCTTGATCGTCCGGATCGCTCCGACCGAGGGGGTCGAGGAGGCCGAGGTGGCGATAGGAAAAGTACAGGTGACCGGCGTGACCGGTTCAACCACCGCGGCGGCAGAGACGAGCGGGAGGGCCGGCTGGGTGGTTACAACAACGGCAGGTGGTGAGATGTGCTCCCTGGATACGACAGGTAAGGGGCACTGAAAAGACGCATTTTCTTCTCACGGAAAAGTTCGGCGGTACAGGACGGGATAAGGGTCATTTGAAAAGGTAAAAAAAGATACGGCTTTCATTTTTGCAGGTTGCTTTACTATCGTCAAAATTTCTTTCTAGAACAATTCCCAAAAAAAACACGCTGTCTCTCTCTCTCTCTCTCTCTCTCTCTCGTAACCAAAAATCAGCCTTGCACGGCCTGGACGAGCGGCGTCGGCTCGACACCAACACGCTCCTTGCTGAGGATGTCGAGCAGCAGCTGCGAGGGCCGGTTGTCTTTGTAGACCTTGGCGCTGTCCTTGTACATCTTGACGTTGGCCATGTACTGGTCGAAGAGGAAGGCGCTGTCCATAGGGCCGCCCTTGGCCTCGGGGTGGAACTGCAAGGAGAAGATGGGACGCGTCTTGTGGATCATACCCTCGTTGCTACCGTCGTTGAGGTTGACAAAGTACTCCTTGAATTCAGACGGCAGCGTGCTCGCGTCGACGGCGTAGCCGTGGTTCTGGCTCGTAATGTGGCACTGGCCCGTCGTCAGGTCCAGCGACGGGATGTTGTGCGCGCGGTTGCCGTACTTGAGCTTGATGGTGCGCGCGCCCGCCGCCAGTGCCAGCAGCTGGTGGCCCAGGCAGATGCCCATGATCGGCACCGACGACTCCGCCATCAGCCGCCGCAGGTTGTAGATGGTCTCTTGGCAGTGCGTCGGGTCGCCCGGGCCGTTGGAGATGAAGACGCCGTCAAAGTGCTCCGCCACCTTGTGAATCGGGTAGTTGTACGGAAACACGGTCACCGCGGCGCCACGGTTCACCAGGCTGCGAAGAATGTTCTCCTTGACGCCGCAGTCCAGCAGCGCCACGTGGAACGTGGCACCTGGCGACTCCACCACAAACGGCGCCTTGGTGCTAACGCGCTTCACCAGGTTGATCTGCGCGGGGTCGACAAAGCTCTCGTCCTCGTCGGCATCGTACTCATCGCCAATGGAGATGCGGGCCAGCGAAGAGCCTTGCTCGCGCAGGTGGGTGACAATGGCGCGGGTGTCGACGCCCGAGATGGCCGGGATGCCCTCCCGAGCACACCAGTCGCCGAGGCTCTCGACGGCGGTCCAGTGACTGTACTTCTCGGAGACGTCGGCAACAACGACGCCAGCGCACTGGATATGAGGCGACTCAAAGTACTTGAGCAGGTTGTACTCATCGCGCTCGCTGGAGGGCACGCCGTAGTTGCCAATGAGCGGCTGCGTGAAGACGAGGATCTGGCCGCGGTACGACGGGTCCGTCATGGACTCGGGGTAGCCAACCAGCGACGTGGTGAAGACAGCCTCGCCGGAGATGTTGTTGTTCGCGCCAAAGGCTGTGCCGTGGAAGATGGGGCCGTCCTAGAACGAGTCAGTCAACAAAATGGCCGGCGAGAGAGATTGGCAGACGAGGGGGAGGGGACATACCCGGATCGTAAAGGTGGCGTCGACCTTGTTGGCCGGTGCAAACGAGCGTTTGGGCATGGCAGGCATCTTGCGGCCCTTACTGCCATCGACAGGGGCGACCGTGCTGTTCATGCGCATGGACATGCCGAAGGGGGCCAAGGCCGCGCGGGGTGCGGAGGCGGCAAAGCCGGCCTGGGCCGGGCGGGCGAGGCGCAGAGGCAGGCGAGACAGCATGCTTGCGGTGTGCAGTGCTTGTTGAATCGATGTGTGTGGGTGGATGCAAAAAAGGGGGAAAGGAAAAGCGAGGTCAAGATCGATTCTGGGCAATGGACTTTAATCTAACAGGGCCCTCCAGAGGTGATCTACCAGGCGAGTCAGTACGGCGAGGAGGAGAAGGAGGAGAAGGAGGAGAAAACGGGGAAGATGGAGAAGACGGAGGAGTGTATGGAAGGCGGTGTGATCACGAACCTGAGAGATAGTCCTGGGAAAAGGTCAGCGACGCGTCCACGGCAGACAGCAGAAAGGCGAGATATCACGACGTACCTGACAGGTGAAGATTGACGGGCGCCCGTTCATAAGGGCAGATTGTCGACGGGACGTCTCAGAAGGAGACCAGAAAGGAGGAGGAATGGGGTGGGAGCATAGGATCTAGAGGCGATTGAAACAGTAGCGAAAGATTTTATGCTGTGGTGGTGGAGAGAAGAAAGGGAAAAAAACGCCAAAGCCGGCGAGTGGGCAGAAAAAATTCTTTATGATGCGAATGACTCGTTCCTATCCGCTATCAGTGACCCAATTCTAGTCGCTAATTGGCCTGCTCACTGCCTGCAAACTTTTCCAAAGGCGCCAAAGCCTGTCCATGGCCGATTCCTGGTGATGTGGTGGATAGAGGGGCATTTTTCGCAAACTCGCTAATACGGGGGGGTAAAATGCAGAGTCGGCACCGAGATCGGATCGTAGGCACGTGATGCATGAAAAGATGATGACGACAAGGACTTGACTTTGACAACCCTGTAGTCTGCCAACCTGTTCTGCAACCAGTTTTGTTCTATCTTTGTATATCCGACTTTTGTATTTACAAACGAAATGCACAAGAGAGTCCCGCAGCTTTTAGAGCGCGCCGAGCTCCTTAAGCTTCGAGACGAGGCCATCGACGTCCTCGACCTTGCCGCCACCCTTGCGTGGTGGGGGTTCTGAGGGACTGTCAGTATACATACATGGCACAAGGATGAGTGAGAGGGGAAAAGGGGTGGGGAAGGATATGAGGGGAATACGTACCCGTCACCTTGACCACGTTGACGCGCTTCTTGGCCGCCTCGGCCTCCAGCCCGTAGTCGGCCAGCGTCTTCTTGGCCAATGGCTTCTTCTTGGCCTTCATGATGTTGGGCAGCGTGGCGTAGCGCGGCTCGTTGAGCCGCAGGTCCGTCGTGATGACCAGCGGCAGCTTAGCCTTGATCGTTTCCACGCCGCCGTCCACCTCGCGCACCACCTGCACGGCGTCGCCGTCCGCGGCAAACGACACCTCCGACGCCTGCGTCGCCTGCGGCCAGCCCAGTAGGCCCGCCAGCATCTGGCCCGTCTGGTGCGCGTCGTCGTCGATGCTCTGCTTGCCCAGGATCACCAGGTTGCTGCGCTCCTCGCCCACAACCTTCTGCAGCAGCTTGGCCACCGTCAGCGGCTCCAGCTCCGCCGCGTTCTCGTCCGTCGATCCCTTGGGCGCCGTGTCAATGTGGATCGCCCGGTCCGCACCCATGGCCAGCGCCGTCCGCAACACGTCTTGTGCCTTGGCTGCACCCGCCGACACCACGCAGATGTCCTCCACGCCGCCCGGTGCCCTCTTCTTCTCGCGGATGCGCACCGACTCCTCGATCGACAGCTCGTCGAACGGGTTCAAGCTGTGCTTGACACCGGCGCGCTCGACGCCCGTCTGCGCCTTGTTGACGCGGGGTTTGACCTGGCAGAATCGCATGTCAGCTTTGGAAGAGCAGAGGATTGGTCTGGTTTCGCTCTATTCTTTCTCCTGGTCTTCCCACCTACCGCATAGTCAATCACCCGCTTCACGGGTACAAGAATCCGGAGCGCAGACATGTTTGCTGTTCAATTGCACAAAGCTTTCAAACCAAACGTGTCGTCCTGGGATGCAGTCGGGTTGGGTCAGAGGTGGTGAGAAACAATCAACGTCTGCTCCTGACCTTTCCGTACCAGTTCGCACCCCACTCAATCCGCGGCTAGGGCCGGCTACATTTACCTCGGCCGACAGCGGAGGTCACATGACCTGTTCCGAGCATTATTACGCTGTATTTCGACGACACTGGAGAAGCGCATGCAGCTCCTCTGCCAAAGGTCAAGAGCGTCTGGACTGTTCCTCTGTTTTGCTACACTACATGAAGCTATATCGTGCTAGCCATACCCAAACGTGTACAAACAAAGACGGCCAGATAGTAGGGCAAAAAAGAGTGCAAACAACAAGGACAGCAAAACCGGGACAACGTAAAACGAGTAGAACCCTCTCCCTTCCTTCTTATCACCAATCCTCCCATTCATCCTTCTTGCCGGCACCGGAGTCTGCTCCCGCACCGCCGCCGCTGGTGCTGTTGCTCTTGCTCATGGCCGCCGTGCCAATGGTCGTCTTGCGCGGCGCCGTACCCACAGCCGCGCCCGCCCCTGGCCCGTCCGCAATTGCCGAGAAGTCGTCCCAAAATGCTCGCCGGCTCTCGTCCATGGTCGACACCTGGCGGTAAGCGGCACCGCCTCCCGACGACGACGGCACATTCGTGCCCTCCACAAATCGGCTGAGACTGTGTTGCGCCGAGCGTGCGCCAAGCTGTGCCGACCGGGCCACGGTACCGCTGACGACGCGCGCCTGTGCAGCCAGTTCCGACTCGGCCAGCTGCTTAGCCGTCGGCTGGATGAAGTCGCTGTTGACCGTCTTGGCCGTCTTGGTCACGGTGCTGGCAAACCATCCGAAGCCCTTGGACAGCGCCGCTACCGGGTCGCGCTGCAGGTCATCCAGGCCGGGGAGGGCGCCGCTGCCGCTGCCGCTACCGCTACTGCCGAAACCGCTGGCACTCGGTGCCGGCGAGCTCCCAAAGCCCGTGTACTTCCCACCCTGGCTCGGCGGCAAGCCCTCAGGCCGCGCAGCGTTCTCGGCACCCAGCCGGGCAAAGTACTTCTCGTCCACCTTGATCTTGCCGCCGGCACCCCCCGCTGCGGCACCCAGCGCCGCCGTCGCTCCGCCTGCGCCGAGATTGGGGCTGGCCGTCCGGCTGCCGCCCAGCGGTGTCGATCGTGCGGATGCACCTGCACCTGCGCCTGCACCTCCTGCCGTTGCCGCCGCCGCTGTTGCCGAGGGTCTTGCCGCCGGCTTCTTCTCTCCCGGAACGTACGCGCGGCCGTCGACCTTGGCGCTCAGGCGCTCCTTGTACTCCTCGCCGGCCTCGCCGCTGTACCGCTCGGCGATGGTGGCGTCGTCCCAGGACAGGCCGCGCAGCTTGGTGTCGGCGTGCTTCTCAAAGAAGTCGCGCCACGTCGAGTTGCCGCCGAGGCGCATTCGCTCAATCTCGGTGGCCTTGAACGCATCCATGGAAATGGAGCGCACAAACGAGATGTGCACGCCGAGGCCGCGGTGCACGCCGGCGCAGACCAGGCAGATGAAGATGCCAAACTTGGGCGACGCCCACTGCGGCGAGGGCGCGCCGCAGTCGCAGCAGACGTTGTTGTTTGACTCTTTCTGGATCACTTGCAACTGCAGAGCAATTGTTCCGTTAGCCGCAGGGTAGAGTGAGGGAGAGGGGGAGAGAATGGACACAACGCACCTTGGACCGCGTCTCCGGATCCACCTCCCACATTGCCTTGGAAGCCATGGCCACGGATGTGCGCAGGCCTCCCGACACGCACGTTTAGTGTATGCAAGCCGTACCGCAGCGAAGGAGGTGAGGTCGTGTCTTGCCTGCCAACGCTTCGAGTGGAGGAGGGGGCGAAGGAGCCGATGCTCGTTTTGATCGTCTTCACCGCTAAGCTGGCCGCCAACGCAGTTCTCTCGCTGGCCGCGTCGAGTCTGAAGCGTGTGCGATTTTCCTCTCAATCGGTTGGGCGCAGAAGTCAATTTAAGTTGTTGGCAGATCGCTTCGTGCTGCGTGTCTCCTGGGAAACACATGTCTATGCCCGGGCGCTTCAAACTAACCATGCCAAAAATAGGCATGGTTAGGCGTCAGCGCCAGGCCCAGATCGCTGGCGCCAGGTGCCTGTGAAGCACCTACACTCCGCCTTTGATAGGGCCTAGAACTTGGCGTCTTTCCATCAAATGTGTTAAGATACCTTTCTGCCAGGTGAAGGCAGGCCAGGTGTTAAACTGGTTTGTACGTGCAATACGGAGTACGAAGCCTGTAATTTGGCATTTGGCAAAAGACCTTCACTGCACAACTCAAGCATGGATTTACTTGCCTCAGTGCAGAAACATCACCGAAACTTTGGGCCATCATTTGGGACACATTCATAATAAAACGTAACGACATGGCCACGAAAATAAAATAAGAAACCCACAACTTGCATATTCTTTAAAAGCCCGGTACTCTTGCCTTCTCCTTTTTGTTTGTGTCGTCTCCCCACGAAACCCGTTACCTGAATTTGTCACGAGAAGAACCATATTTTGCATTCGATCTCTTAAGAAATACCGTGTCGAGACGGTGGCATGCAGCCGGACCGGAAAAACGCGTTTGGATGGTGAAGCCTGCGATCAGGGGAGAAACATAATTGTTCGAGCTCCTGACACCATGGTAACATTATAGTAGCGCTTTTAGCTGCTCTTGTCGGTGGTGTGCCTAAGCATCGACGTGGCCAAGCATCTAAGCAGTGGCCGCGGGGACCTCCGCCTCAGCGTGCTCGCCGTTTGCCACAGCAGCATCACCCTCCACGGCATTGGTCTCCTCGTCGGTCTTGTCGGGGCTGTCAATGGCAACCTTGACAGCGATCTCGCGGCCATCGATCTCCTTGCCATTCATCTCCGCGACGGCCTTCTGCTGCAGCTCCTCCGAAGCGAGCGTCACGAAGCCGAAGCCGCGTCCCTTGCGCGGCTCGTTGCGTGCCTGCAGCTTCTTGATCATAAAGCGGGGGATGGGGCGGAGCGCAATCTTGGCAGACGACGGCTCGTACGCAGCAAAGAGCTCCTTGAGCTATGGACAAGGAAAACACGTCAGCATCGAGCTTTGCACTAAAAAGAATGGGGACAACGTACAGCATCCTCCTTCAAGTCATACGGCAGGTTCGCAACCATGACCTTTGTCTTTGACGGGATACCGTCGGCCGGGGGGCCCCGCTCGCGACGCTCACGGAGTTCGCGAGGCTGGCGAGGCTTCTTGCCGGTCTCCTCGGTGGCGGTCGTCTTATTCGTAACATCCGTCAGAGGGTCGGCGGCAGCGGTATCGCCAGTCTCGGCCTCTCCCTCGACGGCTGCACCATCCTCCTGCAACACAGTTAGATCTATTTGCCACAAGTCGGGAGCAGAGTGCAAAGAACACGGAATGGAGGAACGTACGGATTGGTCACCACGGCCACGGCCACCGCGGCCACGGCTCGCACGGCCACGGCCACGGGTCGACTGGCGACGGCGTGTTCCATCAGCACCGTCACCGTTGGCATCCTTGTCAGCGGCGGTCTCGGGCTTCCGGGCAAGCTGAACCGAGACCTTACGCTCGAGAATCTCCTTGCCGGACAGCTCCGTAACGGCGCGCTCTGCCTCGGTCGGGGTCGAAAGGTCGACAAAGGCGTAGCCAACGGGACGTTCGGTGCGAGGGTTCTTGGGAATCGAGACAGATTCACTAGGTCAAAGAGTCCACGGTCAGCACGTTGAGCCCACGATGCAGGGCAGAGCGCGTAGAGGTCAAAAGCCTCCACACAAGGTGTAAAACGTACACAAGGTAACCCTTGAAAAAATCCGTGAGCTCCCCTTCGGTGGTAGCATATGCGAGGTTGCCAATGTACAGTCGGCGGCCCTCGGCGGCGCTGGCAAGGAAGGCGTCGTTGGCCTTTTCGTCAGGCTTGCCAGAGATGGTGGTGTTAGCCAGAGTGGCTGTCACGTCGTTAACGGCAGCATCAGTAACTTTGGTCTCAGCAGTAGTAGACATGGTGGGCGAGGCTGATGAACGATTGATAGAAAGCAATCTGAGAGCTGGAGAAGCTTGAGGGGACTGGAACGACACAGCGGGCGAGGTGGACGTGTCCTTGAAGTTGGCTGGTGATTGATATTCCTTGGTTGAACTCTGGAAACGAAGGGGAGCGGGAAGGGTAGCTTGGTGCCCTAGAATACAGAGGGAAGAAAGGGGGGGAGGCGGAAGACGAAAGCGACAAAGATGCCAGTAGCTTTGGTTGTGGTTGATGATGGGAAAGGATGGGAGAAGAAAAGAGGAAGAGAAAGGAGTTCGCCCCAAAAATTAGTAGATGTATCTTATTACGGAGGCGAAAAAAACAACAGGGCAGTCGCGCGGCGCAGTTAGTGGCTGCTTCCCGTACTGTCAGTGGCTAATAGCACATCAACTTCCCCTTACAGCTCTATGCTAGATCGCCCCTCCCCTTTTCACCCTTTTCACTGGTGTTTTTTTTTACTTTTTTTCACATATTAATTTAATCCCATCCCCGAAAATTGTGTCAAATTTGAAGAGAAAGGGGTAGGGTGGAAGGTACCGCCCCTAGTAAACTGTATGTGATTGTACATTCGACCCGTCCTGTGGAGTCGACTTTTTATGAGCTTCATCGAGGCCATTTTCATGTGAAATCTACTTCTTCCGTCTCCGCATCTGCTGTTGTGTTTGTTGATCTCCGGGGGGATAGACACGGCCAATGATCTACTGTTCCATAGTATGCGCAGGTTTCTCGTCTGCCAGAACAAGCCATTCTCTGCTTGCCATTGCGCGCAGCTCGCTAACATCTACCTGTCCTTCCTCAACGACTAAGCCAAAATCACAGAACTATGCTTACTCCGTCCTCATGTTGGTAGGTACTCAATTGTTCTCGAGCGCAGTTTCCACCAGTGACTCCTTCCGTCGCAGCCTTGATAGACGACGCCATCGTACTCGCAGAACGGCAGCGCGTCCGCTTCGTCCACCAACAGTGCACCGTCGGTATGGTTCTACTAGGAGAGACAGGACAAGAGTTCAGTCGTCTCCGTCGTCATCATCCTTCTCGTATTTCCCTGGATGCTTCAGCTGCCACGCGCAGTCTTTTACACAAGGTCACGACCGATGCCCGCAAATGCTCCTTTGCGCAACCTCTCTCGCAGCGTACGGCGTCGCATCTGGGGGACTGATGGCGAAACGGCAAGTATGTTGTAGGCTTGTAGTGGTGTTTGGGAAAAGGGGGAAGGCGACACGCAGGCACTCTTCTCGAGCATGAGGAATTACCAGATTAGGAAGACAGCTTTTGAAGCAAAATGCCGAGATCGGCCCATTTGACAATGTACCCCACCATAGAAAATCGCCCTGTTTGGTACCTACCTGCATGGCGTAGTATGACAGCCTCATAACGACCTCGAAATTTTCATCACGAAGCACCGATTCCCTAACTTCCAACGTTGCTACTTAAGACTACTCGCGCAAAAGAAACGCACTGCAGGCTCTCTGCGTCCGGCTTCTGGCAATGGCGCTACCGGGGAGGCGCGTCCTCGTGCTCTACGGCTCGGAGACGGGCACTGCCCAGGAGAAGGCCGAGGAGATCGACCGAATGTGCCAGCGCCTGCGATTCCACACTGATCTGGAAGCGATGGACGACGCCAAGCTGGTATGTGCAGACGGCCGTTGGTGTCGTGGACGAGGAGTGCTGACAGCCTGGACGCCAGAACGATCTTTTTCAAGACTATGATCTGGTCTGCTTCGTCATTGCCACGACCGGCCAGGGCCACTTTCCAAACAACGCACGCAGATTCTGGAAAAGCCTGCGACGAGCCAAGCTGCAGCCGGGCTGCCTGGCGTCTGTTGCGTTCACTACATTTGGTCTCGGCGACAGCTCCTACCACAAGTAAGACGATATGGCATCCCCCCCCGGCCATGTCTTGTCCTGGCGGCTCTTTGTCTGACACATTGCCAGGTACAACTGGGCGTCGCGGCTGCTGCGCAGTCGTCTGCTCCAGCTCGGTGCAAAGGAAGAGTTTGCGACAGGCGAGGCGGATGAGCGGCACGATGACGGGTATGTTGACCTGCCTTTCGCTACGGAAGGCACATGGCTGACGCAACCCATACAGCATCGACAGCATCTACCAGCCTTGGCTGAAGGACCTGGAGGAGTATCTGGTCACTACCTACCCCCTCCCGGCATCCGTACGTCCCATCCCTGACGAAGAGCCCTTGCCGCCGAGATACACGTTGAGTCGGCCCCGGCTAGGGGACAAGACCGAGGCCGTTGCAGATTTGGATGCGGATACAGATGCGGCGCGTTCCAGGGACACGCCCGTGTCCTTTCCGCCTGCCCTATTGCTTCCGCATCCAGACAGCGTCTGTGCTGTTGTTGCCAGCAACAACAGAGTCACGCCGCCAGATCACTGGCAAGACGTGCGCCTCATCCAGCTCGACGTGGCCCTTCCCGTGGTGAAAGACGCCAGCCATGGACAGCGACTACTGCCGGGCGACCGCCTTGTTGTATACCCCAAGAACTACCCCGAGGACGTGCAGATGCTCGTTGATCTCATGGACTGGGGCAGCATTGCCGACCAGGAGGTTGCGCTCGGGGCAAAGCGGCCCAACGGGCTGTATGCGCAACCGGCGAGCACCTTGCGCGACCTGTTGACGCATAACATGGACATCAGGGCGGTGCCCTCACGCTCCTTTCTCCACAAGCTCGCGTTCTACACGTCACATGATGAACAGAAGGAAAAGCTTTTTGAACTGGCTCGGCCCGATGCGTCGCAGGACTTTTACGACTTCACCTCGCGGCCACGGCGCACGATCTTGGAGGTCCTAGCTGAGTTTTCCTCGGCAAAGATTCCGTACGAAGCCGTGCCGGACATGTTTCCGGTGATTCGCGGGCGTGAATACAGCATTGCCAATGGTGGAGAGCACTGGAAAACGTCTGCAAACGAGGGGAGCAAGGCGACGACCACCACTTTCCAGTGTGACATTCTCGCGGCGCTGGTCGAGTACAGAACCATCATCCGCAAGCCACGGGAGGGGCTCTGCTCGCGCTACTTAAAGAATCTGCCCGTCGGGACGCGCGTGCATGTCGCCATCAAGAGAGAGACGCCGCCGCCAAACGGCGCGGCGGCGGCTGAGCGACCGCTGCTGGCGATTGCCACCGGAACAGGTGTGGCGCCTGTGCGCAGTCTGATCCACGACCGAAGCCAGTTTGGGTCCAGGGCCGAGACCGTGCTCTTTTTCGGCTGCCGCAACAAGCACGCCGATTTCCACTTCCACGAGGAGTGGGCGAGCATACCGAACCTGACGGTACTGCCTGCGTTTTCGCGGGACCCGAGAGCTACGACAGCTGACGGCGTCGACACAAAGGCAGACAGCTCCTCTTCTGCGACCGCCACGACAACGTACACGTACGACACGGGCAAGAACTACGTGCAGCACCTCATCCGACGCGACGCAGCAAGAGTGTGCGCGCTGCTCCGGCAAAACGCCATCATCTGCCTTTGTGGCAACAGCGGCCGGATGCCAGGCTCAGTCCGCGAAGCACTGCGTGACGCTGCCGTCGCCGGCGGGTTTTGCCAGGACACAGACACGGCCGAGAAACTCCTGTTTGACGAGCGGGATCCGTCGCGCATAGTCTACTGGGAGGAGACGTGGTAGACCCATTTGTATTGGTACAGTCTCGAAGGGCCATGCGTGCAGCTGTGCATGCAGCTGATATACAAGTGCTTTCCAAACCAGCCACCGTCGAGGGACATTCCCGAAGCATTTCCAGCGTCATATCGTGATAAACCCAGCTCTCTGGTCCTCGTCATCTATGAACAGCAGCGCCGAGGTCTGGGGGAAACAAGAAAGAAAGAAACAGCCAAAGACCACCAAAAACACCAAAAACGCCTGTCGCTATGCTCAAAAGCCTTTCATCTTTTCCACTCTTTTCTTTCAAAACAGATGCACAGGCAGTGCTGTTGCCGCCAATGCTATGAGAAGCAGTGCTAGTGCCGAGGAAGCCGTCACCGATGCCGCCATGGGTGCCGGCGCCGCACTCTTGGACAATGGCGCTGTGTTGTAGTGGCTGTTGGCGTTGTCCGTCGTGTCTGTGCGTGAGGAGTCACCGCCGCTGGTTGCGTTGCTTCCGCCCCTTCCGTTGGTCGGTTTTGGTTTCGGCGTCACCATGACGGATGGTACAAACGGGTATGGGAACGTTATGCTGCCGCCGACGGTGACGCCGCCGGGGCCGATAATGACGGTCTCGCCGCCGACGACGGTAGTCACGGGCAGCAGCACGGCGTTCGAGGAGGAGGAGGATGCCGCGGCCGCCGGCCCCAGCGTGTAGCTATGGCCGCTGAGGACGACAACGGAGCGACCCAGCTCGGTCCACGTGGCACCGCCGACCAGCTCGTAGTGGGTGGCGGCATTGTCGCCGGCGGCCGGCGCCGTGAGTATGGTGCCGTGGACGAAGGCGAGCGACGCCGCCGGCAGCACGGTGATGACGACATCCTCGGCCACGGTCACGAAGACGGTCGAGGGACGTGCCTGCTGCTGGCCATCACGGTCGTCGCCTCCATACGACACGGTCTGGTCGTTGACCGCGAGATGGGCGTTGTCGATGGTGACGATGGTGCCGCCGACCACGACAGTCTCGCCGCCGTTGCTGCCACCACCGCCAACTACATCGGGCACCGTCGTGGGTGAAACGTGCATCGTCTGCCCGCCGGCCACGACGCCGTTCGGGCCCAGGTAGACGGTGGCCTGGCCGTCGTGCACGAGGGCCGTGCTGGGCTGCGGCGGCAGGCTAAAGGTGGTGCCATCGATGAACACGCTGGCGCCGCTGACGGTGATGCTCAGGCCGCCCAGAACTGCCGTGGTTGGCGTTGCTGCCATGACGCCGACGAAACCGCCGCCGCCGTCTCCACCGCCACCGCCGCCGCCGCCGCCACCGCCTCCTCGACTGCCACCTCCGCTGCCGTCACCGCCTGCCATCCAGGACGGCCGGTCAATGGTGGTGCCCATGCCGACAATCTGGCTGGGCAGGATGGTAAAGACGTTTGTTCCCACGGTGGCAACGAACGGCTGCTGCAGTTGTTGCTGCTGTTGCTGCGGGTGGTTCTGGTTCTGATTTATGGGTGCTGGCGGGTTGGAAAAGGTGTGGCCGTCGATGACGACAGCCGACGGCTCAAAGACAATGGCGACGGGTGCGGGCGCGTCTGTGACGACGGCGGCACCGTTTCCGATGGGCCCACCGTTGGACCCGGTTGGAGTCGGCTGGATGGGGTAGTACGGCGTGGCAATGGGCGTGGGTGAGGCCTGGGCGGTGACGTGCTCAATGTACGACGAGGCCGCGTCCCCAGCGCCAGCGCCAGTGCCAGCGCCAGTGCCAGTGCCGTCCGCAGTCCTTGCCCCACCACCCCCACCAACACCGTCACCGCCGTAGTCGGGCGTCGTCTGCGGCGGCAGCACGACGGTGGGCCCCTTGGCGGTGACGAGCACGGTGGTGTCCCGGAGGCCAAAGGTGCGCTCGACGCTAAAGGCAGGCGCGTTGGTGACGAGCTGTGCATAGCACGTGGTCTTGGCCGGCACGATGCCCACGCCCCAGCAGTGCACAATGGACGCCGTCAGGTGGTTGGCGGTGCGGATGCACACGTTGAGCGTGCCGTTGATAAAGGTGGAGCCCAGCGGCAGGCGCGTGAGCGGGCCGGTCTGCGTGGGTGCCGCCGTGATGTCGGGCGGCGGCGTGATGAGGCTCTCGGGCGGCAGCGACACGGGCCCGGGCGTGAACAGCGCCGGGTCGCCCGTGTAGGTCACGGTGGAGGTGAAGATGGTCGAGTAGACCGTGCGCCGCGTCGGCTGGCTGACGGTGTCGCAGGTCAGGATGTCGGGCGACACCGACGTGACCCAGCTGGCGTTGATGGTATAGAACGTCTGCCAGCTGTTGATCGGCGTCCCCGCGTCCGTGCCCGGGCCCACCATGGTCGTCAGGATCGTCCAGATGGAGCTGAACTCCATCGGCGTCAGCAGTGCGCTTTCAGCGCTGCTGTTGGTCCACGGCGGTGTGTTGGTGCTGTTTGCCCACGGTGGCGGCAGAGCAACCGTCGTTTCGGGGACGGTGCCCGTCTCTGTCGCCGGCGACAGCGGCGAGGGTGGTGACGAGGGTGGTGACGGGGGCGGCGAGGGTGGCGACAGCTGTGAGGGCGGCGCCGTTTGTTGCGCGGCGCTTTTGCGGCCGGTGGTGTCCAGTCCTTCGTGGCGCCCGCCTCCAGTGTCGTCGCTGGTTTGGTCTGGACGAGGCGTGCTGCTCGCTGTCGGCAGCATGTCTGATGGCGTCGCGCCGGCAGCCGCGGTGGCACTGGCGTCCGTGGCTGGTAGAGGCGTGGCCTCGTCTGTGGCGTCGGAGGTGTACGGAGGCAGGTACTCGGACGTGTACGGCGACGCGTCGTCGTCAGACAGCGTGTAGTTGTAGTCCGAGTACGTGAAGCTCCACGGCTTCTTGGTTTTGGTGGGAGCTCGCCCGCCGCCGCCCATCTGCCCCCCATAGCCACCCCCTCCCTCAGCCTCACCCTCGCCTTCAGCCTCGCCCTCGCCTTCGCCTTCAACGATGGATTCCGGTGGTGCCACCTGGCCCTTGTCCATGGGGATGGTGACATAGCCGTCGTCGGATGGATCCAGCGGTGAGAAGATGTCGGTGTCATCGCCGTCCTCCACTTCCGGCGTGGACATGGCCATGGCGGCGGCCGACGTCAGAGAGCCGGCCATGTGCTGTGGCCGGACACGCGTGGTCACCATTGCCGAGACGCTGCCATTCTGGCGGTGGCCAGCGCTGGCGCGGTTGCCGGCGAGCGGCCCGTACGATCCCAGCAGCTGCGGGCCGGGCAGGACTGCCGGCTCGGCGACATCCTGGGCGGCGACGTCCTGGGCGACGTCCTGGGCGCTGACGACGAGGCATCGAGACAGGGCTGCCAGGAGCAGCAGGGAACGCTTGGGTGGACCCATGACAGCTTCGCTGGGTTTCCCTGCGGACGTCTGCGGACGTCTGTGCCGAAGCGGTCCCTCTGTTGGGCCTTTGGGCTGCGAGTTGTCCTCCTCTGGAGGCAGAATTGATAGTGTGGTGCCAAAGCAGGTTGATGTTCTGTCTGTGGCCGGCCGGTGGTGAGGTCGACAGATGGATGCTCAGGCCATCTGGACTGTGGTGACGAGAAAGACGGATGAGATGAAAGCAGAAGCAACAAAAGACGGGGGGGTAAGAGGACGAGGCAAGCATCTACCGGTGGACTGCAGACAGCAAGCGAGCGCCATGCAAAGCCAGGAAGGGGCGGAAATGAGAGAAAATGGCCAAGGACAGACCACGACGGGAGAAGAGCCGAGTGGGTATGGAGGAGAGGGAGAAGGCGAGAAAGAGAGAGGAAGGAAACTCGGCTTAGTAAAAGCCTGTAAAGGGGGCCGAAGGGGGATAAAGCTCTATGGAGAATAGTGACTTTATCCAAGTGAGGCACGAGTAGGCGAGAGAAAAAAACAGACGGAAGATGGAGATGGACAGGGAAGATGGGAGTTGGGAGAAATGCAGTAATTAATAGTGTGGAGTGTTATGGGGGTGAAGGCTGGGTTGGGGAGTAGAGAAGATAGTAAAGATGTTTGTGAAGAGGCGTGATGGAAAGACGGCGTTGGAAAGACATGACGTGGGAGAACGTGACGCTGGAAAGACGTGGACGTTGGTTTACAGGAAGAAGGAATGACGAGTCGTTGGAAAGGACAGGATAGGAAGAGAAAAAAGAGACGAAAGAGAGCTACGGTAAGGCGGTGTTTTAGATGCATGTACATGTCCCGAATATCCGGGGAACCGGTCGATAAGAGGGTGAGAGAATAAAAGGAGAGGTGATATTATCCGGGGGATAGGCAGAGGGATTAATGGGAAGGAGAAGTGAAGGTGAGAAGGACGAGGAGGAAGAAGTGGGAATGGAGGACGAAAAGGAGGAGAAAAGGACGAGGACGAAATCAAAGAAAGAAGAGTTTCAGATTCGAACTCGACGGGAATGAAGATAAACAAAATAGGAGGCATAGGAGAAATGAACCGAGATCAAAGACCAGTCAACTAAATCAAAGGGAAGGGAAAGCTCACCAAGAACAACAAAACGAGAAAAAGAGAGCCACGTCTAGACAATACCTCCACACCTTCACATGATGTCAGCCGTGTCTTCTACCACAACACACCTTCTTCCTTCTCGACCTTGCCCATCGACCTTCCTAGTTTGACTCCGTCACGATGAAGTAGTGTCCTTTTTTGAAACGGACTCGTCTTGCCTCTTTGGCGAGACCACCTCTACGCCGGACTTGGAGGCGAGGCTCATCTAGTCGGGACGCGTCAAGAGGCGGCGCATGCGGCAATGTTCCCGAGGTCGCTTGTATTTACTTCTTTCTCTCTTTGATTTTCTTTCTATTTTTATTTTATTTGGATTTCTGTCTCTCCTTTCCTTCTTCTCTCTCTTCTTTTTTGCTTCCCCCTTTCCCTCTTCTCTTCTCTTCTCTTTCTTCTTCTCTTTCATCTTCTCCATCTCTCCATCTTCTCTCCATCTTCTCTTCCTCCTTCTCTTCCTCTTCCATCTCTCTCCTCCTCTCCTACCCTCTCATTATCCACCCACCCGGCACTTCCCCTCCGCCTTCCTGGCGTCGGTCTCGACTTTATCCAGATTGCTCCCATAGTAGCCACCCACCTATACACGTCCCTTCCCATTTCGGCCATCCCAGACTGCGGACACTTTTGTCCTTGGCGTTGTTTTGTGCGTCCCCGTTTCGCCTCCGTTACCACCACGTTTGCTCTTTCCTCCACCTCCAATCTACGCCTGCATGGACTTGTCCACGCTCCCGCCTGGCGAGCGGCCGACTGCTCTAGCGAGCACGTTGGGGGCCGAAGGAGAGTGAGCGAGAAGTGGTCCCAGAGACTAGGCCCGCTCCTCTCTCCAGGTTGTCTATCGCTTGTTTCTAGTCACAGTCTTCACTGTCTTCACTGTCTTCACTGTCCTCACAGTCCTCACACTCGCGCAGCTCGTAGTCGATCGACCTCCTCGTCAACCGACCTCGTCCGACCAACCCTCTCTTTCTCGCGTCATGTCTGCCTCACCTCGCCAGTCATCATGACCACGGCTGCGTTCTGTCCTCGGGCCGGCTCACGGCCGTTGTCCTTGTCTGCGTCTTCTTCCTCGTCACTCACCCTCCTCCTCCTCCTCCTTCAGCTCCAGGCTCTTGTCTCTCCGTCTGCCTTCTTTGCTACCGCATCCCGTCCAGCCGCTGCCGTCGGAGTCAAGCCGAGTGGGCGATGGACTGGCATCGATGGCTTCTGGTCAACATTTGACGTCGCGGTCGGCAGCGGGACTGGCTCTCAGCGAACCCAGACCGTCTCACTGCTCGTCAACACCATGCTGTCTGAGATCTGGCTCGTCGAGACCACCGGCTGCACGCCGTCGCCGCTATGCGCCGAGGCCCGCGGCGGCCTCTTCAACGTGTCCGATGGTCTGACGAAGCCGCTGGGTGCCTGGTCCACAATGTTGGAAGAGCAGGGACTGAACGTGACCAACGGCGACTACGGCCTGGCCAGCGTCGCCCTAGACACCTTATCCGCGGCGTCGTCGACCTCCCCTTTGCCCCCTCTGGTCGTCCACAACGCCCTCGTGGCCGGCATCAACGACACCAACTTCTACCTCGGCTACCTGGGCCTCGGCGCCTTCAACAGCAGCTTCGGCACGGAGAAGCAGCCGTCCCAGATGCGACCACTCATCGCACAACTGACCGAGGACGACCCACCGACGATCCCCAGCCACAGCTACGCCTACACGGCCGGCGCCGCCTACGTGAACAGCGGCACACCGGCATCGCTGACACTGGGCGGCTACGACCGCAACCGCCTGCCAGCCGAGTTCAGCAACTGGACGCCGGCCGCGGCCTTCCGTCTGGGCAAGACCATGCGCGAGCCTGTCGCGCATCTGCGGTGGATCGTGGCTGGCACGGTGGGCAGCAGCGCCATAAACAACAACACCAACCTCACTGGCAGCGACGTCCTCCTCAACACCGCCAGATCTGCCGACGCCCCGCTGGCCGTGATCGACACCACCACGCCGTTCCTGTGGCTGCCTCAGGCCACATGCGACCGCTTCGTGGCCCGTTTCGGCCTCGTCTGGAATGCCACCATCGGCTTGCACCAGTTTGCCTCGCGCCAGCAGCATGTCGACGCCGCGGCCGGGCGAGGCCCCAGCCTGACCTTTATGTTCTCCGGCGTCGACGAGGACGCCGCTGGTTCCGGTGGAATTGTCAACATCACCATCACCTCGGCCGCCTTGGCCCACAACGCCAAGTATCCCTTTGTTCCCGGCATGCAGTACGGCGACAGTCCCATTCCCTACGTTGCGCTCAAGTGTCTGCCCACGGTGCCGTCGTCGCCTGCTCCCCGTATAGTCATCGGCCGCGCCTTCATGCAGGAAGCCTACATGATTGTCGACTACGACGCCGGCCGCTTTGGCCTGTTCCCGGTCGTCTTTCCCGCCAACACCTCCGACGTCCACCTGGTTGACATTTCGCGCGCCCCCAACAGTCCGCTTCCGATGCCTGGTGGGAGAGGCAGCAGCAGCAGCAGCAGCAGCAACACCCCCTCCGGACTGTCCACGGCCACACTCGCCGGCATCGTCGTCGCTGTCTTGGTCGCCGCAACGCTGGCCGTCCTCGCCGTGTGGCTATACCTCCGCCACCGCCGCCATGCGGCCGGTGGTGACGGCCGCAACCGCCGCGGAGCCGGCAAGGACGGCTCGAACTCGTCGTCGACGACCGATGCGGCCTTTGTCGTTGGGCCCAAGAGCCCATCGTCGGCTTTCTCGTCTGCCGACTCCGCCATCGAGGTGGCCGGCAGCACCAAGCAGCCTGTCGAGGTCGGTGCCGATGCCCAGCACGCGCGCTACGAGCTGCCCGTACCGCTGCCGCCGGTCGAGCTGGATGCGGCGGCGGGGCATGTTGTTCGCGGAGACAGTCGAGGGGACAGTCGCGAGGAGAGCAAGCGTGACGATGCGTTCCTAGGTGTCGTGGATACCGACGGCATCGACGACGTCGCTGTCGACAACTACGACGACGCCACGGCCGTGCTGGCGACCGACGGCATGACCCAGCAGCCGCTGACGGCCTACGAACTGGCGCGCCGGCGCATGCAGAGGCAGCTGCGCGGGCCGGCACCCGCATACTCGCCGCCGGCGTCCTCGCTGTTACCCGCCGCGTCCACTCCCACCGTCGCCAGCGGAACCGTGAGTGGCACTGCTCCCAGCAGCGGCAGCTCGCTCAGCATGTTGCCGTCGCCCATGACGCCCAGCAGTGCCGACTGGCCAGGCAGCCACGCAGGCAGCCGTGCAGGCAGCCATGCAGATAGTGCTGGAAGCCACGGTAGCCACGGCACCAGCAGCCACACTGGCCACTCGCACGACCACACGTCGTTTAACTTGCCGTCGCCCATGACCGTGGCGGGCCCGCTGCCGCCGCTCTTCTTCCCCGACCGGAGCGCTGGAAATGGAAACGCGAACATTGGCTATACCGACGCGTCGCCGCTGTCGCCGTTGTCGCCGACATCTGCGTCGCCAACGTCCTTGTCGCCGACGACGCCGACGACGCCAGCGACGCCGGCGACATCCTCTTCTGTCTCTCAGCCGCGGCCGCCGCAGCGCTCCACCATCGACCCGCTGCGCGTCATCTGCCTAGGCCCGCTGCCGGAGGACGTGGCCGTGCCGGTGGCTTTTCCGGCGGCTGTATCGGTAGCTGCGCCAGAAGCTGCACGAGCTGCACAAGCCGCACCAGAAGCTGCACCGGCAGCCTTGCGGCAAAATGGGCAGACAACAGAAGAACCCGACGACAGCACGCTCGGCACCAACTACACGATTGAAGAGGCGGCGCGGCTGGCCTGGGACGGCACGGCCGCCGCTTCGTCATCGCCGTCGTCAGCATCAGTATCCTCACCACCAACAGGACGCATCGGTGCCGGCGTCGACCTGGTGCACGTCCCGCAGCTGGCGTCGCGGCGCTACAGTTGGGAGGGACAGGCGGCGGAGGGAGACGAAGCGTAGGTGACAGGGTCGAGCAATGGCAGGTCTCTTTCTGGTTGGGTCCGGCGTTTCTGTCATGGTGTTGTCTTGTTCTTCATTCTTTCTTCTTCAGTCAGCATAATCCAAGCGTCAAAACAAAAAAGCTTTCGGACTCGTCGTAGACATAAGATGCGCAGAGCAAACACTTGTATTATAATTGTTAGACGGCCCTCGACAGGGGACACCTGGCCGTGGAGAAGGAAGACAACCACAGACTGGATCGCCAGGCCGCCGACGAAAGAAAGAATCGCAGCAAAAAACACGAAAAGCATGATATTCTCTCACCCCCCCACTCTCCATCACCACCCCTTGCCCTTGCCCTTGCCAGTGTACTTGATCTCCAGCGCCGGGAACTCGTCGTCCCGGAGCGCCTCGGCCAGCGCTGCCGCCAGCGCTGCGTCATTGTCGTGCTGCCGCGCCTGCTCGTCGGCGAAGGCGAATGTCGTCATCGCGACAGAACCATTGTGGCCATCGTAGCTGTCCGTCCACGGCATAGTAGCTGCCATTGCTTCCGCCTCGTCCCCGGCCTCCTGCTGCAGGCTGAGTCGCAGCGCTAGCCGCAGGTCTTCGTCCTCGTCGTGGCCCACGACGTGGTGCGCGAGCAGCAAGTTGGCCGACATTGACGCTGACGCCGACACCGTGGCCAGATGCGACGACGGGCCGGCCGCCTTGCCTTTGCCTTTGTTCGTGTCGTCGCCAGACGTCGTCCAGGCAGCCTGCCCATTCTTGGGCGTCATTGCCCCGCCATCGTCTGCCCCGTCATCGCCCATCGCCGTCGTGTTCACGCCAAGCAGACCAAAATCGACCGACGCGTCGGCCGCATCCACATCGTCCGCGCCACCGCTCTCCATCAGCGACAGCCGCATGGCGCGCTGCATCTGCAGCTCAAAGTCGCCGTCTTCAGTCACGGGCGGGTGCGCGTCCGTCATGCGCCCAGCACCGCCGTCGCCGGTGCCGTCGCCGTCGCCCAGCGTCGTCGTAGACGCTGACACCGACGCTGACGCCGACGCTGACACCGACGCTGACACCGACGCTGACGCCGACGCTGACGCCGACGACGACGTCGACGAGCCCGAAGTCGAGCGGCGCTGCTCGTCAAGAAAGAAAGCCTCTTGCGACATGATCTCGGCATACCGCACGGCCTCCTCGTCCGTCAGGCCGGCCAGCCCGACGCCAAAGCGCCGCCGCAGACGCTCGCGCTGCCGCTCGTCGTGCTCGCGCTCGCGCCGCAGCTCCGCCGTCTCGGCCGCAATAAAGTCGCCGACCTTTTCGCCCGACAGCCGCCGGTCCACCAGCTGCCCGTCAGCATTGGTGTGGCGCAGGCGCCGGCCCTTTTTGCGGCTCCCCGCCGCGCTGCTGTGGCTGCTGTGGCTGCTGCTGTTGTACGACCAGAAGCGCAGCAGCGTGCCCACGGCCAGCGCGCCGCGCAGCTCCGTCGGCTCCGGGTCCAGGAACACGGCACCCGCCGCCGCAAACATGTCGGGTGTCAGCTGCGCCCGCAGGTGCGCCAGGTGCCGCGGGATGCGCGCGCCCACTCCCGGCGCGCTGAGCGTGCGGATCGCGTCCGCCGTCGACGCCAGCGGGTCCCATGCCTGCACCAGCCCGTCGCTGCCGCCGTGCACCAGATACAGCGCCGACACCGCAACGCTCGTCACCGCCGGCGAGCTCGTGCGGATGATGCGCAATGGCCAGACGGTCGCTGCGCCGGTCCCGGTCGCCGCTCCTGCTGGCGGAGTGGCTACCGACGCGGACGCTGGCTCGCGCAGATTCCACACAACCACGTTGCCGCTCTTGGTGCCCACGGCAAGCCAGCGCGCCCGCCGACCGGGAATCTCGCTACTGCTGCTGCCGCCGCCGGCCGCATTCTCGGCCTGCAGCAGCAGCAGGGGGTCCTCGAACGGCGCCACGGTGGCATACAAGCTCAGGTCCATTGCAGAGCACGTGACCGTCTCGGCACCAGACCCGGGCTTGGGACTGCCGTTGTTGGCACTGGTGTTGCCCTTCAACGACAGCACCGTCGTCTGCCATCCGACCGTGGCCGTCATATTCAGGTTTGAGCGCGGCGTCTTGTCGCCGCCAGCAGCGCCAGAACCAGACAAGGGCGCGGGCGTATTCTGGCCGGGGCTGAAAAGGGACAGGACGGGCGTCGACGTCGATGGGTCGACAGCCGAGGATGCTGCCGACGCGACGGCGGGGGTTGCGGCCGCCGACGCAGCGGTGACCAGCCGCGTGTAGCGCACCACCCTGGCGGGCAGCGGCTTGCGCTGCGCCGTGTGCTCCTCGCCGCGGCTGATGACGACAATGTTCTCCGCTGCGCCGCTGCCAAGACTGCTGCCGCCGGCGAAATCCACCTCGAGTTTCAGCCGCATATCCCAGCTGTCGTAGACGGCGCGGAAGTGCGACGGCAGCAGCGCAAAGAACCGCTCAACCGCGCGCGCCTCCGCGGCCCGTTGATCGGGGTCGAGTCCGGCCGCGTCGGGCGAGAGCCTCGGAGACGACGAGGCAGCCGCCCGGAGCGCATCCACCGTATCGTCAAACCAGTCAGACGTGACCGTTCTACGCGACGCCTCGACCAGCTCCCAGCCGACCGAGCGACCCGCCAGCCAGGCGAGCTTCTCGCGCGCATGTCGCTGGCCCAGGGTCCCGTTGATAGCGGCAGCGGCGGCGGCGGCGGCGGTCTGAGCGGGCGTCACGGTGGGGATATCTTGGAGACAGTACACCTCGCCGAGGGCGTTCAGCGCGACGGCCCAGACGCGACGGCCGGCACGCCGCTTGTCGGTGTAGCTGTCGTCGGCCTTGACGGCCACAATGGGCACGCCAGGGCTCAGCACCCAGCGGGCGGTGACGTGCGTAAAGGGATAGCGAGAGGCCGAGTTGGCCTTGTCGAGCGAGTAGGCAGAGACGACCCCAAGAGACGACCCGACGAGGTAGCCAACCATGGACTTGGTGACGGCCGGCACAGCCGGCGACTTGGCAATCCAGACCGCGCACACGGCCTCAGCGGCCTCGGGAACGACGGGCATGTCCGGGTCGGGCACCATGAAGCGGTTGCGCGGTACGGTCTCCAGCTGTGCCATGTTGCGGTCGCCAAGGGTGCGGGTGAGCGGGTTGCCGCCGGGGAAGCCCTCGCCGACAATGACGCCGTAGAGGGGGCTCACGTCCATGACGTTGGGGCAGGCGGCCATGCCGGGGCCCAAGCCGTAGAGGGCGAGGCGACGGTCCACGTCTTCGGGCTGTGGCGCCAGATACTCGTCGTGGTAGCCCCAGCTCTCGAGCTTGCCGAGAGACGGGTTGCTGGACGTGACGACGCCGTAGGCGGATGAGCCGTGGACCAAGCGCGGCGTTTTCTTGCTGGAGCTCGCAAAGGTGGCCTGCAGCTGGTCGACACCACGCAGCAGCTGCGAGTTGTACGTGATGACGGCCGTGGCCTTCTTACCGCTGGTTGCCGACTTCTTATGGCTGGCGCCGCCGGAGCCGCGCTGGTGGCTGATGCTGTTGACGCCAATCGACGCGCCCGGTTTGCCAGACATGAGGCTGCGCAGCAGGCGCGTGCGCAGGAGGTATTCGCTGCGCCAGGAGGCGAGCGGTGTCAGGCGCGAAAAGAGACGCGCCTCGGAGCGGGCGAGATCGTCGTCGGCGGACAGAGCGGTGCCGCTGAGCGCGGCGGCCTCCTGGGCAGGAAAGAAACGCAGAAAGGCCATGCGCCAGGCATGCGGCGTCGTGATGAGGGCATAGAAGCGCTTCGAGACGAGTGCGACGGCGGCATGGTTGCCCGGTTGGAGGTACGAGAAGACATGGGTTAAGACCTCTGCTGTTGTTAGTGGGAAGGGGACAAATCGGGAGATCGCAGGGGGGACACAACCGCACCGTTTGGGAAGTCATTGAGGCTTGTCTCGCGTTCGGCTGAGCCTTTTTTCTTGTTCCGGACGACCTGGGCGGCCAGTCTGCTGTTCCGGGCGCGTTCGTATTCGGAGATGCGCTGTCCAGCAATGGCCGTGGTCATTGGGATGCCGTCCGATGGCAACAAGGTGCTTGGGGAGTGAGCGAGCGTAGTCACTGCGCCGAGTCCGCCGCTCAGTCGGCGGAGCTTCTCGTCGAGCGCCTGAATGTCAACGGGAGCGCTGGTTCCGGCGCTGATTCCGGCGCTGCCCCCAGGGCGATGGGATCCCTCGGCAGAGCTTCCATGGTCGGCGTCCGGGCGAGGACGGTGATCGAAGAGGCCATGTTGGGTGGGAGGCGAGTTGGTTAGAGGAGACTGGGTGCGAATTGAGGCGTGTTCTGAAGCTTGGGAAAGCCCGCGGTTCATAAAAAAGCTTGTTACGGGGAGGGAGGGCAGAGCAAAGAAAGGTCGTCGTCGCGAAAAGACGCGTCCGACGAGAAGGTGTTGATGAGGAAGAGAACGAAAAAAGTCTCAAGTGAGCAAGATAGGCACGGCGATCGATGAGGAGAAGGAAAGTTTGACAACCAGAAGAGATGCTGGTAGAAGTGGCTGACGATGGACGGTGTGCTCGATGGCGACGTAAACGGTGTGGCAATGGTGTTGTAGAGCTGTGGGATACGCATCCTTCGAGTCGAGCGTTTTATTCTCGTCGGGATGAGACAGAGCCGATTCAGGCACGTGATAAGTCACGTGTATGGATATGCTTCTGTTGTTGCACTGTTCCTCTCGCGGTGTTGATATGTATATATTCTTCTTGTCTTGCCGCCGAAAGGTTGAGCGGTCAGTCATTGATCTGGTCTTTGTTTCTTTGCTAACTCTCTCCATACATGCTAAGGTAGATACAAATGAAATTGGCCGTTGATGTGCGTCAAACAAGTCATACAAAGACAGTCTGTCTTCTCGTCTTCTCGTCTCTCGTCTTCTCGTCTTCTCGTCTTCTCGTCTCTCGTCTTCTCGTCTTCTCGTCTCTCGTCTTCTCGTCTTCTCGTCTTCTCGTCTTCTCGTCTCTCGTCTTCTCGTCTTCTCGTCTTCTCTCTTCTCTCTCGTCTCGTCATCGCCCTCCGTTGCGCCGCGCAATGGGAATGCGCACCATCTTGGTGGGCTCGCTCGTCGCTGTCGCGTAGCCAGGCCGCCGTTGGCTGGCCTGGCGATCATACTCCTCTGTTGCTGCTGCTGCCGCCGCCGCTGCTGCTACCGCCGCCGCCGCCGTCGTGACGCTGGACCCCCGCCGTCGCCGCGTGGGCGGCTGCTGCTGCAGAAACGTTCGGCTCGACGGACTGTCCAGCAGCGACCGCGTCGGCGCCGAGCCCAGCAGGTGAGGCGGGGCGACAACGACGGGGCTGATGGGCTGGAAAGTGGTGCTGTTGGTGGCGACGGCTCCGCTGCCGCTGGTCGCGGGGGGTGTCTGCGGAGGGACGGGCCACTGGAACATGTTGGGCGACATGAGCACGCTGCTGGAGATGCTGGCGCTGCTCATGTTGCTGACGCCACTGACGCCGCTGATGCCGCTGACGCCGCTGGCAGTGCTGGCGCTGCCAAAGCTAGACCGCCGCGGCGTCGCGTTGTATGCCATGTCCTCGTCGGCCTCCACCTCTGCAGCTTGCTTATACTTGCTCGTGCCTCGTCTGCTGCTTGTCTTTCGTCGACCGGCGCTGGCCAGGGGCGGTGGTGCGAGTGTGCGAGCACCAGCACCAGCACCAGCCGCCGTCGACAGCGACGACGTGAACAGCTGTTTTTGAAAATGGGCCGGGACGGACGGCTCACTGGCTCTCGGCACGGCCGGCGGGGACATCCTGCCGATGGCCACACGCGGTGGGAACGCCACGGCACCAGCGGCCATGGTCGGACCACCAGTCTGCGGACCTTCCCGAGAAGACACAGGCGGCTTCTCCACAGAATGGGCTGTGGTGCTGCCTATGGGTCCCGGCGACACGAACGAGTTCCAGCTGTCTATACGCCGTTTGCCAGCGCCAGCGCCAGCGCCATCGCTGCCACTGCTGCTGCCGGCGTTGGCAAAGCCAAAGACGCGGCGAACAAACCTCGAGCGCCGGAAGCGATAGAGCAGCAGGGCCAGCAGCAGGAGGGCGGCGACGGCAAGGACTACGCCAACAACGATGCCGGCTTTGGTGTGATTGTTGGTGGTGGTTGTGGTGGTGTTACTGCTGCTGCCGGTAGCAGTGCCGCCGTCGATGATGCCGGATGATGACGAAGACGAAGACGACGGAGACGAAGACGGAGAGGACGACGACGACGACGCAGGGGAAAACGGGCTACCACGACTGGTTGTGGCCGACGATGCGGTGGCTTCGGCATTGGCGTTGGAGTCGGCGTTGGAGTCGGCGTTGGCATTGCCGCTTGGTATACTGGTGCCTTTGACGAGGCTGCTGGTTGTTGGTGTCGTTGCTGAGGCCGTCGTTCCGGCGACTTGGTGGCGGCCGTTACCGTCGACGGAGGAGGGCGCTGCAGCGGCAGTGTCGGCGGCGTGAGAATCTCTGCTGCTGCCACCGCTGCCGTTGTCACCGTTGCCACCGCTGCCGCTATCGTTGCCACCGCTGCCGTTGCCACCGTTGCCACCGCTGCCGTTGTCACCGCTGCCGTTGCCACCGACACCTGTCGGAATGGTCCCGCTGCCTTGCGTTGCCGATGGTCCCGGTGTGGCTGCCGGCGCAGAGGCATCCCCGGCGGGACTGCTGGCAGCGGGCGCCGCTGTGGTCTGGGTCTGCCGTGGCGGTGTTGTGACTGTCGAAGCCGGCGTGGGAGTTTGCGTGGTGCATGTGGTGTCGGTTGATGCCTGTGCTGTAGAGAGGGAGGGGGATGGTGAAGGCAAAGACACGGACGAGGAGGTGGTCTGCCGGGACGAAGACGAAGGCTGGTTGTCGTTGCTACTGCGGCCACGGTTTTTGTTCCACCAGCCGTCGCGCCTGCTTGCGGCGCCATTATCCCCGTCGCGTCCTTGCGGTGCGTTGCTTCCGAAGCCGCTGCCAAAGCCACTGCCAAAGCCAAAGCCAAAGCCAAAGCCAAAGCCGTTGCCAGCGTTGCCGTTGCCAGCGTTGCCTCCGCCAACGATTTCCGCTCTTGGCTTCAGCTCTTCTGGAGAACCCTTGCCACAGAGGGCGTCCCAGGAACTGTGGACGGCGCCCAGCACAAGACTCCAGACGGCCTCGCCAGACTGGTCGTCGCCGTCCAAAGGCTGAATGGCGACCATGGTTGGCGAGGCAGAGGGAGATGTGAATGAAGGAAATGCGTGGTAATTAAGGCTCGGTAACAAAGGGAAAGATCAGCATGGGCAGGACCAGAGAAGACGAAGACGGGATCGGACTGGGGCCGGCGTCGTAATGAAGCGGCTGTGATGTCGAGAGAGAGAAAGAATGGGGAGAAATGAGAGAGGAAAGGGAGAGGAAAGGAGAGGAAGACGAAGACAAAGACAAAGACGAAAACGAGAAAAGAACAAACTCCTGAAGAAACGAACAGGACAAGGCAGACAGAAGAGAACAGAACAAAAGGCCGAGACCACCGGACGTCTCGACACGTCCATCCTCATGACAGGGGAGGCAATCTCCTCACAACACACACGAAAACAAAGGTAATTTGCTGTGGACGTGCAAGGCGTTTGTCTAAATCCTCCTCGACAAGCGTTCCTGACGCTTGCCCGTGCGCTTCCATATCGAGCTAGACTTTTGGACGGTGGCGGTCCGAGCGATGAGCAGAAGTCAGTGCAAGGGAAAAATGTCGTCAGCACGACTCCACGTTGAGCAGCTGTAATCTCGCGAACGCAGGGGCCGTTCTCCTTGTTCATGACAGCAGAGGCTGCAGGAGGGAGTGAGGGAGCTCCGGCAGAAAGCAGGCGGCAGAGAGCGGAGGAGAGAGGAGAGAGCGGAGAGAGGAGAGGAGAGAGCGGAGAGGAGCGGAGAAAGACGCAGAATCGCAGAGTGGAAAGAGGAAAGACAGAGACGAATTTCCCTTGAATTTGAAAGACTTCACTCCCCCACCTCCCTCCTCCACACCACCCACCATGCCTCGCGTCCGCAACCCCATCCTCCCCGGCTTCCACGCCGACCCGTCCATCGTGCGCGTCGGCCACGACTACTATCTCGCCACCTCCACGTTCGAGTGGTACCCCGGCGTGCAGATCTACCACTCGACCGACCTGGCCTCGTGGCAGCTGGTGGCCCGGCCGCTGGCGCGCGCGTCGCTGCTGGACATGCGCGGCAACCCCGACAGCTGCGGCGTGTGGGCGCCGTGCCTGACGCACGACGGCACCTCCTTTTGGCTCGTGTACTCGGACGTCAAGCGCAAGGACGGCAACTTCAAGGACGTCTTCAACTACATTGTGCACGCGCCGGCGGTGACGGGCCCGTGGTCGGAGCCCGTCTTTGCCAACGCGTCCGGCTTCGACCCGTCGCTCTTCCACGACCCCGACGACGGCCGCTCCTGGTTCGTCAACATGCTCATCGACCACCGCAAGCGCACCACCAGCGGCACCTCCTTTGCCGGCATCGCGCTGCAGGAGTTTGACGCCCGCGCCGGCCGCCTCGTCGGCCCACGCCGCAACATCTATACCGGCACCGACCTCGCCCTCGTCGAGGGCCCCCACCTCTACAAGCGCGCCGGCGTCTACTACCTGCTCACCGCCGAGGGTGGCACCGGCTACGGCCACGCCGCCACCCTAGCCCGCTCCACCACCGCCAGTATCTGGGGCCCCTACGAGACCCACCCCGACAAGCACATCCTCACCGCCAAGGACCACCCGCTGCTCGCCCTGCAGCGCGCCGGCCACGCCGACCTCGTCGACACGCCGCCGGACACGCCCGGGGGATCCCGCACGTTCCTCGTCCACCTGGCCGCCCGCCCCGTCACCCAGGCGCGCCGCTGCGTGCTCGGCCGCGAGACCGCCATCCAGGCTGCCACCTGGCGCGACGACGGCTGGTTGTACGTTGACAACGGTCCGACGCCGTCGCTGTATGTGGACGTGCCGGACGTCAAGGGCGACCGTTCCGCTTCCGGTGAGGACGTCTACTGGCTCCCACAGCACTACCCCGGCTTCGCCGCGCCCGATGCCGCTGCCAGCGCCGCCATCACCGCCGGCACCGGCCTGCACCCCGACTTCCAGTGGCTGCGCACGCCCGACCCGAGCCGGATTTTTCGCGTTGTCGTCGACGCTGCGGCTGCGGCTGCGGGCGGCAATGGCAGCCACCTCGAGCTGTACGGCCGCGAGTCCATCGGCTCGTGGTTTGAGCAGGCGCTGGTGGCGCGGCGCCAGACGCACTTTTCCTTTGACGCCGAGACGCAGCTGCTGGACTACGCGCCCGACGACGAGCGCCAGTTTGCCGGCCTCACCGTGTACTACAGCCGCTTCAACTTTTTCTACCTGACGGTGACGGCGGCCACCGACAGTTCCGGCGGCCGCGTCCTGCAGATCCTCTCCTCCGAGGCGTCGTGGCCCGGCGGCGCGCTGCAGGAGCCGCTGTCGCCGCCGGTGCCTCTGCCAACGCAGGGCCGCGTGCGGCTGGCCGTGAGCGTGCGCGGCGCCAGCCGGCTGCAGTTTTGGTATGCATTGGGGGACGAGGCCACGTTGCAGAAAGTCGGCCCTGTCTACGACGCCTCCATCGTGTCGGACGAGTGCGGCGGCCACCAGGTGCACGGCAGCTTCACCGGCTCCTTTGTCGGCGTCGCCGCTTCGGACCTCAACGGCACGGCGCTGCCGGCGCGGTTCGGCTCGTTTGTCTACCGACCGGTGCACGACCCGCTGGACCGGTACGATGTGTAAGGTAGTCAGGCAACATCACGTGATGGTGAGAGAGTCAATTCAGAGTAGAGGAGCTATTTACAGTTCCCTGCCACATCTGGCACTGCGTTCGGCCCAGTGCCGACCGCCACCAGATCCGGCTCGCCACAGCTGGCCCCTTGGGCGATGGACACTTGGAGGTTGTCCCAGTCGAAGACGACTGGTCAGTTAGCTTGAGTCTTGAGACGTTGTTCTGTTTGAGACAGCATCGGCTTACCATAGGCGGCTTTGAAGAACTCGACTGCACAAGACACGTTGGTTAGCAGGTCGCCTTCCATCCCACAGGTCCTCTGTTCGCCACATACCTCCTAGGATCGGGTAAATGTCGCCGTCGTCGCTGGCCGTGCCGGCCGGGCTGATGGCTAGGTAGCAGCTGTGCTTGCCCGTGACAATGTTGACTTGGGGGTGTACCAGGCTGGCGTACGGCACGGTGATGGTGAAGGTGTCCGACGACTTGCCCGTGGTGCCGGTAGTAGCGTTCTTGGCCGCTGCCGCCGCCGCCGGGAACTTGAAGGACAGCGCGCCGCTCGTCTCGCCGATGTTACAGTCCACAATCGGGAAGCCTTCGGGCCGCAGCCGGTCGCGCGTCAGGTTGACATCGCGCAGCACCGCCGCGAACAGGTCGCGCGGCAGGTACAACCCGGTCGTGCCGCTGTCCAGCAGGTACGTGGCGTTGTAGCGGTCCGTGTGTGCCACCACGGCGCCGCCCGCCTGGCCGCTCGGCAGCGTGTGGCGCACCTCCGTCACCGCCGTCCAGTAACGCCAGCCGTCCATCTCGGGCCCGCTGCGCGGCAGGATCGCCGTTGTCGCCAGCGCGCCGCGGAAGCGGTTGCGGTCGACGCCGCCCAGCACCAGCGACCCGCTGGCCGCGTTGCCCTTGTCGACGACGCGCCCGTAGCCGAGGCTGAACACGCGCGACGCAATCACGCCCTCGCGCTGCGCCGTCGCCACGATGCTGTAGTTGCTCACGGCCGACGCAAAGCCGCCAAAGCCGTCCGGCGCCAGCCCGAGAATCCCCTCGTCCAGCTGCAGCGTCAGGTTGGCCACGCCAAACGCCTGGTTCGGCACCTGCGACCGGTTGCCCCACGTGAACACGTCCGCATAGCCCTCGATCTGCGCCCCCGCCCCCGTCGCATACGACACCATGTCGTCCAGCGCGTGCACCTTGCGCGGCGCCGGGTTCGACGCCGCCGGGTTGTACGTCGGCAGCTTCGCGCAGTCCTTTGGCCGCAGCGCATAGTCGCAGCTCGGGTTCACCCACGTGATCCATCCGCCCGTGTCCACCAGCAGCGAGACCGGCTGCGGCGGCGTGCCGATGCCAAAGTCTGCCATGTAGAACTCCGAGTGGTCGACCAGCGCCTGTCTCGGCGGCGGCACGCCGGCCTCGGCCGCCGTCGCTGGTGTCTCCGGTGTCAGCAGCCGGCCGAGCCGCCGCGCGCGGCGCGATCCCATGATGGTGCTGTGAGGGCTGTTGGTCACGCGGCGGATGGGCAGGCTGACGACGCCGCCGCCGTTCTGTGTTGCCACGGGCACAACCGCCGGCACGGTCGCCGGCACGGCCGCCGCCAGCGGGAGACCGGCGGCCAGGAAGAAGGAAACGACAGCGGACTTCATGCTGTTGCTGTTGCTGTTGCTGTTGGCTACCAGGCAGACTGCCGACTGCAGACCACCTCAGACCGTCGGGACTGCCAGCATCTTTATGTCTCGGCTGCTCATAGCACAACTCTTTGGCTGCTGCTGTCATCGAGCTCTAGAGCATCTATTCTCAATTAGCCGCCCGCCCTTTGTCTGTTTTCTTGGTTTTTGTCTTTCTGTCTTTTGTCTGTCTTTCTGATTTTCTTTTTTCTGTCTTCTTCTCTTCACTTCTTCTGCCCGTGGTTCTGGCTTTCAACGAGTCATTGTTGTCTTTTGTACAAGTCAAGGAGTCAAAAAGTCCCTGTTTCCTTGCATCCCTTGCGACCATTCTAGAGTTCTACTCTCTTCTCTCACCCGCCCGCTTCCACTTACCCTCTCTTCCACTTACCCTTCCCCGCTTGCCGAGCCGGCAGCCAAGTCTAGATCGACTTTACCCTGGCGTTTCTTCCAAGCCTTGCCCTCTCTTCCTCACACCCAATCGTGCCATCTGGTGCCGTGCCGGTAGGCAACGCCGTCCGTCTCAAACTGCGGACCCTCGGCGTCGACAAAGTAGCCCAGCTCGCAGCTGGAGTACGAGACGCGCTTCTGCTCCACCTCGTAGAAGCCGTCGAACTGCCCCGCCAGTGCCTCCCGCAGGTTGCGCACGTCGCCGTCGGGGTGCAGCGAGTCCCACGGACGCACGCACGCCCGGCCCTTGCACGACTTGAGCACAAACAGCAGCGAGTCCAGCCGCGCCACCACCTTGGCCAGCGGCACATCCAGAAGCGTCGCGGGCGACTGCCCGCTGGCCCCGTCGCCGCCGAGCAGGTTGTGCAACTGGTAGGGGTCGGTCTGTGACAGTCAGCATCCATTCGTCTTGTCGTCTCTTGCACTGCTTTCACTCACATCCAGGTTGTACAGCTCGTGCTCGTTGTTGCACCACACCGAATAGTACAGGTTGTACGAGCGCCCGATGATCCGCACAGCCTTGTACGTGTTGTTGAGGACGAGCCGGCTGTCGTCGCTGTACCAGTAGTCGCCCTCGGACGCCGCAAAGCCCCAGAACTCAATGGTCACGTGCTCGTGCCGGCCCGAGCCGTCGTCCACGGCCGCAGCGTCGAGCTCCGCCGCCGTCAGCGGAATCGGCTCGCCGTCAAAGTCGGCCCGCCCCGGGACGCGGGCCAGCTTGAGCAGCGTCGGCGCCAAGTCGATGTGCGTGGTGACGGCTTGGGACACGCGGCCGGCGGGCACGCCGGGGCCGCGCACGAGCAGCGGGATGTTGACGTCCTCTTCGTAGCCGCACTCCTTTCCGGGCTGCAGGCGGTGCTGGCCGATGTGGAAGCCGTTGTCCGTGGTGTAGAAGACGTATGTGTTGTCGGCCAGGCCCAGGCGGTCGAGACGGGCAAACAGGCCGTCGACCAGCTCGTCAATCGACTGCAGTGCCCGCAGGCGCTGGCGGTAAAAGTGGTCGTTGAAATCAACATTCTCCGGCGTCTGGCGCCGCAGGCCACGGACCCAGCTGCCGCCGGACGGTGCCTCGGGGTTGAAGTGCGGGGTCCGCGGTACCTTCACGTCGGCAAACAGGTGGGCGTGGCGCTCGGCGGCGACGGGCGGCGTGAAGACGGCGTCCAGGATGCCATCGAGCGTCGCGTCCTTGAGCTCGACGTTGCTGTGCGGCGCGACGGGCGCAATGCCGAGGAAAAAGGGCCGGCCGTCGTCGCGCAGGGCGGCAGCCGCGTCCTCGAGGAAGCCAAAGGCCTTGCCGGCCAGCACATCCACCGTGTACTGGCCCTCGTAGCTCACCGGCGGCTCATCGTCGCGCTGGTAGCTGGCGTTGAGGTAGCTGTACGTGTAGGGGTCGAGCAAAAAGTCGTTGTGCGTCCAGCCGCGGGCCTTGGGGCTGGCGTAGTTGCTGGTCGTGTGGGCGTTGAACAGCTTGCCTGTGTAGTAGGTGTCGTAGCCGGCGACCTGCAGCCACACGGGCAGGTAGTTGTCGTTGAGGCCCTGGCTGATGAACTTGGGGTAGCCGCCGTGCGGTGGGTTGACGTCCGTCACGTTGGTGTTGTGCGCCTGCTTGCCCGTCCACAGCGACACGCGCGACGGGCAGCACACGGCGGTCGTGCAGAAATGGCGCCGGTACAGCGTGCCCTGGTCGCGGAGGTGCTTCTTGATATACGGCAGGTAGTCCAGCGAGTTGAGGTGCAGGTCCTGGTCGTCGGTGAGAATGAAGACAAAGTTGGGCCGCGGGCTGTGCTCGTGCTGTCGCACAATCTCCTCAAGCACGTCCTGGCCAGCGAAACCCAGCGGGTGCTGTTGATGGCCGGCGGCCGATGCTGTCACGGCCACCGCCGCGGCCAGAACAGAGGCGCCGATGAGCTGCATGTCAGAGAGGGTCGTCTATATGTCAAGTGGGTTCTATGGAAATGGCATTAGAGGGAGGAGGAAGACTGCGGAGGGAAGAGCGATGGAGGGAAGAAGGCAACAAAAGTCTACGAACAAGAAGAACGACCTAATATTATTACTCTTACAGCTCGTCGCTTTCGTTCCTGAGGTTGCCGTCTCTGCGCAAAATGAAGCACGACTGATGGCTCCGTTGTCGTCGGACGACAGAGTGGCGTGCTACAAAGAAGCAATCGCGAAATTCGCGGACCAGTACAGGGTATGGGAGCGAGAACGCGGATGAGACGATGAGAGGAGTTCCAATTTTTCTTTCTATTCTCCTGTTCTGTTGAAGGCCGCGGAGTTGTGACGAGAGTGACAATTACGTAACGGGATATGAACAAGGCAAGCACAGCTGTGCCGCGTAACTGTCTGCCATCTCGGACCCTAGGAACGTGGTTATGTTCTCGTAAGGGTTTTCAGAAAATGAGACGTGAAGAGACGTCGAGAAGAGCGATATCGCGGACGAAAAGGCAACAATCCACTTACACCGGCATCGACTAGTCCCAGTTGTCCCAATCGGGGACTAACCTGATGTCGCCATCTTGCGTGCCGCGGTCGTTCCCTAGCCATTGGCTATAAGCGTCTGTATGGTCGTATTGTCTTGTACGGAGTACCGTCTCGGCCGCTGGTCTTCGCCTCGCATATGTCCGGCCAGCTCCGGCCGCCTGGATCCGCCTGCAAGCCTGGTGCGCCTGGGCAGGTCCCAGCACACTGGATGTCGGGGCAGCAGTTGGGACTTGTGGGAGTCCTTGCGAGTCATCCTCGTCCATTCCGTCCCTGGCCGTCAGGCTCAACTTTTCTGTCGGGCTTGCAGCAACCGGCAAACTCTCAAAGTCAAAAGGACACTCTCGCAACAAGACGAAAGCTGCACCATCTCTCTCTCACGAAATGGCTGGCCAGAACGTCCCTCCATCCCACCGCCCTGACGAGCGGTCACCTCTGCTGGCCTCTGCGCGGTCCAGCAAGGCCGGCTCGTCAACGGCCACGCTGGCATCGACCGCCACGGTGACAAAAGCCGCGACGGTGCGGGTCACGGCAACGCCGAGCAGCAGCGACGACGCCGACGACGACGACGACGACCACAATGCCAACTGGCGCGCGCCCAGCTTTACAGAGTCCTTGTCAACCGACTCGTCGCTGCTGCGGGACATTGAGGCCGAGGCCGCAGCCGCAGCCGCAGCCGCAGCGGCGGCGACACGTCAGCCCGGTCCAAACCCGAGAGGGGCCGACCGCGGCATGGTGCTGCGCGCGGTGCTGGTGCTGACGATTGGTATGTTTGTGTCCAACGCGGACGGGTCGCTGGTGATGGCGACGCACCCGATCATTGCGTCCGAGTTCAACGACCTCGGGAGCTCAAGCTGGCTCTTTGCCGGCTTTGTGCTGGCGGCGGCGGCCACACAGACCATGTACGGCAAGCTCAGCGACATTTACGGGCGCAAGAACCTGATCCTGGTGTCCTACCTAATCTTTGCCGCAGGGTGGTAGGTCTTTTCTCATCCGTTTTGTCGCCGCCGTTTGATCAAGCTGACCAGTAGTGCATTGGTGTACGTGTTTTCTCGCCCCCATCTCTCCTCTCCTCTCCTCTCTCCTCTCCTCTCTCCTCTCCCTCTGACCGTCTAGCGGCGCTGGCCAGAGCATGTTCCAGGTCATCCTCGGCCGCGTCATCTCCGGCGCAGGCGGCTCCGGCATGGCGGTGCTAGTCTCCATTGTGGTCTCCGGTAGGACCCACCCTCTGATGCATCCGATGCTCCCTGCCAGCTGACCCGCCCAGACCTCCTCCCCATCCGCAATGTTGCCAGCTGGCTCGCTTACATCAACGTGGCCGCTACCACCGGCCGCAGCCTAGGCGGCCCGCTCGGCGGCTGGCTCGCCGACGTGGTCGGTTGGCGATGGTGTGTCTCCCCCTTGTCGTGTATATAGAACATGGCCAAGCTGACCCCTCAGGTCGTTCATCGGCCAGGTACCGTTCATGCTGCTCGCCGTGCTCCTCTGTCAAATCTACCTGCCGGCCAACACCCAGCAGTTCAAGGAGGGGTCGTCCGAACGCAGCGCGATGCCGCCGCCGTCGCCGTCGCCGTCGTCTTTTGACCGCCTCAAGCGCGTCGACTTTTTAGGCTCGCTGCTGCTGGCGCTCATGCTGCTCGGCTTCCTGCTGCCCATGGAGGTCGGCGGCACCAAGATCCCCTGGTCGTCGCCGCTGGTGCCGGCGCTGTTTCTCGGGTCCCTGGTCTGTCTGGTGCTCTTTGTGTGGAACGAGCGGCGTGCCGTCGAGCCCGTTGTGCCGCTGGTCATTTTCCGCCTGCGCGACGTCAACTTAGCCCTGCTGGTGCAGATGTGCCAGACGTCCGCCCAGCTAGGGGTACTCTCTCCTTCTATCCTCTCTCTCTCTGTCTGTCTCCCTCCTTCTCTTCTAACAAATAGGTCATGTTCTCGGTCCCTCTCTACTTTATCGCATCGGCCAGCGTTTCCAACACGGAGGCCGGAGCGCACCTGTTCCCGGCCGTGTTCGGCAACGCCATCGGCGGCATTCTATCGGGCGTATACATCAAACGGACAGGTCGTTACCGCAACCTGATACGCGTAGCTGCCCTCTCAGCCAGCCTATCCTACACGGCGCTGCTGCTGCGCTGGCACGGTCACACCAACTGGCTGGAGTCGCTCTATATTTTCCCGGGGTATGTTTGTCTTCTCTTGTATTCTTTCGTGTCTTTTTCTGACGAGGCAGTGGTTTCGGTGCTGGCATCGTCCAGAGCGCCGTTTTTATCTCGCTGCAGGCCGTCGTCGACCCTGGCCACACTGCCGCCGCCATCTCCATCTTGTATCTGTCGGGCACCTGTGCCATGATTGTCGGCCTGGTGTGCGTCAGTGGCGCCATGCTGGAGATGCTCAAGGTCATTCTGCGGCACAACCTGCAGGCTCTCGTCGACCTCGACCCGGTGCAGCGCGCCGAGGTGAGTGAAAGAGGAGGAGGAAGAAGATTCAAAGGGAAGAATAAGGACCCATTCTCACAGACAGATCTTCACCAATGCCGTGTCCAACATTGGGTATCTGGCAACGCTGACCGGCGCCGTCAAGGCTGCAGTGGTCGACGCCTACGTCGATGCGCTGTGGTGGAGCCACAGTACGTCAGCCTTTCATGCTTGTGTGCTTCTCGTTGCTAACTGTCCAGCCGTCTCGCTCGCGTTTTCGTCGATTGCCTTTGTGGCGTCCCTGTTTATGGGTGAGAAGCCGCTGAAGAAGACACACGAGGAGCTAGAGGAGCAACCGGAGTAGTATTTAGCTGGAGACGACCAATGGAGCTTGCATAGAATTGGGTAATATACTGTTCTCACGTGCTGTTGTGTCTCTGGAATCCGTACGCTGGCACCTGTATTAGTACTTGCTCCGTAGCCATGTTTCCCATCGTCCCATGCAGTTCCACAGCAGGAGTGCAGACAGAGTAAAGACTCTCGAGGAGAGACTCCTCCTGCCGTCAAGACTGAGCAGGAGCCAAACGCTGAAAGTGAAAGGTGCCACGCGGAACACACCTGTCTAATGTGGCCCAAAATAGACATAATGTGGCGCCCAAAAACCGCAGCCTCGCACTTGATCCTAATGCTAGCCGTTCCTCACCCTCTCTTCAGCCTTCTTGGCCGCCCTCTCCCTCTAAACTTTATTTTAAGTATTTTTAGGCCTAGGACATGGACTTCGGTCTGGCATTGGCCCTAGCCCAGCTCTGTTCTGCTGCTCGCTGAGATGCCTGCTTTGCATGCTTATTCGTTCTACTGCCACCTCTGACGAATGCCCGTATGTCAGAAAGCAATGTACCTGTTTGTACCGGTTGTACTGTTTTGCACTTGAGGATTCTGAAGGCTGCCTACGCACTACCGATTACGGTTAGCATAAGGATCAGTGCCCGAGGCTGCTGGTATTTGGTGGCTGCGTTCTGTTGACGTGTCACCATTCAGCGTTTGGCTTCTGCTCAGCACGAGGCGTTCCCTCTCGAGCAACTTTCTGCTTTCACTTTGTTGCCCTTCGCCTTACGTTCAAATAATTGGTCTCTTTTTCGACAAAGTACTCCGTGTCAAGTACTCCGTATTTGTGACGGGCTGAGGCCATGTGAAGGCTGTGATGGCCTGGCGAGACCTCGGCTGAGGGAGGGAAAAGCTTATGTGGAAGGACCATGGGCGGAATGTGGAAATGGGCCAGTCCTCTTTCCTCATCAAAGAATCTTTTCGTTATCCGAACAATCTACTTCTTCGCCACGACCTTCGCCACGACAGGGTTCCCGCGTGTACTCTGTGGATACTGCAAAGGTGATCACCGCCTTGGAGGCGATCACCGCATTATTAGGCAGTGGTCGCTTTACGAGCTGTGGCACAGTTGAGTGCGTAAAAATGTACTCCGTAGAATCGCTGTCTGTTCAATCCTTCTTTCCTCCCTTCCCAGGTCCAGAATCCGGGGTCTCTGTTCTCCTCGGCCGGCGGGCTTTTTAACGACTGGGCCCCCACGAGCACACCTCGAGAGCAAAAGTGCACGTTGTACGGAGTAGACTCCGTACAGCGTACAAGTACTCCCAGTCCGGCGCGCCTTATCTTCCAGCACTGCTCTGTATGGAATCGGCAGCTCGAGAACCAACGCGAAAACAGCGGTACTAAACAGTACAAACAGTCTAACAGATACCATTTCTGCATATTAGGTAGGTATTTTTAGGAGTTTTTGCCAGAGCCTCAACCAAGCCTTCCAGAGTCCTACAGAACAGAGCTGAGCTCCCTAGAAAATCATGCTTATATCATTCTCGTATGGCGGCTCTTCTCTGCCGTCACCTTCCCCTAAGATCGTCCCGTCCTCTCCTCCTCACCCTTTCCTCCTTCGTCTCCTTCACCGCCTTTGTCGCTTTCACCCCTGCTCCCTCCCCCCATCCCCACCTCTACCCTCTGCTACTCCATCTTTTCCTCTCCTCCTCTCCTCGTCCTCTTATCCTTCTCATCCTCTTCCCACTCCCGACAATGGCGGCCCCGACGAGAACCGACCTAGGCCCCCTTACCACGCCATTCACCTACCCGCCCAGCTGCACCTACAATGTCATCCAGTGCTCGTATTGCGGCGTCGGCTGGCAGGGCGAGACCTGCGCCGACAACCCCTACAATACCCAGGGCGTCCAGGACAACCCTGACTGCTGGCCGCCTCGCCAGACCACATCATCCATCTCCACCGACGTTGCCCTCAACGGCTGGGGCGCCTACTCGCCCGGCTTGAGTTGTCCAGTCGGCTACACCGTAGCCTGCTCCGCCACCGGCAACAATCCAGGCAACTTCCAGTTCCAGTTTCCCATCTCCGCCCAGGAGACGGCTATTGGATGCTGTCCTCCGTACGATGCCGTCCACGTCTCCTTGCTCTCTGCCTCTGCTGACAACCACTAGAAACTACACCTGCCTCTACCTCCCCGGTCTGGGCTCCCAGACGTGCTCCAGCGTCGTCACCACCGGCACCTTCCAGGCCGCCCAATGCTCTTCCGGCGCCACCGTCAACCTCCGCGACTACACCGTCCCGACCGTAGTCGCCATCACCACCACCAGCACCGTCTCCGGCACCGTCACCAAGGGCACTAACTTGTTCCAAGTCCCCAGCGTCATCCTCTACGCGCCCATGTTCCAGCTCATCTACCAAGCCAGCGACTTGTCCGCCGCCACCAGCTCGGGCTCAAGCTCGACCTCGATCTCTAGCGCCACTGGCTCTGGGGCGCCGAGTTCTGGCCTATCCAAAGGCGCCATTGCCGGCATTGCCGTCGGCGCCGTCGTCGGCGGCCTGGTCCTTCTCGCCGCCATCGTCTACCTTTCCCTCATCTATCGCAGGCAGCGCCGTCTCCTCAACTACTACGCGCAGGCCAACCAGACGCCACTGGCGGCAGATCAGAAGCCGCTGCAGATGCAGCCGCTGGAGGGGCAACCGTACTCGAGCTACCAGGATAACCCGCTCGGCAAGAACGGCGCACCTGTCTTCGATGCCGCCTACGTTGCGCCCGTCATCTACGAGGTGCCCACACAAACGCAGAGGCAGGAGATGCCATGAGAATTTCTGATGGGATTGAAGATTCTCATCTTTCAATACTCTTCCCGACAATGACGCCGTCATGCATCGTCTGCAAGTTGCAAAAGCGCGTCGACTTTTTGGGCTTGCTACTGACGCTCTCGCTCCATGGACGTCGACGGCACCAAGGCCCTGGACGTCGCCGCTGATGCCTGCGCTTTTTGCCGGGTCCCAGTTCTTCGTTGCTCTTCGTGTGGAGAGCGGCGTGCCTTTGAGTCGTCGTGCGCTGGTCATTTTCCGCCTACGCGACATCAACCCTGCTGGTGCAGAGGTGCCTTGTCTGCATCAGTGGCGCCATGCAGGAGATGCTAAGGCCATTCTGAGGCACAACCTGCAGACCTCGACCTCGACCCGGTGCAGCGCGCCGAGGGGGTGAAAGAGAAGGAGGTGAAGAGAGGAGGAGAGGTGAAGAGAAGAGGAGGAGAAGAAGAGAAGAGGAGAGGAGAAGAGAAGAGGAGAGGAGAAGAGAAGAGGAGATGAGAAGAGAAGAGAAGAGGAGGAGAGAGGAGAAGAGAAGAGAAGAATGACCCAAACTCACAGACAGAGTCCACCAATGCCGTGGTATTTAGCAGCGCCGTCTGGTGGTGTTGACATAAAGGCGGTGAGAGCGGATTTCACGTGAGCAGTTGTGCGGGACATGTGGACCACTACCGATTACGGTTAGCACTAGGATCAGTGCCCAAGGCTGGGGCAGTTGGCTCCTGCTCACTGATCAGTCTTGACGGCAGGTGGGAATCTATATGGGGCGGGCAAGACCCGCGCCTCGCTTTTAATCTTAGGTTTTTTTCCGTCTCAGCAACAGCGACGTTCATTTTTGCTTATCTGCTTTTTTGCTTTATTTTTTGCTTTATGGGCTTTGTTTTTTTTTGAGTGAGATTTGAGAAATGCAGGTTCAGTGGATAACTCACAGTCTGGGTCCTCGTTACAGCCATGAGTTTGGGCGAATCCTAAGGCTTTCGTCTTAGCAACACCGAACTTTGTTTCTTTTTTTGC